>JAODJX010000083.1:22840604-22872897 GCA_026776945.1 Isichthys henryi
GCCGGGGCCGGGGCGCGCGGGGCGGGGGCGGCGCGGGGGGGGGGGGGGGGGGGGGGGGGCGGGGGGGGCGGGGGGCGGGCGCCCCCCCCCCCTTGAATCGCCCTAGACACCACAGCTATCCACCACAAGTAGGGGGGTGAGTTTGGTAGGGGGCTGGCAGCTGGTGCGAGAGGTGAGGGCCAGCAAGTCGAGGTAACAAGGTCAGAGCCAATGACAAAACGCAGACAGGCAGATCCAGAAAGTTACGCATCTATAAACTTTACCAATTGTTTGAGTCCCGATTTTGGCCACTTTATCTCAGACATTTCAGAAACTGATGAAATAAAGCATGTTTTTCAAATGATTAGGTGGTGCCAAGGTGATACATACATTTACATATTTAGCAGACACTTCTCTCCTAAGCGACGAACAAGCAAGGCAAACAGCACATCAAAACATAAGGCTGTCAGGGAGGCGACTAGGCATGAGTGCGGCTAGGCTGGGGTGATGGTGACAAATACTCTGATTTTGGGAAATTGCAGTGAAAGCGGGGAATCCAGGAGTGTGATTTCGACAAGTGAGTTTCCGGCTCACTTTTACACTTTCGTATATTGTTTATTTCCCCGAAATAGGCATATAGAGAGGAGCATACAGCTGATTGGCTTCTCCTAATTGAGCTTTTAATGAACTTGGCTGCGTGACCACTTAATGAAAGAACTGCAGCCAGGTGGGAACCTCACAACAGGGAGGCCAGTCGATGTCAGTAAAGTGCCAGTTATTAATGAACATCCTGATTGTGTCAGCTGCCTGCAGAACCGCATCTGATCCTGGGGGTTTGGGGGGGGGGGGCGGTTGTGCTTGGATCCAGGTGTGCATTAACCTGTCATTACACCCCTATACCTTATTTTTAAAAGTGCCTATTGACCCGAGGGCCGGATGAAACACAGAGGCCAGGGAGATGAGGTGGTAGTTAGTTTCAGGAATGGGGTGTGGTCACATGACTTTGATATTGTAATAAAGAGCTCCTATTGGTCTGCAGGTTTGAGTCCTTGGGCCATCTCCCAATGACATGGGGAGGGGCGGCCATATCGACAGGTGGATTATCTGGGAGTATTGTGTTTTTTAATGGGGAGTATCTGGGAGTATTATGATCTTTAATACAATCTGGGTGTATTGTGATGTTTAAGGACGATTCTGCAGTTTAATGGCGAGTATGTGGGAGTATTCTGTATTTTAATGGAGAGTATCTGGGAGTATCATGTTGTATAATGCAGGTATTTAGGAGTATCTTGTTGTTTAATGAGCACTATAAACAGTCCAGTGTTTCAGTTCTGTATTACATTAACTTATTCCCTCCCCAAACCAAAAGGGTAACCAAGTTGTTCTATAACTCAGTGTCGTGTCACATGGGTCTTTCTACTATCTCAACTTGAGCAATTTTTGGAGAAAAGTCATACCCAGCCCCCCACCCAGTACATCCCAGGACAGGACCAGACTGAAAAATCGGTTCTGGAAGCATCCTGAAAACACTAGGAAAGTCAGAAGATGATGCAGTGAGGATGTCTTTAGATTGGCATCCCGAAAACACTGGGAAAGTCAGAGGATGATGCAGTGAGGATGTCTTTAGATGGGCATCCCGAAAACACTGGGAAAGTCAGAGGATGATGCAGTGAGGATGTCTTTAGATGGGCATCCCGAAAACACTGGGAAAGTCAGAGGATGATGCAGTGAGGATGCCTTTATATGGGCATCCCGAAAACACTGGGAAAGTCAGAGGATGATGCAGTGAGGATGTATTAAATGGCCATCCCAAAAACACTGGGAAAGTCAGAGGATGATCCAGTGAGGATGCCTTTAGATGGGCATCCCGAAAACACTGGGAAAGTCAGAGGATGATGCAGTGAGGATGTATTTAGATGGGCATCCCGAAAACACTGGGAAAGTCAGAGGATGATGCAGTGAGGATACCTTTATATGGGCATCCCGAAAACACTGGGAAAGTCAGAGGATGATGCAGTGAGGATGTGTTCAGTAGAACATTGTAGCTGCAAAGAGGTTGAACAAACACCTGGTCTTGACAAGAGCACAGGCCCCTTTAGCCCAAATTCCTCTGGACATCATTATAACCCTCATCCCAAACTCTCTATGCATCTTTCCCCGTTTAGACTGAAAGGCTGAGGGTGAGCATCCCATTCTTTAGCATGGGCCCCTCTGCGCTCACTGACACATTTGAATATTGGCTGGGTAATTAGTTTCTCTGAATCACGGGGACGGTACTAAAATCCCCCCCCCCCCAATTCCCTGGAGCGTGAAATTGCTTTTTGTAACACTCTGCTTATGAGTTAATAAAACTGGATCCTTTCTAGCTACCTGCCCTTTTCAGTGAGTTGTAGGTGGGTGGGTGCAGAAGGGCAGGCGGGGGCTGGATTATTGAAATAAGTCACTGGGTTTTTTTTTTTTATTTTAACCTTTTGTGGCTTCTGAAAATGTTTTATGGGGATTGTTGCTGCAAATCTGAGGAAAATAAAAAATTGAATTAAATTACATGCAGTTCCCTTACCATCAATAAAACATACAGAGTATGGCTGGCAAACTCAAATATGTTCCAGTTTTAAGAAACTGAATATACATCTCTCTTGTGGCACAAAATGAAAAAAAGAAAAAACAAAAACATAAGTAATATATGTAACAATAATAATAAGTAAAGAAAAGAAAATATGATGTATTTGTACAGCAGTCACCAAGGCAACAGGAAGTTGAAGATCGCAAACAGGAAGTTGACAAGCAGGTTGAAAATGTTATAAATTTGCTGTACGCAGAGCAGGCAGGCAGTGGGCTAAAACGAGGCCGACAGGTCAGAAGTGCTTAAACGGAGGTTTATTAAGGATATGGAGAAGGCACGAAACAACGAAGGAGAAACGTCAATGACCGATCTCGGCACCTGACTCACGCGCAGACTGATATATACACATGACAAGGGAAAACGAAGAGGAAACAGCTGGGCACAATCAGGGAAGCACACGTGGATGATCAGGGGCCGTGGAAAACACGAGGACTGGATGTGCAGCTCATAACAGAAATTTACTGCCTGGGCCCCACCTCAGACCACAGAGGACATCTACCTCCAAGCATTAAACATGGGGCCAGATTTGCCAGCCCCTGGCAGCTGACCACCAGGGACGAAACTTGCCAGAGAATAAATCCCAGCCTTGTTTAATTAAACGCAGATTAAAGTGACATAAACACCCCCGCCCCCCTGTGTTCCAATGGGCAGCAGAATCCCTGTGGGGAACATGGAGGAGCGGGGGTTGGGGGGAACGTGATGTGAGAAAATGATTGGGCTGACACCACATTCACACAGGGGGGCAGATCACACATGTCATGTCATCATGGAGTCTGTTCCCGCATTGGGGAACCAGCACGTTCAGCATTAACAAAGCTCCACTACATCCAACAAAGTGTTGAGAACTTGGATGTTATTATAATAAGAGGCTGCGATAGGCCACGCCCACCTCACAGTGTTTTTACTTGACTACAACTATATGTCACCTGAAAGCAGAGAAGATGCAGAAACATCCAAAGAGAGAAGCTCCTCAACTTCCGGCCATTCTCCAAGACTCCCGGCCATTCTCCATGACTCCCGGCCATTCTCTGTGACGCCCACCCATTTCCCCCGACTCCCAGTCATTCTCCTTGACTCCCAGCCATTCTCCATGACTCCTGGCCATTCTCCATGACTACCAGCCATTCTCCTCGACTCCTGGCCATCCTCCATGACTTCTGGCCATTCTCCTCGACTCCCACCCATTTTTCCCAACTCCCGCCATTCTACCCAACTCCCGGCCATTCTCCACGCCTCCTGGTTCCCAGCCCTTCGTCCAGTGTTTCAGCATCTATAGATTCTTATATTTAAATATGAAATGACTAACATACTGTGAGCCCACAGGACTGTGTTCACAGGCATGGACTTCGGAAGGAGAGCTTGAACAAGGAGGAGAGTGTCTCTCCTTCAACTTTCTTGACAACAAGGCAACTCCAGTGCATATGCTGGAGACCAATACAAATTAGCACAAGGGCCTGACTGGGTTTGTTGGTGCAATTGCCAGATCCCACTTTCAGCCACGAACAATGGAAACACAGTCAGCTGACTCCCTTGGCCACGCCCCGTCCATTCTCACTTCCTACTTGACAATCCTGAACTGTACACACACATTAACCATTATAAACCATTAAAACACTATGGAATGGACCCCATGTGCCTCCGTATTCTGTTGTATTAATTCTTCCTGCTTCAGTTTTATTGACTAATTAAACAGCTGGAGAAAATCAGGTAAATTATTTTACCTCTGGGCATAACAGTCTCCCCCCCCAGGGACAAGGTTGTGGCTACAGGTTAACAGCTCATGACTGTAATCGCCCCCTACAGAAAGGGAATGAAGGTGCATCCCATTTCCGAGATAAACAGGCATTCTCCATTCATCGGATGGCAGCAGTTGCCATGGCGATCGTCAAGGGAGCTTGGGTCCCTCGTGCATGATGCAGCAGCCACTATGAACCCATTAAAAAACAACTCAACAGCATTTTCTGTGAGGGATTCTCAGGCAAATTGGTGGAACGATCATGTAAACAGGCCGCAATCGTTTGGGAAAGCGGTTCGGTTCTGCTGACACAGCAAGCCAAACGCCGCACTCATGGGCCCGGAGCAATCAGTGCCTCATCAGCACCATGATCACGAGTCTGGCCCAGAAACCTGCATGCTCACCGCTGGTGCACTAACTGGAAGCTTCTCTCACACCTAATTGGGCAGCCTGCACAGACACGTGATATTCAAACCTGGGACTCGAACCGGGGCTCGAGTCCCTACTATTACGCTATCAATGAGGGTAAAAATGATGCTAGCATCCTTTGTGCCATCTGTAGGGGCAGGTTTGTTGTTTTTGGGACTCCGAAAAAAAGTACCTCAGAGTCCCCCATCCTCTCTGGTGAAGAAACCGTTTGTGACCAGCATGAACCACCTGTCTATGACCTCAGGCTCTGCACGGAAATGCCTCTGGTCATCTGGGACCTGGGATGTTCCCCATTCTGAGGGGTCTGTGACATGAATGTGAGAGATGAACTGAAAAAGACGAAAGAAAATGTGGGCGAGTTCATCCATCAGCTACGCATCTACCATGAAGAAAGAGGCTAGTGCACAGGGAACCGCTCACTGAAAAGAATAAGAAGCTCTTAGTTTTATAAGGACAAAGTCTCCATCACTCTGTGCAGCAGGGAGATATTTTACAAACAGTCCAAATAGCACACATTTACAATTCATGCGGCTGTAATTTAATAAAAGTCCACAGACGAGCTCTGGTTGAGCTAAGCCTGCAAATATTTGTGTTTAATTTGTCAGAGAACGTCAGCTGCGGGTGAGACTCTCAGCGTGGGGCTCACTCTCAGTTCCAGCAGCACCCCGCTCCCCAAATCCACTTCCTGTTTCCTGTTTCAAGCACTACAATTATTTATGCCAATAAACTTGTTTGTAAAGGTTTGTGGTTCATGGCGAAAGAATGTTTTAGTACATTCACACATATGTTATGGTTTAAACACTACACCATGTTTTGTGGGGAGGGGTCCCAATATTGGGAATTCAAAATGATTTGTTGGGCGGGAGGGGGTCTCTATCTTTCTACCATTGCCCACAAGAGCCAAGAAAAACTTTTCGGGTATTTGGCTCCTGTTCAACACCGAGGTCGAGTTTTACGGGAAAGCTTTGTGTTTATGATCAGATCTAAGCCAGCCATGAGTCCTGGTGCAAAAGTAGGGAAGCCAGAGAAAACTCCGGAAGCAAATTTTCCCCCCGAGGGGGTGTCTAGCTGCCGGACTTGTTCTGATAAGGCGTGGGATTTACAGGGTCTATTTAGCGCGAGCTCAGTGTAACGATCCCACGATACAGCCCCACAGAACTGCGGACTGTTTTCCTTTTCCCGGCTAGATAAGGACGGCCCAGCCCAGACCACACAGCAGAACAAAAGAGCTTTTTCTAGAAGGACCACAAGGGAAGCACTTAGGAAATAAATCCGCTCTGGGCTCAGTGTCCTTCCTTTCATTTGCACTGTGATTAAATATTAAGGAGGCCATATGTGCATTTGTGTGAGTGTAACTCTTCAGAAAGATCCCGGTGTTTACACCTTTCACGGCGAGTCGGAATCAATCCCTCATTCCATGCATCACACTCCTCTGTGATTCTGGCCTCACAGCCGTCACCCAGCCTCTGGAAAAAACACGCTACAGCTGCAATCCAAGGAAAACAGCCAGGCAATAAGGAAATATTTAGCTTTCTTTATAGGGTTTGTTCTTTACAGTAGTTTGTATATGTTCTCGAGTACGATGGCCCTGAGCGGGGAGAGGGTGCTGCCAGTTTCTTCTCTAACACCAGCCTCATCATCATGCCCCTCCAGGGCCTCCTACGTTAAGTCAGGATCACTTTGCTTTGCTGGATTAGTGCACATATCGGATATTCAGCCAACCACCGCTGGAGATCTAAATGATAATCATATGCAGCTGAGAGAACTGGTGGGAGGTGTCTGTAGTGCCCATATGGAGGAACCATCTGATCTCTACAGCTTCTTCACCTTGGTGCTGAGATGGTCAGGCAGAGGGAGGAGCCACATCAGGTAACCCACGGTAACCTCACTGTCGATCACTCTCTCTGTCCACCCAGCTGAAGGACCTGAAATAACGGACTCCGAAACACTACCATTTCACAAACCCCACCCACAGTATCCAAACCTCCTTATCGTCAACACAACTGACAACCCTGCAAACTCACACTGATACCTTATTAAAGATTAAAGGTGGCATTTGCACACTCCTTGTGAGTCATCAGCAGAGGACAGCAGTCGGCCTTGTCCCACAGAATACACCAGGACGAGATCTCCGCTCATCTCACATCTCCCATTATTGTTCTACTTCCCATAAAAGACCTGCCTCTGTGACCTGTTGAAACCTACATTCATTATAATGAAACCTTTCAGACGCTCGACCGTCTTCTACTTTTGACCTGTCATGTACGACGGAATCCTGCTCCCTTCCCAATCCACTCACCTACCCACGGCATCATTATCCCTGAAGCCTTCCGCTCCCACAAATGAACACGGCTCCCCGCAACTGTCAGCAGATCTGTACCTCCCAGAAAGATCAGGAGGAACTTGTGGATGGATGCCTCTTTTCAGACCTTCCATTAGCACCTCGGTGACACCAGGCCACACGCCTACCTTCCTGTTTCACGCTTTGTACACTAATAACTGCACATCCAGAGAGCCGTCTGTCACAACCGCAAACGCTGGGGATGACATCACCCCACGGCACTCGTCGCAAATGGTGAGGACACAACACCCCAAAGCCACGTGACCCATCTCACATCTCGAGGTGCCGGTAATCGTCTGCAGATAAATACCATCTAAAGGGCAGAAATCAAATTTGACATCCTTAAACACCCCCTAAAATACATTTTCCTCTGAGAATAAATCACACAGCCCTCAGGGTGAGTCCGGAAAAATCTCGGGGGCCGTCATGTCCGAGACACTTGGATGGGAACGTTACATACCCATCATGAAGGATATGCTGCAGCATATCTGGAGAGAGCTCAACAGCATCCAGCTTCTTCTGCTTTCTGCTGAAAGCATCATCACCACAGTCACAGTCAGGCTCGACCCCACATCTGCTTGCACCAACACGTCATCAAATCTGAAATCTCCTGCCCATGGAGATTCCAGAGAACTCTGGGATGTGCGCGGTGATGTCGGCTGGCCTTCCCACCAACGGCGGCAGCTGTTCCAAAGCTCCACTGCTGGAAAGTACTACAGGTTTATAAAACCTTCACCCAGCAGGATTTTAACTCTTTCTTTCCAAAAACCCATTTTGAACAAGACCCACCCCTCACCTCCTGGAGACTCCTGTCTGCATTGCTCTTGTGTTACTTATCTACAGTTCTTTGTATCGTTTTCGTTAATCTGGGGTTACATGTGTGAATTGGGGCACTCGTCTACTGGAATAAACTTTAACTACCAATTACATCAAGCTTTTATGTTGACCGGCAGCTGCACATGGAGAATAGCATAGAATAACAGGGGGTACATGGAGAGTAACATAGAGCAACTTGGACACATAGAGAGTAATAAAGCGTAATATAGAGCAACATGGGCACATATATAGAGAGTAAGATGAATGTCATATATGTAACATTGGAACATAAAGAGTAACACAGAGTAACATATGCACATAGAGGCGATCCTGATTCTGGCTGCTATTGTTGTGGCTTCACTTGTCAGATGCTGTTATCTGGGCCAAGCTCCAAGGCAGCCGTGCTCAGAGCGTGGCCCTGTGCCCACATCGCCGGGAGCATGAGGAAAGCACGCCCCAGGTGCTTCTGGGAAAAACAAAAACAACAAAAAAATAATAATAAGGACGACCTTCATACATTATTAAATACCCTCTGGAAGTCAGGTTCAGCAGTCAGAAAACAGCAAAAGCGCAGTTAAAGATAACTTGGGGAATTTGTGATATTTTTCCCCCCTTTGTTTAGTCAGTGTTTGGGAAATTGTTTGCGATTGTGGTCACTCTTAATTGTGCACTGTGTGAGAGCTCAATCCAGCCCTTTATCCTAATTCCTACACTGTCAATTCCACTGACACACTATTCTCTTCTATCTGTTTCTTTGTGACTGCATACCTATCATATGATCTAACAGCAACACTGCAACCAGGCGTGAAGAAACAAATACCTCTACAAAAAAGCCATTAGTGCCACAAAACTTCAAAATACCCCTATGGTCCATAAGGGAGAAAGGGAAAGCTAAGGCGCTAATCAATATGCATATGTGACTGTTCTTGGGTTCTCATGTATACGTTTGACGTCTTCTACCCTTGCCAAAATACAGTTCCAATACTCAAGAACAGAAGTACAGAGTACAGTAATAATACCCTGATATCATTCTTGCCCTTCCCCAAATATCAAGGACGCATTGACTGTATCCTCAATAATAAGACCAGTTCCATAATTCTTCGTATCTTAAGTTTGTCACCAGCCAATCAGCTTCCTCCCAGGCTGCTATGTCCTTCTGGCTCTCATTGCTGCCATACCTTGTGTATCATCAGGTGGCTTCCCTGGCTCCCTCTCCTTTTCTTTGCTTTCCCACTTGCCTGTCACCATCGCAGCAGTACTGATGCTACCCATTAACGAGCCCTCTTAATGGGGAGGTTGGGGAGCCCTCGGAGCACCGGGCACCAACTGGACTGCCAAATAATCGTGAGGTGAGAGACATGGGCAGAGATATGACTGCCAGGAAGGACCCGGCGACTGAACCACCATCTCCATTAATACAGCACAGTACAGATTATAAGGGGTATTCATGCCTTCAAGGGCACCCCACTAGGAGGACAGGGCCTGAAAGAGAACTGTCATCATCGAGCATTAAGATCTTTTATAATTTTGCTTGTAGTAAGGAAGGTGACAGAGGAATGATTCGTGCCAGTTGAACCTCTGACAATGCCGAGGCAGCTCAAACAAGCCCCAAAATCCTGCTGAAAATGAAACTTTCACAACTTCAGGCTGACAGGCCCCACCCACAATAATTCACATCCATGACTGGCTCCACCCACACTTAGCTCCACCCACATCCCACTCTCCGTCTATGGTCTGTTCACCTCTGCGGTAACCGGCACCCTCCCTGACTGGCGCTCCAGAGTACCCAACATATCATCTGGTGACAACATTGCCGGCAGACCTGAAGCAATTAAAATCTATAACAACATTACGGACAGACTGAGAAGTAATTACCTTTCCACCATCATTAATTAAAAATGTCAACTGTTGCAAAAAAAAAAAAAAATAAGACCTTCTGACAAAAGAGGAAAACAAAACAAACATTAATAAAGCATGTATGAGAAAAACAAATGAATATCATAAAGAATTAATTGTAAGTCGACTTCCGAAGAGTGTTTTATTCTCCATTATAACAAATCAGCCACAGTTAGAACAACCTTTGCATATGCATGTTCCTAGATGAAGCATTTCCCAACTCACTTGTGGCTGAAAGGTTGCAGGTTCAAGTCTTGCAAGGGTCTTGTTTTGCAGCTCCTGGCAAGGGGTCGAACTTTAAGTAATTTTTACATCTGCCATGAACCTGCAGGCCACGCAAGCTAGTTAGTAATTTCAATTAATTAATTAGTTAGTTCAGCATCACCCCCTAGTGGTCGTGGCATGCGGCAGCGCCCACCTCCGTGTGTGTGCCGCTGTCCCGCCAGCGTGCCCGCAGAGGAATAAACAGAGTCATCCGTCAACCTGAAAAGGTCACTGGCTGCAGCACGAAGGTGACGGCTCGAAATGGTGCGTTAATTAATCTCGGCCCGGTGGGCAGCCCGGGGGGTGGGGGGGAATTGGAGCTGCCTGGCCGGGACTGACCTTATTCACTGGCAGGGCCAACAGGCATTTGGGGGTAGGCAGGAAGGTGAAAAAACAAAGACAACAGCAGACAAGAGGAAGGGGGCCCCGAGAAAAATGGCCTTTTTCGATTTCTCCGTCATGTTTTAGTTACGACAGAAGGGACAATTCTCTAATCACCAGTGAATAACATAGAAAGCCAGGAGTGTCTGTGTCTGGCTTTTGCAGTGCCGCTCCTGCTGCGATCTGAACCGATATTTTTCGTTGGCCACTCGCTATCCATCCCGCAAAGATTATTACCGGCCCATGCAGACTTGTCACGTGTCCGGACACGCTGGGATATGCCATGGCTTTGCGAAAATCTACCCCCAGACCCTTACATTTTTATTTTGTATCCACTCTGCCCCTCCCCAACAGTCCCCTGAAAACCCCCAGCATGTCGGACATGTACAAACAAGTGCTGGACGGCCACAATCGATAAGGGCTTTGATGTGTGAAATTCACACAGAAAGAGGCTCCCACGGTCTACGTGCATCCGTCTGTTCAGACCGAATCAAACGAGCCCAGAGGGGGAGAGTCAGAACACCAATGCCCCCCCCCCCTTCCCCATCAGGTGTGGACTAGCAGCGAAAGCACAGGCTGAAGCACAACAGGCGGCCGGAAACAGGAGGAGATGGCTTGTTTGGGAGTCAGGAGACTCCTCAACATCCATAATTCATGGAAGCTAGATCGACAGAGCCCCAAACTTCACCTTCACATTCCTCCTCCTGCATCTCCTTGACAGACCCTGCTCTCCACAGACACCCCCCCCCCCCCAGTCACTCTCCTATCAGTCATGAGATCTATTTCCTCCTAAAATCTCGTGCATGTCCCTCTAAGCACTTTTCTGCGGAAAGTGACATGGGCGGGCGCACCCAATACTCATTTGTGCCACACTGAGCGATCAGCCCCTAAAAAGACACCTGGCGTAACTCAGCAGCGGATACACTTTCTGTTCCCCGTTAATAGGAGAAAGAGCGATGCTTTCATGTGAATGAAAAAGCGCTCAGAGCACTCAAGAGTACCTGAGACTTTGTCAGTCCATGTTAGCATTGTCGGCTTGTGTTAGCGGGTAGCCGCAGTACGGCCGGCGGTCCCTGCCAACTCAGCGATTACCAGACAATGAGCTCTGAAACTTAATCATCCTGCCGAATTGGAGGAGAGGCAGTTTTCTCCTCCTCTGAATTCACCCCCGTCTGGGGTCCCTTTACTCAATTGCTCTCTGCTCGAACCCGCACACAAGGAGGATGCCGAGCAGTACAGTGCGAGTGAAAAAGTATTAACAAAGAGGTATGAGGAGAGTGGCAGGAAGCTGGGAAGGAAGACGGAAATATGAAAAAGCTGTAATCTGACGGAAGCATTAATGAAACCCTGCGAAATGAGACGATTAACAGTGAGGGGAGATGCCAGAGACCAGCTGAGCCTAACAACACCTCAGAAAGAGGCAGAGATAACGCTGAAACATTTAATGATTGTGTACAAAATGAGATGCTGGCAGCTTTAAGACTTTCTACATCAGGTTAGGGTAGTGGGATAAACGTTGTGTGCTAATATTCCAGGGGGTAAACTACCAATTTATACTGAGCAGACAGTCAGACTGTGCAGATCTGAGCATAACTGTCAGCCATTAAGGTAATTTGGATCAAAGGCGTCTGCCAAGGGAGAGGATGAAGCAACAGCGAGGAAAACCTTGCCTTTGTCTCCTGCAAGAAAAGGTTTGGTGAGGATCGGTCTCTCTGTCTCCCTTTCAGACACTAGAATAAGTGTGAATATAGATTCCGGCGCATCAGCCACCATGCGCTGCCGCTCCAGATACTTCTACAGTCACTGAGACCATCCAGAACCAGGGCAGGGAACTTCTACAGTCACTGTGACCATCCAGGACTAGGGCAGGGAACCTCTACTGATACTGAGACCATCCAGGACGAGGGCAGAGAACCTCCACAGTTACTGTTACCATCCAGGACCAGAGCAAGGAACCTCTACAGTCACTGTTACTATCCAGGACCAGGGAAGGGAACCACTACAGTCACTGTGAGCATCCAGGACCAGAGCAGGGAACCACTAAAGTCACTGTGACCATCCAGGACTAGGGCAGGGAACCTATACAGATACTGAGACCATCCAGGACGAGGGCAGGGAATCTCTACAGTCACTGTGACCATCCAGGACCAGGACAGGGAACCTCTACAGTCACTGTAACCAATCAGGACTAGGGCAGGGAACCTCTAGTGATACTGAGACCATCCAGGACCAGGGCAGGGAACCTCTAGTGATACTGAGACCATCCAGGACCAGGTCAGGGAACCTCTACAGTTACTGTTACCATCCAGGACCAGGGCAGGGAACCACTATAGTCACTATGACCATCCAGGACCAAGGCAGGGAACCTCTACAGTCACTGTGACCATCCAGGACCAGGGCAGGGAACCTCTACAGTTACTGTTACCATACAGGACCAGGGCAGGGAACCTCTACAGTCACTGTGACTATCCAGGACCAGGGCAGGGAACCTCTACAGTCACTGTGACCATCCAGGATCAGGACAGGGAATCTCTACTGTTACTGAGACTATCTAGGACCAGGGCAGGGAACCTCTACAGTCACTGTGACTATCCAGGAGCAGGGTGGGGAACCTCTATAGTCACTTTGACCTTCCAAGTCCAGGGCAGGGAACCACTATATAGACACTGAAACCATCCAGTATGAGGGCAGGGAAATTCTACAGACACAGTACCCATCCAAGACCAGGTCAGAGGACCTCTACAGACACTGAAACCATCCGGGAACGGGTCAGGGAAATTCTACAGACACAGTGACCATCCAAGACCAGGTCAGGGGACCTCTACAGTCACTGTGACCATCCAGGACCAGGGCAGGGAACCTCTACAGTCACTGTGAATGTCAAGGAAAGCTCATAAGAAAACTTTAGTTATAACAGATGGACCTCAGACCAAAATACCTGTTTATTTCATAGCCTTGAGCTTCTAATTTTCACTGCCTGTGTTGCCCTAGGTTGAAGGGTGCACTAACACTGAGAAAGTCCCTATGAGGGAGCATCACTGTCGATGAAAATGGAAGCAGAGGCAGGGGTATGAATAATTCACTGAGTCCTAAACCAATTACATCCCAGATGAAGCCTGTCTGCATATTTATAAACAAGGAAACCGAATTAGCGCAGGAGGAGCGCATCGCTGCCTGCTCGCATTAAGTGCCCTGCAGTGGCCTGCCTTATTATAAAAGCATCTGTGCCTTTTCAGCAGGGCCTTCTGGGAATTTCTGCTGCTGCCCCCCCCACCCACCCCATCTCCCCACAGTCGCGGGACCGCTCCAAAGGTCCCGCACCGGACCTAGTTCAGAATCTGGTAGACCTCTGACCCTATGGAAGGCAGCCTTCCTCCTCCCTCTGCGTTTGTTCTCTCAAAGATTCAACAGCACATTTCTTGAGGCTTGGTGATGCCTACAGCCATAGTCATGTGATCCAGGAGGCCAATGATAGCGACTCTGACTCTGATACTTCCGTCCCACAATAGGGTGTATGTGTCTGTGTGTGTGCGTACGTGTGAATCTGTCTTGCAATCCGCCAAGGACTTTCTTTCCTTCCGTGAGAATAAGCATTGATATCAGTTTTCCATCAATGACGCTCGGAAGCTAATTAATGGGGGGGATCAACAGTGTCTCGCGAAAGACGGCTTTCGATTAGCATATATGCATCGATTATTCATGAGGAAAGTGAACAAATGTGCTATCAAAATGCATAAATAACAGTTTTTATTTAAAAGATGCATAAATCCACTCATCCCTGCGATGGGCTGGCCCCCCATCCAGGGTTGTTCCCTGCCTCGTGCCCATTGCTTCCGGGATGGGCTCCGGACCCCCCGCGACCCAGTAGGATAAGCGGTCTGGAAAATGGATGGATGGATGGATAAATCCACTCATTTTTAAAGGTGATTATGGTTTACTTTATTTCACTGTGATACTGGCGGGGGTGAAAATGAGTCATTGCAGACGGGCCTCAAACATCAGTGAAGCTCAGTGACATTTTCATTCGCCCATCAAGGGCCACGTCACCTAAATTTCCATTTAACTACATTAAAATGTACCTCTTGATAAGCTGAGGCTACTGTAGCCAAAGGGCATCACCTTGAAGTGATATTTGCCACTTGTACGAGAGTGAGTACATGGACATTGGAATGCTCCTGCCTACTTAACCCATCATGATCTCATCATGCTCATGCCTTGGGATTTGAACCAACAACCTCCTGATCATAGGCACAGCAGCTTAGAGTCCTAAGCTGACAAGCCTCACACCTACCCCTCAGCAATATGAGACATAACTAAGTATTTCACTGCGGAAGCGTTATACTCCGATGATTCCCCCTGATCTACTTCAGAAGCGCCCAGCTGTCGTCATGGTGACCTCATCCTGATTGTTCTCTTCAAACAGAAGATCAATAATAAGGAAATAACAACTTTACTGACTCTCTAAGGGCTCACACTGCCAACACTGACTCACAGGCCCTACAGGGTCCTGTTTCTGATAAAAGGAATCCAGATTTATGCTTTTGGGGCGAAACACGAAACCTGACCATAAAATGGAAGCATTTTCTGTCCTGGGGGGGAGCTTGTAGCTGTTCACAGCCGTGTTTCCCAGCATGCCGGACGAATGTGATTAAACTGCACTTTGTTCCCTGGACTGTGTTCAAACAGCCAGTTTTAGAAGATTGCCGTGGGACGTAGCTCCAGTGAGGGGGCCGGGCCAGCTGCCCTTGGGGGTCTCATTCTTTCATCTCCAGTGGGATGCCAATGGGGTGAGTTACGGGGTCACCCAGCACCACTGCATACTCACAGGGCTCCACGTTTGAGGCCCCACACTCCAGCAGGGCTCCGACGATGATCTTGATTGGTGTTACTTGGTTGGTGTGTCAACAGCAAATTTCTGAACCCTATTATTTAGTCATTTTTGAGATGAGACTGCCAGTTACCTAAAGTTAGACTTCCTCATTATATGTTACATGTCAGCGTCGGGAACCAAACTCACTCAGTCCGTATGTAATCCAACAAAGTTTCCAAGACTCACTAAGTACACAGAAATTTCCTGGGACATGTGTCCTGTGGACTTAGTGAGTTTTGAGAATTTGCTCTTATTTATTTCTGGGACCACAGGACTTGAGGATGGTTCTGGTTGGTGTATTCAGTACTGTGTGTTTGCGTGTTCCGGGCCTTTCCATTTACTGTAGGTTATCTTCAAAAGCAGGCTGAGAAATATGCTCTCCTCTTTCACCACCGTGCACATTTATATTGGAGACACACAATCAGGACGGTCATCTCGCCACATGGAGGCTGGCTAGCCGTCGTGCAGCTACCACAGCTGAGAGTTACTGTAATCAGATATTATGCTGGAATGATTAAACCACTGAGATCGGGGAAGTTCATGCCTCACCGCCCCCATGTGGAGCAGATGCTCGTTTTGCGAAGAAGTCTTTATCACTGGATTGTTTGTTTAACATTTGAGAAATGTTTGCCTCGCCGGTCCTGCTCACAGTCAGCTTCTTCAGATCGTCTGAAGCTTCTGCCACTCATTACCGCTCTCACTCAGCTGGGAAGTGAAGCGTCTCTGCAGGTCCTGACGGATGAACTCCACCCGAGCAAATCGCAAACTCCTTCTTAATGGCGCGCTTTAGCTCCGTTTTGATAAAATCAGATAAACGGTTCTCATAACACAGTTGCGGTAATTAAAAAAAAAAGTTTCAATGTCCGACAGCACTTAGGTGTCGAACAGGTGGCAGCACTAATTAAACGGAATAATTAACGAGCCGCTTTGTTCTTAATTGCTTTCAAGTTGCATCAGAAAAGTTCTATTTTCTGGTGTTTTTTTTTCCAGAACTTTCCATTGTCAGATAAACAAAGTTCTCAGCAGAGGTTTTGAAAAGGGGAGGCCTGACGCAAGGATATCAAATGGAGCCGCATGATGTGGGGTAGGCAGGCTGCGGGTTTGGAGCAGAGATTGGTTTAATGAAATGGAGCCGTAAATCCAAAATCCGAAGGCAGCTGATTGGCTTCAGCAGGAGGGTCCGGGCGCGTATTCTGAGTGGACAAGGGGGCTTATCTGATAGGACTGTCAGTGAGGCCTGGGTGACCCTACCAGACTTCGCCCCATCCGCTACACTCCCCCACCCTGGCCCCCTCTCCTCTCCTCAGTTCATGTTGAATAATACATTTAATCTTCCCCATTTCCTTGCCAGCTGCCCAGAAACTGACACAGCCCCCTCCGGCATCTCCGAGCACCCATGGACCGCTCAGCCCTGCAGACCCTCGTGCTTGTCGTCATCGGTAACCACGTCCTCATAGCAGTTGCCATGGACACTCACTCATCACCTTAGTAGAGTGGGTCAGTCCTAATTTAAGCTGGACCACACCTTCCCGCCGTAATGACTCCAGCAGAAGCATCCGGAATGACTCCTGACCTCATGTCACCATATAATTGCGAAACGTGGTGAACCAACTCACCAGCATCCTGTCCTCCACTCAGACAGCCCCGGGTGAATTTCACCTCACAGCCAGCTAACAACGAAGTCACAGGCTGCCTGTGCAGGTATGGAGCGGCCGTTGATCCTCGTGGCAGGAAGAGTGAGAGGGCAGCATATGACCAGGATGACTCAGCTTTCAGCTGCTGCATTTCTCTTTAAGGAAAAAGTGCAAGGCTAATTAGACTGTCTAATAACAATAATAATTGATACTTTAATGATCCCCATAGGGCAATTGTCTTTTATGCCTCCCTCATTTTGCTTTTTGTAGAGTAAGTTGTCCGTGAAAGGCAGCCACCTGCAGTAGCACCCAGAGAGCTGGGGGTTAAGGGTCTTAATCAAGGACCCACAAAGGTGCTGGAACTGGGTTTGAACCAGCTACCTTCTGATTATAGGCACACAGGTTTAACCCACTGAGCCACACACTTCCCTGGGTCTGGTCTGAGCCCAAATCCCTATTTTGGACCCCATGCCAGTGATCGTAAGGCCATCAGTTCATATGCAGGGTTAGGCAGACTGATGCCACTGTTGGGCTCTTGAGCACAGCCTTTAACCCCGAGATACAGGGGTGCTGCATGCTGGCTGACCCTGCTCTGCAACGCCCAAGCTTGCTGTCAACTGCTTATGTGTCTGTGTGACTTATGAAGGACAAGCACAGACGGGAAGGATAAAAAGACAATTTCTCCATGGGGATTTGTACTGTTCTATTGTTCGGTTGGCCATTTTTACTGGCGAATTCTTACCCATTCAGCACTGAATCTAGCCTCACGCCTTCAAGAAATGTGGCAACGTTAGTCAGAGGCCTCAGATCTGCCTTTTAAAAAGCGTATATGTGTGTCTGCCCTCCGAGAAACCGGCTGTCATTCATGTCAACGCCATCACAAAGGCATGATAAGCCGAGGATAAAAAGGCCACAAAAGGATCTCTGCCACTTCTGTGTTTCCTTACTGCTGCCGACTCAAATGGACAGAACCAGTGAGGGCCCGGTCACTTTCGGCCATTTCTGGGACCAGTGAAAAAGGAAGCGTTTTGTGCATTTCATGATTTCAGATCTGTTACTTCTGATTTTTGATAGTCAACTGGATGTTATACATGGTGTTTTTCCACATCTGGCACAGTAGATAAAACAAAGAGGCTGCAATGTGTAGTTGGGCCCACGCCTCCAGAGAGGCTGCAGTGTGTAGTCGGACCCACGCCTCCAGGGAAGCTGCAGTGTGTAGTCGGGCCTACGCCTCCAGAGAGGCTGCAGTGTGTAGTCGGGCCTATGCCTCCAGGGAGGCTGCAGTGTGTAGTTGGGCCCACGCCTCCAGAGAGGCTGCAGTGTGTAGTTGGGCCCATGCCTCCAGAGAGGCTGCAGTGTGTAGTTGGGCCCACGACTCCAGAGAGGCTGCAGTGTGTAGTTGGGCCCACGCCTCCAGGGAGACTGCAGTGTGTAGTCGGGCCCACGCCTCCAGAGAGGCTGCAGTGTGTAGCCGGGCCCACGCCTCCAGAGAGGCTGCAGTATGTAGCCGGGCCCACGCCTCCAGGGAGGCTGCAGTGTGCAGTTGGGCCCACGCCTCCAGAGAGGCTGCTGTGTACAGTCGAGCCCACTGCAGAGAGGCTGCTGTGTGCGGTCGAGCCCACTGCAGAGAGGTACAAATACATGGAAATACATGGCATGTGTGCGTGTGTGTGTGTCCTGTCTGTCTGTCTGTCTCTGTATATGTGTGTGTATGTGCATGTGTCTGTTTCTCTGTCTTTGTTTATGTGTGTCTGTCTGTCTGTCTGTCTGTCTGCTTGCATATGTGTCTGTCTGTCTATATCCCGGCCTCTGTGTGTGTGTGTCTGTCTGTCTGTCTGCTTGCATATGTGTCTGTCTGTCTATATCCCGGCCTCTGTGTGTGTGTGTGTGTCTGTCTGTCTGTCTGCTTGCCTATGTGTCTGTCTGTCTGTCTGCTTGCCTATGTGTCAGTCTGTCTGTCTGCTTGCCTATGTGTCAGTCTGTCTGTCTGCTTGCCTATGTGTCTGTCTGTCTGTCTGCTTACCTGTGTGTCTGTCTGTCTGTCTGCTTGCCTATGTGTCAGTCTGTCTGTCTGCTTGCCTATGTGTCTGTCTGTCTGTCTGCTTGCCTATGTGTGTGCCCCATGTAATGCTCCAGGCTTCCAGGCCCAGCTTGGGATCACCATACATTTACGATGTACCAACATAAATAAAATCGTTCAAAATCTCCACATTCAGATATTTTGAATCCCATACAGTGTCGAGTGATGTTGTATCTGGAATGCCAATGCCTGGTTTCACATCAGTGCGGTCCAAGGGCTGTGACGTTCTCATTTAAAATCGCAAAGCATTCCCGGGCTTTCACTTGCGGGGACCACGCCGTTTCCTGACACATACAAGGAATTTTAATTCTATTTCCTCCAGCGAGAAAATCGATGGTACATGCATGTGGGTACTCCAAAGGTACAGGAATTTTTGCAGTCACCATCAAATACGCAGGGACTGTGACAGTTGCACAAGGAAATCCCCAAAGGACACAAACGTCCCCCCCACACAGGAATAGGTCAGGCTTAATCACATTTCCAACTCAGAGATATCCTACATAAAATGGAAAAGCAGAGAGAGGAGTTTTATTCAATGATGTAACATCGAAATTATGATCTGGAAACCAGATGGGCCAGGGAAAAGAGCGGATGGCAGTACGTGGATTTTTCCACTGTATGCGTGGATAACAGGACCAGGTGGCCTCGCACACACCGGCGGGCGACCTGTCAGCTCAGAAACCGAATTTTAAAGAGGAACGAAGCGAGTAACATCCTCGCCGCGTCGCAGCAGCGTTAACAGCGATGTAGCGACAAGACGGGCCGCCTGTCAGGTCGAAAGCTGAATTTTAAGAAGGAAGGAACAAAGTCAGGAACATCCGAACAATGTTGCCGCAGCGTCACTAGCAATGGGACGACAGTGCCATGGGACAGCCGGACAGTACTGGTGGGAAGCTGGTCTGAAAATGATCTTTCTTAAATATGTTCTGAGCAATGTGCAGCTGTGACTGTGAGGCGACAGAAGGTTACTGGTTTCTATCCCAAGGTTGGCAGTGCGTTTTCGTAATTTCTGAATTCTAACAAAAATAATAACACATGTGACTGGAGATGGCCTGTAAGTGACACGGCGTTGATTGCCAGGTGACAGACATGCTCAGATGTCAGCGGGATTTACACCCTACCTGCGTGTTAAAAGGCAGGACTACAGGTGGGGAGGATGCTCTGATGGGGACTGAAAGGGCTTCAGGTACGAGTCCACTGGTCACCCCAAAACAGAGCCCTAAAATAAAAATTGCTCTGGTGACCCAGGCTAAGCATGCTAAGAATTATGGGAATCACTCTGAACATCAACTTCTTTTTTAGTGTGGAGCTCTGATCTGACCAATGTGCTCCCAGCTAGGTGTCCAGGCAGCAAACCAGATGGAGGCAAATTTTTACACCGGACTCGGTGACCAAACCTCATTCCCGTAACACTCTAGCCAACACATATGCACAAATTTTTAAAAGCATCGGTCCTTAGCTGGGGTGCTGCTAGACGACGTGAATAATGGCCATTTTGTTCAGAGGCAGGACCCTGGGGATTGCAGGTCAGACTCATGTCTTTAAGGTCAAATAAAAACATGTCAAATTACCAAAGAACGTGCAGCCGCACTGTCTGGCTGAGAAATGTCACGCTTATTCCCCATTATAATAGCATATTTTAAAACCTAGCTTGCCCATTTTTTACTCTGGGTATTTTTAAACGAGTCCTTTAAGGGGTGTCCTGATTGAGTACACCCTGTGAGTAGGCAGGCCGAACCCAGATGCTGATCAGGTCACTGCGGATCAGAACCATATGGTCAGGGTCTATTTTCAGGGTCATTTGTGTGTAGGGATCAGTGAAATCTGTGCTTAAATGGTGTCCTCCTGGCAGGCTGAAACCTCAGTGCCCCAGAGCATTGTGGGAAACTTTCTGCATCCTCTGGCAGGGGGGTAACTGTTATTATTTGGGCTGGGGGCCAGGCGGGGGGTGGGCTTCTGTTTGATGGGTCCCGTTAGTGTGCTTGTTGCCCACATTTCAGGCTCCAGCCCAGCCCCCCCCCCCCCGTGACCATAGCTAGGCTGAGATTAGAAGATGGATGGTTGGATCATTAAATGGGGGGCAGAAATCCACTCTAGCTTTACGGCCTGTCCTCCCCCCCGCCGGGGTGCTTGGACCTCTTGGGGACGGCATGATTCCAGATTACCAGAACATTCCCTAACACAGGAAGTGGAGACCATATGAGGCTCAGACTCTGGCGCCTGGAGTTGGTGACACTACCGCAAAACGATTGGCTCGCAACCTGGTCACGTGACATCAGCAACGTGATACTTGCCGTCAGTCACATGAAGAGCAGTACTGCAAAATGATTGGCTTGCGGCCAGTTGACTGAAAAAAACCTCATAATTCCAAAAGAGCAAATCCCCTTTTAATAATCCCGTCTCTGTGACGGAATTTAAATCTATTTACAACAGGAAATAAATAGCAGTACAGTCTAGGAAGATTGTGGAGTCTGATGAATGTGTATTGGCTTTATTATACTAATATTTCACTCTTTGAGTTTTATATTTAATACTAGGATGCCAGGATAATAATCACTCATTTCTCCATATCTCTCCCCACATATTTACTGTGATGCTAGCAGCCCATTCAATGTACACATGGTTCCTATTACCAGTCACGCTGAAAATCCTTCATCTTTTAAAAATCCTTCACAGACCTTCATCTTTTAGTGTAATAATCAGGCCAGGAGAAACAATATATTTACTTCAACTTCTTTACATGCTCATTTTTGGCTGTTTTTTGTTCAGTAATGTAATAGTTACTTTCATAATCAGAATTGTACCAAACCATCTATATTATTATCATTATTGTTGCTGTTGTTAATAATAATAATAATAATAGACCATGTCAAAGCTGCAGCACAAGCCTTCAGCATTTATCGAGCCCCCAATAACTGACCTATGAGAGATCATCGCAGATCTGGTTTCCATGGTGACAAGGTGGCCACGCCCACAGCCCCTCGAGGTGTAAAGATGCACATCCCCTGTCAGATTGTGAAATAATCACCTTAACTGGTCTAAGCAATTACACTATATTGGCTCGTTTAACCTTGGGCAGATATTGATGAACAGAACTCTGACATGTACACACATCATGTTTCATTCTCCATTTATATACAAGGACGATGTGGAAGGCATAGAACGTTAGGTTAGACCGTGGATACATCTACATGACCTTGCACAATCAGCCATCTGTGTCAAATTCCATTCGTCTGTTTCATGAAGACCTTGAGGGAAAGCGACACTTCTTGTGGACTCACACCAAGCGCCTTCTGGCAGCCCATCCACAGCCTCTGATGTCCGTTCTCCGAAAATAACGAGCAACAGAATTTTCCAGAATCTTCCGCTTTGTGCCGAGAGTCGGCTTAAAGCGATGGACCGCAGTGCCGTCCATATGAGCTGGGACATTTTTATAAGGACAAGAGAAGGTTACCACTGGCGTTTGACGCCACTCTCTGGCAGGTCAAAGTTTGGGAGTGTGATGCAGCTTTGGAAAAGGCAGAAGCCATTTTGATGTAGAGAGCATGGTGAAGACGCCGGGTGAGCGTGTCACAAAGAGAACTGGCCAGGTGTCAAGCGCCTGTGAGGATCGTGGCTGTGAGATCACACCAAAGGAACACCGGGAGGCGCTATGGCCAGCATCACTGAGACTAATGCCACAGGATGTTGGGAAGTCCCACCAGACTTCCCAAGCTAACATCACACCTCAGGGAAGCTTAAAACATGAGCTGCGGACCAGCCAGGGGACACACTTATCCTTTAGCTGGGAGCGTAAATTAAAAGTGCACAGCAGTGGGTAAGAGGCTCTCGACTCACCTGCCCGGCGCATCAGTGTAACTGGATCACTCTGCCACTCGATAAGCTTTTACCGGGCACTGTATCCGAGAACATTATCCTCAGAAACCTCCCAATGGCAATAATTCATCATCGGAATAACGGCCATCGCGGGATCTCTGACCTGGAAGAACATTTAAAGTATCTATAATCATTTTTTAACGCTTCTGCGAGTGGCTGGTGCAGAGGGGAGTACTGTAGATGTGAGCCAAATAATGGTCAGCTGCAAGCCTTAGTGATATAATCTCCAAATGTGTGAGTTTTATAAACAGCACTTACGTCTGCGTGATTTACAGTATTCGTGCAGTAAATCGCAAGCCTGCAGGTGACAGTAGAGGGCGTGCTCCGGGTTGCCCTCCATCGCCATGGTGATCTGCTTCCAGCCTCCTGTGCAAATTCTCCCGTGAGCTCATTAAAGGACACCCAGCTGGTTCCTATTCACGGGACGGATCCACCGGCAGGGCAGACAGCGGGAGGGGACTGGGCTAGAGCGGGCCGATGGAACGTTCTCTGTGCAGGAAGATTAAACGTATTTGTGGTCGTTTTATTAGATTTAACTAGCTTGTGATTTATTTGAATTTCACTTCCTGGTTTAGTGTCCTAGGTTCCCAGTTTTACGCTACATTTACACAATAAAAGTTTCCTGCTCGCACCGGAGAAACACAGCCCTCTTACCCATTAAGGGAATGTGAAAGTTCCCTGGAATCGGGGCTGGGATCGGGATTAGGGAAACCTCACCGGAAGTGGAGTATTATAAACTAGGAAAAAGAATTTCCATGAGGGGGGGCCGGGTGAGGTTGGGGGAGATGAGGCAGCAGTGGGACACGTTCACCCAAGTGACAGCGGTGAAATATTTATTGATTCCAATTTGTTTCAAACTCATCGGTTAGAGATTTTTTATTTTCTTTCTCTTTTTTCCACTGAAAGCCGTTCGCTCTTGGGGGCAGGAGGCCAAAAACTAGCAAATCATTAGCACGAACAAGTCAGTATGACTCTGGGTCAATACACTGATGGCTGGGGCTCAGAACTAAAGCCTGTCTGACTCACTGGGGAGGGGGATGCATCTGGGTGAGCAGACACACACACACATGCACAGTCTGGTAAACATATCTTTATGGGGACTGCTCATTCATCTCTATGGGAAAAACGCTAATGCTAGCTATGATAACCTTAATCCCTAGCCAGCGCTAACCAACAAGAGTTTATGTATTTTTAGTTTTTTCATTGCAGTCACAGATTTTTATTAAACTGAGTTTTCCCTTATTGGGGTATTCATCACATTGTTGGGACATTGTGTCCCCATAAGGTAAGGTATACCCGCTCACACACACACACACAGACACGCACACACACACACTGTAATGTTACCATCCGTCAGACCCATTACAGATAATTCAGAACCAAGAACGGGACCAATCAGGTCAGCAAAACAGAATGAGGAAAATACCCAGAAACCTAATAAAATGATATTTTCTGTGTATTTTATGTCTGTCTAACAGAATTGTCTCGTTTATGAGCCTGGGGGGTTTGAGGGTGGGTTATAGAGATTGCAAGAATGCTGACATTCTTTGCTGACACACCACCCCTACACCACCCCCGGCATTTCCAGGCGATGTTTCCACTCTGTCGGACTCCATCAAATGCACGGCAGATGTTTCTTCCAGGGTTGCAAGCGGAGAAGGTCACAGAAACGCCGGTGTTCTCTCGTTGCGGTCAGAGAGATACACAGAACACGGTGGGGTCAGGAGGTCGTGGTGGGGGGAGGGCACATTATTACATTGTGTGGGGGGGGGGACATCGCCTGCCCCTCTGCTGACCCCATTTACCGTGCAACCACTTCATCAACAAAGAGAAATATGTCTCCCTGGAGGACAGCCGAAAACTCGGCAACATCCCTGCTGATGTGTCTCCGGCTGCGGCCATGAGCTGCTTCCTGTCAAAGAACATCTAGATGGGTCACAAACAGAACCAACTGGGCTGACGCGGTCACATGACCCAGATCCCACATAGAACACATACACATCCATGGGCGTCAGCGCTTATTTCCCAGCAGCCTCAGTAAATCGAACCTTGACTGCCTCATTTAATCGTTGGGCGTCTGGTGACAGTGGCCCGATCCACGTGCCGAGGACAAGTCCTCCAAAATGCCATTTCTGTCCCCTTATCACAGTGGACAGACCCTCACCTGCCGGGCACAGCCAAAGCGAATGATCCATTTCTGTAACGATTCCTCTTCACAAATTCCCCAAGTAATTACTTCCCTTTTAAATCTAGATGTAACGCGCGTGGGGTACAGTGTTTCAGGCAAAAAAAATGCACTACGTGGTGGGTATTACAATCACAGCCATTTCCACGGAATATAATCATTTGGTCAGTGTATGTTAGCATTATTCATGCCTGTATTTCTCCAGGAAATAGCATTTCAAAAGGCGTTTGGGAAAATCCTGGAATTTCCTACCAGATTTGTTGCTCCGATTCTGTCATTCCTGTCACCCTCGTTACTTTCCTTCAACGAACCGGGGGGAAAAACACTTTCCAGGCATGAGCAGTCAAGTCCATTACGAGACCGGTGACCTTTGACCTCCCTTGTGGGTCCTGACCCTCCCCACCAATTTGCTAAATGTACACCAGGCTATTCGCTGAGGCCTCTTCCTGAAACAACACCCCCATTCCAGCCCGCGGGTCCCGGTACCACGTATCACCAGATCGAGCTCCTTTACTGTGGAACGGCATCTGGTTTAAATCAAAGCCAGCGTCATAACGAGCCTTTACATCCATTATTCATCCGTGATTAGTGGCGCAGGCTGCCTTAGCCTCTGGGCCGCATGCTAATGAACCCTGGCGAGTTATGGGGCCACATTCATTTGTAGCTGAAACTGCTCCACCGACACACGTCTGACGCGAAAGGTGACTCCACCCTGGCCGATTGACGAATGACTCTCCGGGCCCCCGTTGACGGCGTGGGGGGGACGTCACCGCGGGTTTCCCCCGCCATCACAGCTGGCTGCCCCCCATCCCCACTACAAGGGAACATTTACCCATTTATACTGCTACTAAAGTAGCATAATTTGATAATTGCTAAAAACATGCAGGGGAAGTTACATAAAATGTTGTAATCATGTGTTAGCACCCGGCTAACAGACTAGCTACGGTCCCTGTATGGCTGCAGGCCTTGAAAGGCACTGTAAACACCTGCTTTATGTCACAAACCTGCTCGGACCAGCAGAGGGATTGTTCACAGAGCCTTTATTTAACTGGGCAGATTTAACAGAGACTGGTAGCGGGCAGAGACGTGGTCGTGCAGGCAGGATCGAAAACCAGGAGATCGGGAACGAGCGGCAGGACAAGGTCGGGATCCGGATCTGTAGTTGGGGGTCGCAGGCAAAGGGGTCGATAACCAGGAGATCCGTCCAAAGACACAGACAAGGCACACGGGGAACTCACGAGGAGGAAGAGCGAGGGGAGGAAGGGCAGGAGGGAGGTTGAGATGGGTTGCAGGTGTCACAATTGATGCGGTGCGGAGCGGGGAAGCAGGTTAGGGGAGCAGGACTGAGGTAAAATGAAGGGTTTTCACAGGAAACGGAGAAAAACAGAAACTGAAACGCGGACTAAATACATAGAACTAATGGCAGCAACAAGAAATAGCTGGTAAACACGGGGAATCCACATGGGGAAGATGAGGGGGCTGTGGCACACGGGAGGATCAGACGAGTGGGGCATGACAGCAGGGAGAGTCGTGCAGGGCAGAACGGAGCTGAACGGGAGACAGGGAAATGGATGCTTAGTATGTCTCTTTGCATCAACAATACCTCGCGCCGGACTTCGGTGCTGTCGGGCTTTTATCTAACGTGGAGTCCCGGTATTGGTCGAGGGCAGCCGACTCCCATTGCCGGTCCACCGGCGGGACGTGACACTTTGCACTGGTATTTACATTCAGTGGGACCAGACTGAGACTGTGGCTGATAA
Organism: Isichthys henryi; assembly: GCA_026776945.1. Classification (NCBI taxonomy): domain Eukaryota; kingdom Metazoa; phylum Chordata; class Actinopteri; order Osteoglossiformes; family Mormyridae; genus Isichthys; species Isichthys henryi. The sequence continues at coordinate 22,867,474 of JAODJX010000083.1, forward strand.
TAAGGCACATTCCCCATAGCCACCTGTGAGGGGAGTCATGACAGCTGACCTGATCCACAGGGCCACTTGTGGTCCATCCTTTGTTATTGGCCAGATGTGGGTCCCCAGATGCAGTTGTCTGCTGTGAGGACATCAGCATGAAGGCACCTTGCTCCAAGTTACCCATGAGTCTCTCCCCCTCTGTCTCTCTCTACACTTCCCTCTTTTTTATATAGCATCATTCACTACAATGTCACCCCAAGGCATTTTACATGGGTGTGTTGCAATAAAACATCATTAAGCTCTAATTTCCCTCTGTCCTTCTCTTTGCTCATCTCTCACTCTATAGCTCCCTTTCTCTCCCTCTCCCTCTGTCTCTCTCTTTACTTCTCTCTCCATATACTCCTCTATCTCCTTCTATTTCCATCACCCTGTCTCTCCCTCTATCTCTCTTTACACTGCCTGTTATCTCTCCCATACCTCTTCTTCTAAATCTCTCTTTATCTCTCCCTCTCCCCCTCTCCCTATTTCTCCGTCTCCCTCTCTAGCTCTCCCTGTCTCCATCTCCCCCTCTCTCTCTCCCTCCCCCTGTCTCCCTCTCCCCTTCCCCCCTTCCCTGTCTCTCACTCCCCCCCTTCCTGTCTCCCTCTCTCTCTCCCTCTCCCCCTCCCTGTTTCTCTCCCTCTTCCTGTATCCCCAGCAAACACAGAGAGAGATCTGCCCCCAGCTTCTCTGAGCGCCCACACACTAACGCGTGTCGCCGCGCCCTTCATTATGGCCGCCCACCCGCTCTGGCCCGCGTTGCTACCGCTTTTTGCCCGACTTGCATCCCCCTCCGGCAGCCTCATTAACCTTTGCACCGTGACCTTCCTTGCCTTTCCTGCTGTGGGCAATCGCAGTGATGAAGGAGTCTAACTTTCCCGCCCATGGCCATACCAGTGAGAGGTTTGGAGAGGGGCGCTGCTACCTTGGTATTTAGGCCGGGGGGGCAGCTGTACACAGTTAGTCCAAAATCTCAGAGCCTCTGCTGCCCTGGACAGACCCTGGGCTTTCCCCCTTCCCTCAGGTCAGAGTCAATGCGGAAACAGACCCTTACCATCAATGCACACACACACATACACACACAAAACACACACACACACAAACACCTCAACATGCCCAAACACCACAGCAAACACACATGCACCTCAGTGCACACACACACCAAAACAGACACACCTCAATGGACACACATGCACACACACACGCAGACGCACAGACGCACCTCAATGTACACACATGCAAACACACACACACACACACACACCTCAACGGACACACACACACACACCACATACACACCCACACATAACTAACCTATCATGTCATTTCCGTTATATCCCAAAGCAACGTAAACATGCCAATAACCTCACTACACAGCCACTGTTCTTATTATCACACAAGCAGAGTAACTAAGCCCCAACACTGCTGCTGTCAAATTGAGTAACAATCCTTCACAAATGAGCTCGGTATCTGCAGCGGCACAAAGAGCGAACATGAGCTGCCCGCTTCTCTATCTGTAGCTCTGTTTTTTAAATATTAATTCACAGTCCAATAGCGTCACGTTTGAAGAATATTTTCCGCGCGAATCCTGTCTGTCTTTTATCATTCCCTTTAAATTCACTCTCTCGTGAAGCAGGCGCAGTCGAAACCAGCCACGGACTCCACCGTGATAAAATCATGTTTACTGCCTACTGTAACTCGTTTTCTATTCCTTATATTTTACTATTCCTATTAAATGTTACCATCAACACAACTGTTTTGAGGACAACAAGCAGCTTTCATGTAAATGTTCCATGCTATTTTATTCATGCCCGGAGGGTAAAATAAATAAGGCACTTTATCAATTATAGACAATTTGCATGAAAGATTCATCCCGTTTCAGATTTTACCTCATGAATCAGTGAAAGGGCAGGGGCGTGTGCCAGAGGCAAGCGGCGGGCCGGAAATGTTAGAATGTGTATTTGAGCATCGCCCCTGTTTTATAATTAGATGCTTGTGGAAGTCAGAAGCTTAATCCAGCTACTGGGAAACCTGACAGAGGCACTCGGTGCAATTCCACTAGGTGACCTATAGAATGGGCAGCTATGCAGGCGGACCACTAGGGTGGGGGAGGTTGGGGGCACCTAGACGACGGGGTAACAGATAAAGGTGCTGTGGGATAATGGTGTTCCAAAGGTGCCTGCAATCCCGGTGCTCGCTGAACCCCCTTCGGGGCTCCAGGACTGAAGCGTTAGGCCAAGAAGGAACTGGAGACCTGAGGGGGATCCAGACCCCTGCCAAACACTGTATTATCATCTCCTAAAAGGTGACGTCTCCTCTCCTGGGGGCAGCAATTATGGTGCTGGGTCACCCCCCCAGGCAGGAAATGGTGTAGGTCATATATAGCCCTCAGTGATAAAAGGAACACTCCAGTTTCAGCCGTCACCATAAATGTTGCCCAGTGGTCCCACGTTTTATGGTAGGCCATGGAAGACTTTCACAAAACACAAGATGAATTGCAAAGGGACTCCACTCACCATCAAAAACTACCCAGCAAATGACTAAAAATACGAAGCTATTTTTAAAAGCATATGATGCGCTTCAGTGTGAGTCAAACTCTGTCTGCTAGTCAATGTGATATTACGGAGCCAGTTTATTTCTGGGAGGTCGGGGAGGCTATTAGCTGGGGACTGAATCCTCTCCCATTCATATCGGCATTCGGCATGTGTCACTTCCTGTTTATGCTAATGCTAGCGAAAAAGGCGGCCATTTTGAAAAGAAAAAAACTGCCCTAAAACTGTCACTAGCCCGACTTCTGGAGCAGTACTTCCCTGCAGAGCTTAGGTGCAGCTCTAATTTAACACACCTGATACAGATAAGTATTAGAACGAGCTATGTTGAAGTTAAGCTGGCTCTGATACTGAGATATTGCTGAAAGGCCTGATTACCCATATCGAGTGTGTTAAATTAGGGCTGAACCTAAGCTCTGCTGGGTGGCTGATATCCAGGAGCAGGGGCGGTGAGTACTGCTCTAAAACCATTCTCATGGTAGGTGCTTCTGGTAAATTCTGTCTTCTAAAGAGTGCCAATAATGTGCCAATAAAATATTAAGAGTACACTTGAGCCCGAAAAGTCATCATTCAATATTGTGGGGTCGTGACCTACCAGCTGACTTTGAGGTGTGGATGGGGGGAGCTGTATGGATCACTGACTCCACTGATTAGGACTTGAAGCTCATTTTTATCCTCATACCAACCATCAAACACACCGAAACAACACCCACACTTGTCCTTCACTTCAAACGCCAATCTTGCCTTCAAAAGGCAACGCGAAAGAATAGGATTTGATTTGGGAAGGTCAGCAGCATCCCAGAGAATTTCCCCAGAGGTCTGCGGTCATCATTCTGCAGCTACTTCTGAGTAGCAATAAAGCAGAGGATATGAAGTGGGCTTTGGTGCTGGACCTTTAAATCTGCGACCGCAAGCTCATTAATTTACATTTACACATATTTGTTTGGTCGACACTTTAGTGAGGCAGGTATACTCACATTTAACAGATCATTCTGTTTGCTTCATGAAAACCAAGCTTCCTCGAGCTTCGCAGAGCCGAAACATCTGCTTGCACTAATTCTGTGCTGCCGTGATGAACGCAGAAGGAATTACGCTGAAATTATGGAGCTCTGAGTCACCCCACCCACCTACAGAATGATTGACAGGCCTCTTATCCAATAGGGAGCCCAGGGTTTGTTTACATCCAGGCTCTTTCGTTTTCACTTTACTCTACAAACACCATGATGGCAGTGGGATGTTATGCACATCATGGCTATAGATTCCTGCTAAGTCGCGATAAGCCAACGCGCCTCTCCCCAGAGCAGGGAAATGCACTGCAACATGTGCAGAAATGCCAAACACTAGCTGCTTTTCACATGTGACATACCGCTCCTCCACAAAGCATGTTAAATGCAATTATTTCCTCAAAGAGCCCACATGAAATGCGAGGGGGAATGCGGACTTGAATTCCACAACCTCCCCCCAGGGTACGGAGGTTCCTGTTTCCCCTTCTGCTTATGTGGGTTTCCCCCTGCTGCTCCTGTGGAGTGTACACTGTGGTCCTGCTCAGAAGTGTATAGACTCCCTTAAGCTACAGATAATGACAACAGGGATTATTAAAATGTAAGGCTAAACAGAGTGAATTTTAGATTGATACCCATGTCCAGTAGGTTGTGGGGTCAAATCCCATGAACAGCAATGTGATCATCCAGCTGCACGGCCCTTAATTGTCTCTACCCTGAGGGTTTTGGATGCTGCACACCCAGATCTGTCACCCCAAACATTCCTCACTTGAATGCAAATCTGCTAAATGGCAATTTCATCTGTTCATTAATTTTTAAGGCTATATGTTTCAGACCAATTAAAGGGCCCAAGGAAGGTGAGCAACCCCAGTGATCTGTTATTCCTATCTGCTAATAACGTGGTCTTTCATGACAGCTAAACAGGCCAGCAAACCTCAACTAGACACTAACAGACCAATCAAGTGTGTGGTTGAGAGAAGCCCCACCCACTTCGAATCCGTCATTACTACCTTGGAGTTAGGGTTAGGGTTGCCTTACGGGTTAGAGCAAGTGGTTCCTGATTGTTTCAAACAGACTGAAAAACAGCACATATTACATTGGAATAATAAATGAACACCAGAAGGGTATGTGCTCTCTCACAAATCTGTGCAATACCTTACCAAGTTAAATCTGTGGAATACTTCTTAAACTTAAAACCCACTCTGTTATATATAATTTTTGTAAAGTTATTTTTATTTTATTGCTTTAATATTGTATTATTTTTGCACTGTAAGGGACTGCACACAATTTTCGTTGTACTTATACTTTTCTGCCTTGATGTTGCTGTCATTCTGATTCTGATTCTGCATTTTAGAGAGGCTCAAGTGTTCCACAGTCATCAAAGCAAACCTGCTGCACCTGGATCAGTTCCATACCTAAATGGTCATGCCCCCTGCTGGACGTTCTACAGGACGGGAGTCAGCCGCACAGAGAGGTGGACGGCAGTGACCTTCTCACAGCGACTCCATCCTTAATGGCGCGAACATCAGAAGGGAGAACAAAATGATGACTGTAATGATGAAGAAAAAACCACAGCCATCAAGCCGCCAGAGTCGCAGTCGGCACTCTCCAGACACGAAGCCACTGCTCTCCATGCTGGTATTTTCTCCCCTCAAAAAGAGGGAAAAAGGGAATGATTGAAAGAGGTGGGGAAGATCCCACATGAGGTCCATCAGTTCTTTTAATCAGCTCCAATTATCTCTATGGCAACTGCTGTCACCACGGCAATGGGGGGGGGGGGGGGGGGGGTTATTGGTTCGAGGGGATATAACCCCGGTGACCCCCGTGGGCGGGTAACTAAAGGGGTGTGAAAT
>JAODJX010000083.1:22873699-22886338 GCA_026776945.1 Isichthys henryi
GACCATGCTGCCTGCTGCGCTTCACTATGAAGCTGTTCAGTGTGCTGTGTCAGTCTACATACATTTTAAAGTATGCAGTGAAAGACCATGCTGCCTGCTGCGCTTCACTATGAAGCTGTTCAGTGTGCTGTGTCAGTCTACATACATTTTAAAGTATGCAATGAAAGACCATGCTGCCTGCTGCGCTTCACTATGAAGCTGTTCAGTGGTCAGTGTTCTAACTTTGCTTGGGTGCTACTCGGCTTTAGCTCCTGCCGGCGCATCTCTCACAGCCCCCTGCCCATGTGACTCATCGCACCGATCCCGGGAGAGCTGTCAGCGGCCCAGCCGATGCTTCCAAAGTACTAAAAGATTCCCAATGGCTCGCCACTCGATTCATTCTACTGGAGAGCTATTTTGGGAAGGTGGGGGGGAGGGGGGAGTAATTCAGAGTTAAATTCAATAACCATCCATCAGACGCGTAATCCCATGATACAGAGACCAGTGTCCAGGCGGCACCTTAGCCAGGGGGGGCAGGAACGGACAGATGATCCACAGAAAAATAAATTAGTCTGATGAGAAGCGGAACGGGAGCCTCGGGTTCCAGGAATGAGGTGGAATCGGGCCGGGTCAGCTCATGGCCAGGGGCTGACCCAGACACAAGAAGTCAGAGGTCACCCTACGACCCCACGGGATGGTGGAACCCCTTTGGAGAGACAAGTGGACCATATTTTGCGTTTTAATCAATGAATAAGCTTCTCCTCTTCAAACGAAGGGCCAGCATCTGAAGCCCTAGGATTTCTATGAGATTCACACATCAGAAAAACATCGATAAAATATTAATCTTCAGATCTACATAATCAGGCACCCTGTGGACAAAGGCAGGTAGGAATTCAACGCAGGGTAGTTCTGACATCTCAAATGTCCTCTGATGACCCTAAGAATGAGATCATGGCCTCGATGGCTGGCTCCCGAGCGCTTCTCGATGGACAGCTTAACCGTCCCCGGCAAATGGCATCTAATCATTCATTACTCAAGCCTAGTTGGTCAGGTGACCCATCTCTGCATTACGCAAATGGAGGCGGTTTATAAAAATAAATTGTGGTCCCACAAATCATAGGTTTTCAGAATGCAGCAGAACCGGCGTCATTGGGTTCACCTCGCCGGAAAGGCAGTTACATATAGAGCGGTATCTACAGCATTCAGAAAGAGCCGCAGTTAATCCTCATGGCTGATTTCTGTGACGGGGCTCCTGTGTGTGATAACTCACCAGAAATGACATCTCTGGAACGGAAAACATGTTTGACAAAAGCTTCTCTGGCTATAGAGTCCACATCTAGGCCAAAACACACTGACCTTTGATCTCCTCGGCAGCCGGGAGGCTGACAGGATCAGAGCTACATTAGAGTAGACACGAGTCTCATGTGTGACTTCCATGATATAACAGATGTGCAGCATGAAATACTGCATAAAAACTCAAATTCGGGCTTGAAAACGACAGCCTTTCTTTTCCCAGAGCTAAAATGATCAGACTCCTGGGCTTCTTACGTAAAAGGCAGCCCTGACTCACTATTCGGGGATGTTTTGGATGCCATCTGTGGAGCTGTCAGGTCACATGCGGTGCGGGGAGGAGCCCCCGCTCACACTGCAGTGCCACCTGAGCCAGACGGAAAGACAGGACAAGGACTGAAGGCGCCTAAGGCCGCAATTCAATAAGCTCAACCTGTACTTCTCTACCTGAAGTGTAAATATTATACATAATATTACATACTGCCCAAGCTTGGTTATTCCAGAAAATTCTGAGGGAACGTCAGCTGGGAAAAGCTCCAGCAGCCTTCGTTCTCTCCGCCCCGGAGGGTCGCTCCGCATCGCCACCACCATGCCGCCGAGATAATCGATACGAAGCTGACTGTAGCTGAACTGCGGGTTTGTCAGAGTCGCCGGCTTCCCGAAGTTCCCCCTCCCCTTCCATTTAGCCATCCCCCGGACCGCCTCATCACCCTTAAATGCCATCCCTGGTATGAGGCCCCGGATCATTACGCTGGCATCGATCTGCGGTCCCGCGCCGGCACCCTGACATAATGCCGCGCCAAAATTCCTGCAAAATAACAAAGCACGGATGGACAAAATGCGGCATATTGCTGGCGGAGGGCCCTCGCTTCCATCCCGATAACGGGTCACGTGACCCCGCAAGCTGCCGGGCTAACACGAATCGATAAGAAAAGGCACAGCTCAGGCAGCATCCATGCTGATGACGATATCCGTCTGCAGTAGGGCCGTAAGTCGCGAGCTGGCTGCTTCCGATGGTAATCACCGCCAGGGACAGTGGAATATTCACCACTGGCTATCGGTTGAAGTTAATTTGCGCTCCGTTATGACTGAAAAACGTTCTGCAGGAATTTTTCATCACACGGGTGAAAAAATGAAGTGCTTCCATTTAGGATAACAGCATCCCCTCCGAGGGATTCGTGTTGGAAATGTAAGGAGCACATTTGGGGAGTTTGTTTATCCTGAGTCCTCAGAAAACACCCTGATGGAATCGCGACCCCTGTAGGCACCTAAAGTTCACTGCGTTTTCCATGGCAGGCACGGCAACGATGACAGGTCGTGTTCAGGCTAATGCAGTCGGCACCCTAAGTCAAAATAATTAAAATGCATCCTCTGTGTGATGCAGTGAGGGTCAGGTCACGCTTTTTTTATACCTGGGTGGGGGCATTAAGCCTCATCACAGAAAGCATGATCTACATCCTAAAGAACACAGGGCAGTTAGAATAAGGTTAGCACACTGGTGACCATCTCTGCCCTTAATTACTTCACTGGCGTGACTTTGGCCAGGACACAGTGACACAAAGCAGACCCCAGGACCGCAGAGCGCTTCAGACGATGGAATCGATCACTGTGATCATCCAGCGTGAGACTTTCAGTACAGGAATGGGCAAGGACATACTATTCCAATTAAAAGTTTAGAAAAATCTCCCCAGAAAAAGGTTCGTTTTAACTATTTATTAACTATTTAACATCTCAGAATATCATAAAGACATGAAAACTATAAAATACTGTAACACATATGGAATAATGCACTGTCCAAAAAAGCATTAAACAAAAAATAATAATTTGTTGGGGAGGCCAGCTCTATGGTTTGTGAGTCAGAAGGTTGCTGGTTCAAATCCCTGGGTTGGCAGAGTGATCCCACCATTGGGCCCTTGAGTGAGGCCTTTAACCCCAATTGCTCCAGATACTGACTGACCCTACTGTCTCCTATACACCAGTTTCATGAGGTGCCCTCCTGGGATGCTTTCCCAGCTATCTTGAAGGAGGTCCCACATATGCAGAGCACACATTGGCCGCTTTTCTTTCATTCTCTAGTCAAACTCCTCCAACCCCATTTCTAAGCCATTTTTACATATGGGTCAGGTGGGCAAGTCATGTGATGTCTTTATGCTGCGTATGTATACAGTACATATCCAGGGCTTACAAGAATATTAAGAGGCCCAAATCACTTACTGAACAATCCAGATAAAAAGCGTGCACCATGTGTCATGGTCACGACGTCCTTGTTCCAATCTCGCCAAAGCCCAGTGTATTGTGGGAATTCACTTGGCAGATGAAAGTTTGCCTTTGGGTGAACAGCAGCAGCTACCTAAGTAGCACTGGCAAATTCATCATTAACCCCCCAAAAGCCCCTCCTCCTGTTTAGTGCGGCAGGCAAATTTAGCTAATATCACTTGCATTTGATTAATGAGTGAGCTCCAAACCCCTGACTGGCTGATCATGCTAGGCTAATCGTTTCAGTGCCATCCATGCTAATATGAAACGTAGCTAAATCATGGGATTTAACCTAGAATACAGACTGCTCCCACCTGCCTTAGCAATTAAATTTGCCTTCAGGAAGGCTATTAGGGGACTTAAACTGGACCAAGGAACAACAGCACTTACCCAGAATGCTTAGGGAAGATGGCGGCCAGGCATGAGTATCTTAGCCACGTTTGCTGCCCCCTCGCCATGGGCTGCTCAGATGTAATGCTTCCTCCCTAGTGTTCAGATGTAAAACCTCTCTTTAAAAGCTCGCCTGCAAATTGTGCCGGTCTGTCAGAGGTTGATTAATGTGGCATGTCGCTGAGGGGATGTGACAGGCGAGCGGGACATTGCAGCGCTGCAATTTACAACCTGTCGCATGGACATGGCTCTGGGGGAGTCGTCCACCACCAACAACTCGGCTGTCCTCAGTAAACAAAGACATCTATTCTTAGGGATTTTAGAACCAGCCCTACATTTCAAGGACAAGGAAAAAGCAATGCAGTGCAGGCAGATTCACCCAATCAGTTTAACTCTCTATGCCTTAGTTCTGCACTGATACCTAACAAAACGGAAAACGGAAAAGGAAGGTCGACTATACGTCTCATGTAGCAACTTCAGAACCCTACCCTTTGCTCATTCCACCAATGCTAGACATCGGGGGTGTGGCCCAAAGTGCCTTGGGGGTATGACCACAGGTGGGTTAAGGTGCTTACAGCCAACCAGGAAGTGGCTCATAACATCTGATCTCAAGCCCGCCTCTGCATCCGCAGAGGCGTGAACAAGCAGGGGACATTCAGATGGGATCTGCCTAGGTGAGAAACACTGATGTCTCTATGACACTACGCCAGGTGGTCTAACAGCTGGGCCTGGGACAAATGCGTCCTCGAGCTCCAGAAGAGCTGGATCCATCCCACACCTATGCAAGGAAACTCCACAAAAAATGCCCACTGTCTGTCCAATGAGCACAAGATTCATTATCACCTTCTTGCTAGATTTTCACTAATAATTCACTCGCAAGGCGGGGGCAGCACATCCTTCCTTGTACTTGCCTATTGCCATCCCCGACACCCTTGGTTGGATAGTAGGCTCCCACACCGGGTGAAAATCGGGAGCTAATTGGAATCTATGCTGGATTCTTCCGGAAAATCTCGCCCATGGGTGCTGTGGCAATTCGCCCTGGAGTGCCTGAGGTGATCTGAGAGCCCTAGGTATGGATGACTTCTCCTTGGAGCACCGGGCGTCTCAAGGCCACAGAGCAGATATCTGAGATGGTGCAGAAGGGGAAGCTGAAGCTGTCTGTAATTTGTTACTGGTTAGGTAGTCTCATGGGGAATGACAGCTGTGCTCCTCACTCCCCAGCATGTACAGCGACACCAATCATTATGGTACCATTCCTGAGAGCTGCCTCTCCACCGCAGCTCCGGTGGAGAAGGTCTCCATAGACCTGAGGTGCTCGTTTCACATAGTTTGTCAGTGGCGACTCACATTTATTAATGTGCCTGGTACCTGGAACGACTTGAAACATGTATTTTGTTATTATTCCATTTGCAGGAAAAGTAGCTTTGCAATGCTACAATATAAGCCATTATTGAAACCAGGCGTTTCATAGAAGCAACAATGGCAGGCTGATCCACTGGCACTAAAATCTGCAGCTGACTGCAGATAAACTTCTTTTCATGTGACAAGCTACAAATGCTCTCATCACAGTCATTTTTACAGAATTCCAACATTATTAAGTCGTTCCAAATTTGTTACTGCTGTACTTAATTAAGTAATTTAATGTTGCTATACTTAACGTGAGTTAAATATGAATTTCTGTCAAGGTACTTTTGCACCCTTATTTCCCGGACTATCCTAGTGATTTTATTGGTCCATTTTCTTACCTTCTTTTGGGTTCCACAACAGCAATTGGACCGCTTTTTTGGACACTGTTTGTTTGATTCAATTCACGTAAAAGTTTTGTTCTGGTCTGTTAGCCAATTCATTCAGCGGCACTCCCAGTTTGCATAGAATATATCTGAAACACTTGTATTCAGATATATCAAGCAATCGCCTATTATTTATGCTAAATAGTGCTAAGGTGTAAGCTAAATGCCACCAATAAGTCATGTGACAAAAATATCTGTTATTGAGTCATAGTCTCTCAGCACTGTACCTTAACTACATATGTTTGTCAAAAATGTTAGTCGTATTTGTTAAAAATGCAATCTGAACATCTCATCATGTAGCTAATGAGTCCAAATGCACATGCACCTTTGTTAGAATCATTTTAAATAGGGAAAATGTTGCATCTCTAAAATCCAATTGCAGCTTCCAGGAAGTCAGTCTATATACTGCAGCAGTAGATGGTGAATTTCAGTCACGACCAAAGTACAGCTCTCTTATTCAGGCATGACCAAGAGGTAGCCTATCCGAGTCTCTCCTTCACTCACTCACTCACTCACCCACTCATCAAGAGAGAGACTCACGCACTCATCAAGAGAGAGACTCACCCACTCATGAAGAGAGGGACTCACTCACCACTCACTCATCAAGAGAGGGACTCACTCACTCACTCACTCCTCTAGAGAGGGACTCACTAATCAAGAGAGGGACTCACTCACCACTCACTCATCAAGAGAGGGACTCACTCATTCTCAGTTCTCATTCATTCTTTGCAGGGTACATGTTCAGTCACAGGTGGAGTTTCTAGCCAGTCATATGCTTGCTTATGGCACATCTTAATAATGCTTCACTGACCATAACTGAGGAGGGAAGCAGCTTTCAAGTCACATTTCTGAGGACAAGCAGAATCGCGAAAAGAACGAAACAGGGAAGTGAGTGTGAGTGCAGATTTCCTGTAAGGGATTCATTCCCTGCGAACAAATCGGTTGCTACCGTCACACCATTACAACTATCTAGCCAGGTAATTATTTGCAGGCTGTCACTGCTATTACAAGGCTGCTGTATCAGTGCTGTTGTGTGTGTGAAATACAAAGTTAACTTGCGGTCTAACGTTACTTTCAGTGTGATTTAATAAAATATTAAATCTCACTGAGTCAGACTCCATGGTACAGGTTTATAGAATTAGATAATTCTGACACTAACCAGCAACTAAAACATCAAGGTGTAGACTAATTGTTGCTAACCCATGCAGAAAGCTACATTCATGTAAATTTGAGAACCTGCTAGATAATTTTTGCAGCTGAAGGTTAAATATATTTTCAGTTTATTTTTATGTTAATGCACATATATTTTTTAATTTTGTATTTGTTCAATTGATAATGCTATATGTGCCTTTGGCTCAAGCTGTTAAATTGGGTAAGATTATCATGCTTGATGTTTTTTTATTCTCTGAAGAATCGAAATACTTGTTAAGCTAGAAGAAAGCACATTTTGAATAAGGTTGTAATATGTTAAGTACTTGTTTCGGTTTGCAGTAAAGTAGAAATTTCTTAAAAAACAAAAATAAAAAAAGGGTAGTGAAGATTAATAATACATAAAAAATGTAGGCTGAATGAATGAAGTTGCTGAAAGCCCATATTGATGTAAATGTGAGAAGATTTTGTACCTGAGAGTAAACTCCATTTTCAGTTTATTTACATGTTGGTGCACATTCTTTGTGGGACGGCGTGTATCTTTCTGTTAAACCTCTGTGCATGGAAGGTTGTTGGTTCTAACCCCATGGCTGGTAGGGTGTTCTTACCGTTGGCCCCCTAAAACCTGTAACAAAGTGGACCAGTTAATTTGTTCCAGGAACTGACTCACTTTGAATCCTCCAGTGTCTGTTTTTGGACTAAATAAATGCTAAAAAAATGTAAATAAGGGGGTAAAAATACTCACTACTCTGAATACTTTTTAAACACCCTATTCTTCTATTTTGGTCATATGGCACAGACGTTCTAATACTCAGAACTCATTTATTTTGGAAGCAACAATACTTTTACTTGAGTATGATTTTTCAGTACTCCGTCCACCAGGGCCCTTCATTTCATCCACGTACCCCTGATGATCCCATAAAGAGAAACCAGAGAAACAGAAGCAGCTCCGGAGAGGATGCAGGAAACTTGCAGCCACTAGAAGCCTTTCTGAGCTCCGGCACAGACAATCAAGCAATCTATTATCAAGTATCAAGTAATCTATTATCCCCATATCGATCGCCCTCTGGCTGCTTAATGGCCATTTGAGTGCGGAGTGTGTTTAAATGATTGAGCCCCAGTAAAAACCAGAAGCAGGGACTGTAGCATCAACGCAACATAATTAGCGGCTGTCCATTAGCAGGAAGCTAAAGCGCTACCAAGAGCAAGTAATGCCAGGGGCCATTTGGATCGCCGGGCTGCCTTTGCAGATCGCCCGATGAAACTCAGCTACAGCGTGGATTTTTTAACAATAGCTTTACAAACGGCTTTGGGCCATACGTGGAATCGCTTTCCCCAGCATCCACTTGGGCTTGTTTTGTTCCTGCGGCAACAAGGAACATACAGGAGTGCTCAAACCACAATCCGTTTATTATTATTATTATTATTATTATTATTATTATTATTATTATTATTATTTTATATATATATATAAACTCTACATTTCAAGTTTTAGAAAAATGCCAGTGTCACTGTATAGACCTAAGAAGCTGGGACTTTAAATCCCAGGAGGGTAAACATTTTCATACCCTTAGTCCTGAACTGAAAATATGTTTTGTGTCAGTAAAAAAAAAATGTGAATCTATAGTAAGAGGCAGATCCAGAGAGAGGAAATGATGCGTTGTGTCCTAAATGAAAATGGACTTCAGGGCTACAACTTCAACAATCCTCAGCTCACGGGTGATGTAGGCATCCTTGTGTTGGGCTCTGGGAAAGACTCAAGTTCTAAAACTTGCTTCACAGCCCCAACACAGACACACGGATACTTTTACCTACTTTCAGAACAATAAAGAGAAAAATGCTGTCAGCAGGAGGAAATTCCTGTATAATTCCACCAGCCCCCATTAACAATGGGCTCCTGTAGCTCAACAAGTACATTATTGTGCTAACATGAAGGTCGTGGGTTCAAATCCCCGGGAGCATAATGGAAATTGTAAAATGCAAACAAATAAAATCAGCTTAAATGAATGATGCTTTTGTCAAACTTTCAAAGCTCTGCCAGGAAGCATAAGGAATGCCCCCCCCCCAATATTCCATTTGACTTAATTTACCCCCCCCCCCCCCCCAATAAACAGACCTATGCATTTGAATTATGTTCCCCAACATTAAACTCTCCCCTACACCATTGAGCTGAATTGAGAAATAATTCAGTTGGATTAAAATCGAAGCGTTCAATAGAAAGAACGTTCTGCTAATTAATTCCGACAGAAAGCGCCCCACGCTCACTGCATGCTCAACATCTGCAAATGTTTGCGAAGGGGATGCCCACTGGGAGAGGACATTTGCACAGATGATATGCTGCTATTAACAGTGACACTGATCATCCAGTGGAGCCTCGACGTCCTTAAGCGCTACATCTGATCCAAACACTGCCACCTCATGGGGATTCGAACGCTCACATGGGACTCCCCATCCCACGAGGGCAAGTGAACGTTCATCCCGGGACATGGTTCAGTGCTCATTATCAATAGAGTTCATCATCTGGAATCGCACGCTCTGCAGAGCGCCCCCTGGAGTTCATGTTGCTGTATTTCACCAAACCATGGGTACAGAGATACCGAATACATTGGTAACTTATGGTTTCCTAGGAGACATCTAACAAGCTCCAAACCGCATGGTCACCTTCTCTGGCCGAGTCCTGTCCTTCAGATTTCAGCTGGGTGGGGGTGATGCCTTAAATCTACATGGAGAACTTTGTTATGGTAAGTGGGACTTACAAAGCAGTCGTAATCCCAGCCTGTGTTGCCCAGTGTCTGTCCCCTGCCAAGCTGCCAACTGTTACAGCAGGACATGGCAAAAGTAGAAACAGTGACGATCCAAGGAGCAGCTTACATAAAAAGGGGTTTATTAAACAAAACTGAACAGAAAGGGCAAACTAGAAAATAAAGGGACTGCAAGGGGTCAAAACTAAACAGACAAAACAAAAATTATATCAGGGAGAAACTCTGGAAACTACAGTACAAAAGGCAAGAGGAACACAGAAAAACTACAATGACTGACATGAAAAAACTACAACGACTGACATGAAAAAACTACCATGACTCAACAACAATTGCAGAAACGAATGAGTTCAGGCACTTATATCTACAAAAAAACAACCAATCAGCAACGGCATGGGACAACAAGCAACAGGTAGAGTAAATTAAAAATAACAAGCACAGAGGGCTAACACTAGGAAAGACTAGGAACAGAAATGCAAGAACAGAATTTAAGCAGGGAGCAAACACAAGAAACAGTAACTGGAATATATATACTTGATAAACTAGGAGTACATAAAATAACAACTAGCTGAGACTAGGCAGTCCCACAACAACAAAGGGGAAATGAGAACGGTGGCCAACCGCTTAGCCCATTAAGCCACATGGCAGCCCGGGGAACAGGCAAACACACTAAGGACTAACGGCTACAAGTCTAGGGAGGGAACAGGATGGCTAGCAACACCTGCTGGACAAACAGGGACAAGACATATGGGACAGGACCAGATGGGCACTGACCCTGACATCCTAGCAGCCTCCTGTGTTGTCCTCATGGTGATGTTACGGGCTTGTGTTTCTAAGGACCCAGCAAGCATATTTATGTAGGATCGCAGATATCTTGATGGCAGATTTTATACAGATTACGTTAGAGTAGCACAAGGCCGGAATCGCTGGGCAGATAGCAGCTTCTGGATGAGCACCAGGTCACAGAGGGTTGTGTAGAGACGCACAGGCCTAGGTGTGGAGTTAACAAGAAGAGTACTAGATGGACAAACCAGAAGGAACTGGGACAAAGCCAGAGTCAAAGGGGCCTGAGGTCGAAAAAGTCTATAAACACTCACTAGAACCAAACACGCAACAATGGAAAGCGTTACTAGGAATAAGTATGACTGCAAACCTGTGGCCAGGACACTTATACAGGCTGCTCATCTCAGTAACTCTCCTTAAATTGGGTCCATGTGTCCACAACAGCAAACACGGAACCCCTACTCCCCCTGCACACACAAGTCAAGTTAACCATGGTCTTTGGGTGGCTCATTAGCAAGCACCTCTGTCTCCCCACGTCCCCGGTTGTGGGTTTAAATCCTATCTCTGCTCTGTGTGTGTGGAGTTAACATGTTCTCCACCTGCTGTGTGGGTTTCCTCCCATAGTCCAAAGACATGCAGTCAGGCTAACTAGCGTCTCTAAATTGCAGGATGGACTGGAGTAACTTTAGGAAGCCTGTGTGATGTGGGAGGAACCACCCCCCAAAATCCTGGAGTCATAAAGCAAAAGTGTTACAGCAAACATTCCTGTATGTTACAGTACCTAGTGTGGAGGGGAAACCCACTCAGCGTAATGCACTGATACTGCAGAACCAGCTTCTGTTCCCTTGAGGACAGGGCTGACAGGATTATTAGGGTGCTATCTATAGCTTCTAGGGGGAGCTGTCCTGAAAGCCTGGCTGTATCCTCACAGGAGGAAGCATGTATTACCGCAATCGCGCTGCTGAACATGTAAAACACAACCAGGAGACTCGCTCCAGGGTTCACAGCCCTGCCAGGAGACCTAGGGAAGCGTGCAGTGGGATAGTCTTTTCAATTCATTTTGTATGTGCATTTTCACAACATTACATTGTCTCAAACCTATTTATATAATCCCTTCCCAAAGCCCCCAGTGAGCAAGCCAGAGGCAACAGTGGCAAGGAGAAACTCCTTAGAAGAAAGACACCTGAGGAGGAAGCAGACTCAAAGGGGCAGCCCGAACAGAGGAAGTTCAGCATATATGAGATATGACCTGCATTTTCATACCTGGGGATATTCCACAAAACAGAATTTCCCAGTTAGCTGAATTACTTAAGCCAAACATGAAAACCATCCAATAGGAGGAGAGGTAAGTGACATTTCTATTGTACAGTCCTTACATTTGGCTTAAGTTATCTGGTTAATAAAAAATTCCTGCCTTGTGAAAGACCCCCCCCCAAGAATGTACTACCACAGGTTACAGATAACACACTAATTGCTGAAGAGGCTTCCTGCATCTGAATCAACAGTCAAGCAGATTGTAAAGGTTCCTGAGACGGAGCCTTACTGATGACTGCAGATCAAGTAGCGCTACATTTGTTTAGCGCCATTTTTATCCACAGTGACATACAATTGAGGGAAGAGGGTCAGATGGTCCCTGGAGGAATTTGGGGTTACGGGCCTTGCTCAGAGCCCCAATGGTGACATCACTTTGCTGACCCTGGGATTCGAACCAGAAACATTGCAAAAACAGGCAGAGCATCCTATCCCTCTGAGCCACACACTGCGCTAAGCAGCAACCAAGCTCGAGGAGAGCACACGCTTGTGTACGGTGCTTGTGATCAGCTTCCCCACGCACCGTCCTCTTATAACTGGGAACTAATTTCACACTTTGACTGCATCGAGCCAGTTAGCAAAGGGGGCTGAGAGATCAATCGGGCAGATTACGTCTGTAGCCGCTCGGAGGGACGGATCCTGCCTTTGAGGTGTGTGTGGTTCTCTTCGGACGGGGGGGTCGGGACCTGGCTCTTTTATTTACAGATATCTGCCCTGACCTGTTAAGCTCAGATTACCAGTCAGACTGGGCCGCTCCTCATTAACTCAGGGCATGGGGCGCAGACTGTCAAGATCGTTTTAGCATAAGGAATTTTAACCCCCCCCCCCCCGGCGCGCGCGCCGGGGGGGGGGGTGTGGGGGGGGGTGTTGTGTGTTGGGTTTTTTTGGAGGGTGTGTGGTGGGTGGTTGGTGTGGTGTGGGGGGGGGGGGGG
>JAODJX010000083.1:22909161-22927087 GCA_026776945.1 Isichthys henryi
ACAGGTGGGTCATGCGTTCTGGTGTACTTCCAGGTCTTATCTGTAGACCCGATGCTCTGTGCCCCCCCCCCCCCCCCCCCCCCCGCCGGGAGCCTGAGGCAGTGAACATGCGACTCTCGCCATGAACGCACGACCTTTCCTCCATACCACGGAAACCGGGCAACAGAACTCCGCACTTTGGGGACTGTGTCCGCACACAAACGACAAGTTCCTTTCACTGAAAAACAGGCAAATAAGTTACCAAAGGAAATTCAGAACAAATACAGGCTTATCATACTGTGGAATATAAGAATTCAGACCCGGAAGAGTAGCCAGATTTCATATTAGTGTGTCCTCTATAGACAAATCACACATACAACAGGTATTCCTTTAGAATAAGAAAAAATATAAAGGCATAGACATTAGCGTTTTCCCTCCTCTGACCTGCCCTGAATGTAACATCCGTTAATTGAAAGTGAACGAAAGGAGCGCATGTGTCGCCAGTCAAAAGAAGTTGGGAGTGAACAGGATGCCAATCATCAGGAGGGCAACCAAACAAGGCGCGAAATCCGAAAAGGCATGAAACGTGGTGCCTATCCCCCTAAAACGCACGAGATACTACACTCGGCTGGCGGTTACTTACACTGTTACGCTGAATCCAGCAACGAGAGCGAAAACACTGAGCAAAGCGTCGCCTGGCCAGGGTCACCGGACCCGGGGGATGTCCGTTAATCTAGCAGACGGGACGGTCAGACACGAGGCGCACGAGGACACGGGAGCAGCTCACTGACACATCACAGGCACGTCTTCGAGGGAATCGGCGCTACGGGACTGGCGGGCTGTGTCGTTACTGCGTCACGCTGCAGCTACGGGACCATGAAGTCAAAGGCAAGACTTTAGGGGTGGAGCCTTGTCAGGGGGTGTGGCAGTGGGTGTGGCATATCGGGAGGGGGGGGGTTTAACTCGGTGAGCCTAGAACACAAACAGTGAGCCCAGTGCCATGCCAGTGGCAGCACCAGCAAGAATGCCCAGCGCCATGTCCCCGGCACTGTCCCGGCGCTCCTCCTGAACAATGATGTGGCGTTGAGGGTAGGCCCCTGAATGACAAAAAAAAAAATGAACAATTAAACTGTGTCAGTGTGGGCTCCTTATCGTACTTAACACGCAGTGTTTCATGGCTAAAAATGCACTGGTCCTTTTCATAGCCACAGAAGCTTTCACAGGAAGTGCCTGGGGCTTTGACTGGCAAGCGAACTGACCAATGGCAAAGGAGAATTTGCTGCTTTGTCCGTTACCTTGGTACTGATAGGGGTAAGCCAATCCATAAGGCTGCCCGTCAGCAGTGTATAGCACCTGTGCTCCAGGAGGTGGAGGGGCAGCTCCATAGGCTTGGTACACCTGTGGGGAGTTCATAATTAGCAGTACACTAGCCTGCGTTGTGTCAAACAAGGTCAGTCTGGTGTATTAAAATGTGATGCACTCACTAATGCTGAGATCTGAAACGATCACAGCCACTACCTGCGGGGGTGGGGCATACTCCGAGTACGGGGGAGGTGCAGAGGCCATGACCTCCTCAGCAAAGCCTGCCTGAGGAGAGGGGATCACCTGTAATGGACACGGAAGAGGACGTGAGACAGACTAAGTAACGGCAGGGCCATAAGCCAAACCAGTTGCACTTTTGGTGCTGCCCTTATCCGGCACCCTTCTTGTAATGGCCACCAGGGGGCGACCCAGATCAGGAAGTGAACACTGAGGCTATGAGCTCAACAGGGCAGGTGTGCATTCACTCACCACGTTCACCCTGGCATCTTGGAGGGCCATTAACCACGCCCTGAAAGACAGAAGGCCTATGCCACCATGAACCCGCCAACATTTCATATTTCATACTTTATAAAGAACCCATTTTAGACTCTCAGATGAATTATTAGTATAGCTGTGGTAGCTCGTCAAGAGCAGCACAATTTTAGTAAGCAATTAACTCACAGGGCATCGTCTGCGCTGTCTGCGCAGATGCTGATGGTCCTGCCGTCTCTACACACGATCTGCAGTAGGGAGTCCTGGCCCTTTCCCTCAGGGGGACTGAGGTCTGTAGATGGACACAGAAGGCCATGAACCCGGGGGCGAGAATGACATCACGCACGCGTTTCAGAAAGTCCTCCCCCATCATTAGAGGTCACGCCCACTTGCGTGAAAAGCAGGTGACAGGTTACAGGCTTACGGACCCCGACACATGGCGCCGGACCGGATGTTGATGCAGTCCACCCTCATGTGGACCTCATCCTCCATGTCCCGCCGGTGCTGGTCGTTGTAAAAAACCAGACGGCCATCGGACCACAGATCAAACCAATTCCGTTTCCAGCGGCGCAGGATGGTACCTATAACAGAAGAATCACAAAAAGTAAAGATTATATTTAAAGAAACAATAGGCCTCCTTCTCCCTCTCTATAGATGCAAACACACACACACACACACACATATACACAAACATATATAAATAACAATAACAAGCGCCCTTCACCCGATTGGCAGTGGCCAGTTTTAGCAATCGATTTTCCACGCTACGGGATGCTATTAATCACAGCATGGACATACACTGCACCACCCGTGCCCCACCATTAGCACTCACTCTGTCTCTGAAGCCATCCACTTTTCACATAAGCCATCGTCGGAAAA
This sequence comes from Isichthys henryi, assembly GCA_026776945.1. Taxonomy (NCBI): domain Eukaryota; kingdom Metazoa; phylum Chordata; class Actinopteri; order Osteoglossiformes; family Mormyridae; genus Isichthys; species Isichthys henryi. The sequence goes on from JAODJX010000083.1 coordinate 22,911,814, forward strand.
AAATAAGGAAGTTCCCTGCAAAGGCAGAAAACAAAACAAGCAAACAATTACATACATAGGATGTCAGAACTCCAGACAACTGGAGAGGTAAGAGAGCAAGTTAGTAACTCACTTGAGACAACCACAAACCTAAAAAAGCATATCACAAGCTAAATGTAGTAACTAAACATATCCAGTATCCACCAATAAAGTTAGACTGCTGTTAAGTAAATTAAGGTACAAACATTATTCCTTAAATTAAGCAGGGGAAAAAAATCCCATTTACACACTGCTGTACAAAGGAGCCGGTCAGGTTCACATTACAGCTGTTGATAATCATTAATCGTTTAATGAAGACTGCCGCGAGCTTATTTGGGAAAAGGCTATAAATTTATACGGCAGGCTCGGTGCGCCCAATGTCCGCGCCGCTCCCATGACGGTATAGCGATCATGGCCTCATCTGCAGCGCCACCAAGTAACAAAATATCCTACATAGTCTACAGATACGATGGAAGAGAAAAATGGCGAGTTTACATTAACTGGGGGAGCAAAGACGCCAGTACCTGTGGATAAGCGACGGCTCCGCTTCAGCTTTTCTGCTAGGGACAGACGGGACTCGTTGAAAATGACATCAACATCAGCTGGCCTTGCCTCCCACTGCATGATGGGAATCGTAGTTTTGTAACGTGAACTAATCCGTTTAAATTCCCCGGAACTTTGCGACGAATCGTTTGCTGTCGCAGGGCCTGACGTTGTATGCCCCGATGCGGATACTTAATCAGCTAATGTTGAGAGTGTTTTTTTTTTTTTTCCATGAAATGGTTACGGCAAGCAGGCGAAGAAAGCTTGGAGGGATCGCATATCCCATAATTCATTATTAAACACGAGTCCGGGTTAGTGATCGTGGGTGATCAAATATTTCTGCTGCTGCTGAGGGTTAACAGCTTCGCAAAGTCGTTTTCTTTTGATTATTCGGGCGGAAGTAACTTAAAATTACACGAAGGACCGTATTTCATAGAAAACTGCTTGCTCATGGGACCAAAAATGCAAAACAAACAACTGTACGACTTCAACATTACCATAAACCTTCATCGGGTTTCCCAAATATTTACACTGTATTTCCGTGTACGCCCTGAAGGATTTCAACAGAAAGGCTTCGTCTCCTTTGCCTACTAACCGCGGGTTTGGGTTACTTGAATAAAATACACTTTCTTAATGAGGAGAGGAGCCTGCGTTGGCAAATTTACGCAACCAGAGGCATCACATCACTTTAATAAAGATACTCAATTCGTGTAAATTTATTTTTTCACACCGTACTTCCCAACTTCTGCCTTCACACAAACACTGCTCGGTAGTTGCTTATTGTGGCTTTTAATTCCTTCCTGTTGATACGGTGTTTGCAAGAAGCTACCGCTTTGCACGTAAAGAACCTCCTGGCATGGTGCAAGCTAACGATAGCCAGCACCTTTCTAACTTCGAAGGCTTCATTTCGGAGCTATAGTGCCTTACCTTCGTTTCCCCTCCTTCCCAGTTCTAGCACAATCCTCGTCGATTCCGTCTATATTTCTGTATGGGGTTAGTCGCGGATGATGTCCCCCAGCTTTAATCCCGAGTATTCGGGCGTGAACCGACTTACTTTCCCCGTTCCAGACGTAATTATATAATTATATACAAGCATTGTTACTTAAAGTCAATCGTTGTCTTATAAATGGGTATAAGGGTGGATGAGGTATTTTTAGTAGTAGATCTAGTTTTTTTATATAGGCAATTAATACCGTATTCAATTTATATACAACAAAAAATTGAACGACTGATTTTGTCAGTCAAATCCGTCAATGCTCATCCATTAATGCTCTGCTTCTTGAACCGTAGGTAAAGTCTTTGCCAGCGTTTTTGGCACAACGTTATTAATGCTCATTTCGATTTTTATAATAGTAGGACCCAAGTGTATTAGAATGGTTGAAGAATTAACTGGTTCACTGCACCATTTTTTGTTCTCCAAAAACCAACACCGTATGTACAGCAACATTCATACCATGCTGCTCCTGGCTTTCATATACATATTATACATACGTGGTCTTCTAGCTGTATCCCTACCACAGTATAGCGACAGTCGTATAGTAACAGCGAGGACCAAGCCCACTTTTCTGTCCAATCAGCGCCGCGGCTACTGTTTTCTGACATTTCCAGCCAATGGGAGCGAAGGAAGTTATGAATAATTAATTAAGGCATAAGCCGCTGGAGGACTTGACGCGGGCTATATTGAAAAAAACACATGTTTATACTTCTGGAAAGTAAAGATGGCGACAGCAATATACTTGGAACATTACCTTGACAGTAAGTAACACAATCCGGACACATTTTCTAGGAAGCTGATGTTAAATTTAGCGTACCTGCCTAGGTGCCGTGGATAAGTTTTTACCTTTTTTGCCTGACTCGCAAAGTAAGGAAACGGGAGACTGAGCACCACGTTTAAGCTCCCAGCTTTGGGGAAACGCTGATCAGCTCCGTGCCTTTAACAAGTGAACTCGTAACCTTTTAATTTGCGCAGATGGACAGGGGACGGTGCGCAGAGGCACCGGAGGCGCGCTTTGATCAGCTACTAGGTGTATCGGATTTACGCGTACGAACAGGAAGCCCCGCAGTCCTCCGACTATATGGCGGACATGGAGTTTTCTACTGTCAAACATGAGACTAAAATGTAAATTGGCAAAGTGGCAGAGGGACATAGTGCACGATGCCTTAAATACCCGGACATGTGCATAATAGCGGCTGGTTATAAACCAGGCGGGTAAAAGAGGTTTATTGCCAGCCAGACGCTTAGTAAGCGGGCGGGATGTTTGATTTTTAAGTGCGTCACACGCACACATGGCACCCCCGCTGCCTGTCACAACGGGGAAACGCAATGTCCGCAGTCCGCCTGCGCACTGGCCTTATTCATTTAGACCATTTACCGTAATTATCACTCTCCCGATGACATATTTTAATCACCGTAGGCGGGCTGACCTGTTGCACATGATAAAACTCGTTTGACAGAGGACGCGTAAAATAGCTGTCACCAAAACGGGACGGTGCCCGGGGTTCAAACCTCTTGCCATCTGGGGATTTCCATCCGAGTGGATCTGCTTGCGTTTCAGGTATCGAGAATCTTCCATGTGAGCTGCAGAGGAACTTCACCCTTATGCGGGAGCTGGACAGCAGGACTGAAGGTAAACGAGCTGTAGAAACGTCACCAAACATTAATGTCACCTTTTGAGCTGCAGTGATTCCCACGCAGGAGCCAATTAACGCACAGGCTATCCTAGGGTATAGCCTCGGGCTCCTGCAAGCATTAGGGCCTCTCGCTTCGCAAAAATGAAGCGTCTGCTTACATTGGCAGCACCTGAGTGTCCATCAGGCCCCCAGATAAATTAATCTGCCCCAGTTTCCACCCACCCAACAAATGGGGCAACTTTGCCACCGGAAAAAATACCGTGTGACTTTTTTTTCCATCTTAACCGTGTGTTTGCTGTGTGCCACAGAAAAGAAGAATGAGATCGACAAGCTGGCTGCGGAGTATATCACGAACGTGAGGAAGCTGGCCTCGGAGCAGCGCGTGGAGCACCTGCAGAAGATTGAGACAGCGTACAGGAAGTGCAAAGAGTACAGCGACGATAAGGTGCAGCTGGCCATGCAGACCTACGAGATGGTCAGTGCTGTGTGTCTCAGAGAGGGGGGTGTGGGGGTGCTCTCTGCGCTGGTTACGCGGTTGGGGGCGGGGGGCCCCCCCCCCGCGGGGCCGGCGCCCCCCGGGGGGGGCGAGTGGGTCTGGGCTGTGTGTCACCGCGTGGGGGGGGGGGGGGGGCTCTCGGCGCGGGTTAATCTTTCCCCCCCCCCCCCCCCCCCAAGGTGGACAAGCACATCCGGAGGCTGGATGCTGACCTCGCCCGCTTTGAGAATGAGCTGAAGGAGAAGCTGGAAATCAGCAGCTATGATGGATTGGAGAGGAGGAGTCTGAAGAGCAGCAACAAGAGTAAGGGGGGACGTGACTGCGCGCTGCTGGGGGGGGAAGCAGCTCCCCCCCATAGGACATCAGCCCACTCTGACTAGGGGGAGCCTTCACGTTGAATCAGGCCTTAAGAGCATTAGTCAGGGATGGGGGACCCGATCCACGGAGGTCCGGTGTGGGTGCGGCTTTTTGGGAGGGGCTCTCTATCAGCCAATAATAAAGCAGTGATTCTCAACTCCAGTCCCGGGTACCCACCGTTATTGGCTGATTGAGAGGTAATCCCAAAAAGCCACACCCACACCGGCCCTGTATGATTCAGGTTTGCCACCCCTGGCTTTAGTGATGCTGTCATCCAAATTGTTGACCAGTCAGTCACTAATAGCAAGGCTAGCCAAAATCCAGTGGGCACTATGACCCTGTGTGGCAGAAGCAGTCCCTCATACAGTCGTGATTACGGTTAGCAGTCACCCTCATGATCATTCATGATCATCACATGACGGTACACTAAAAATGAGTGTTTGCTTTTTGCCGTACCACAGTCGAGGCAGCCTCACTCCAATAGCACTGGTGCATCGACGTGTCCCCCTGTCCCCGTGATACGCCTTCACACACCCTATTTCTGTCCCCAGAAGGAAACAGGAACCTCAAGGACAAGAAGGGCCCCAGGGGCCGCAGCAGGAAAGGCTCCGACGACGATTCGCCGAGAAAGAAGAAACTGAAGCAGAGGTAGGCGGGGCTAAGAGCTGCCTGGAACCCGGAGTCTGGCCACTCTGCTCCCGCTATCCATGCCCACGTTCCAACACCAGTTCCGAAACTCCAGAGCATCGTACCTTGTATCCACATGGGTAGGGAGTGTTAAACATGGATGTGTACGTTCTGTGTCCCCCCGCCCAGCGCGGAGTTCAATGATTCGCTGCTGGCCGTGCAACCCTCTGATGTGCTGGACATGCCCGTGGACCCCAATGAGCCGACATACTGCCTGTGTCACCAGGTGTCCTACGGCGAGATGATTGGCTGTGACAATCCCGACGTACGTGTCGTCCATCGGGGTCTTTGGCTGGCCCAGTGGGTGGCACTGTGGGCTCGATTCCTGTCCCCCGGCTCTGTGTGTGTGGGGTCTACATGAACACGCAGGGCTCGTTCATTATGAATGAATCGTTTAATTGCTCCCCTTTCTGTCTCTTCCCTTGAACAGTGTCCGATCGAATGGTTTCACTTCGCTTGTGTTGATCTTACTACTAAACCGAAAGGGAAATGGTAAGTATTTTTTTAACTGTACTGGAACAAAATTATGAAGTGTATTGAATGTCTAAGAAGTGTTTCTGGTGTTTGGTGTCCGTCACGCACATTTAAGAGGTTAATGGTTTGCGTTCCATTTCAGGTTTTGTCCCCGCTGTACCCAGGACAGGAAGAAAAATAAGATGTAAATTTCTTTCTTTAAATATATATTTTGTGTGTCGGTGACATAGTGTAATATATTCAGTCCCTTTTTAAATTGTCCATGATTTCCTACTTTTGGTCAAAGGCAAAAGCTTTTATTTTTAAATTTGCTCTTTTTGAAATACTTGAAATAAGTGGCAATCCTTGTATACCGTCGTATGGTTCAGCAGACAGTTTTTGATGAAGGTTGTGGCACCCCTGGGCACCTGCGCTGTCGTCCCTGCACACTCGAGCCAGGAGCATCCCCTCCAGTTTTAATGTTTATAGCTACCTCGTGGGCCAAGCTTGCGCACGGTTCCTGTGACTCTGAGCCCTGCCTGAGATCCCAGAATGCCGTGCGTTGCATTCAGCACGAACCAAAACAACAAAAAAAAAGCTGTCGATTTGGCTACTCCGTCCGAGGGGGAGGACACTAACCTGCCTAACTGAGTCCTTTGGATTTGCGAGGGACAGTCGTTGCTGCGTCCATCTAACTGCCTGTACCGTCCCTTCATGGTACCTCCCAGCCATAGTCTTTCAGTTTGTCCTCGTGTTGTTTCTAGTCGTTTCTTTTTAATGCTCTGGCCTGCTCCAATGAAACATTAGTCAAGCTGCCATGTGAAGAAAATTAGCTACATGCTAATTGGCTAACAGCTAAGCTATGCCAGTAACCAAAAATCACTGCAAGGGGAAAAAGAGATACATTGTTAGTGTGAACATTCAGAACACAGTTTTTTTTTTTTTACAAAGGTTTTTGTTTGTTTTTACCCAGGAATGTGTCGTCTATGTAGTCATCTGTTTCCTTTGTTTTATTATTTTGTAATTTTATGTGAAAAAAACTATCACCCAGCCCATTGTATGTGACACCCTGATCAGGCTGCAGGCCACAGCTTGGACGCCTAATCGTCCTGCTCCAGTATGCAGTACATGTTAGGTACCAGAGGGGGCAGCCCGTAATGATGTACTATGAAAACACACTTCGTACTGGAGCCCCACAATGCACTGGGTGTCTCAACCGCAAAATGTGTATGAGAGGTGCGATCACCTACGAACTGCTCTTTTGACAAATTCCTCTACAGTGTTTGTTCCCTCATTTGGGTCAGTGTTATTGTGTAATGTGGGTCCCATACGATACACCCACATAAGCAACACAGTGAGTCAACCCGGTCAATAACCCAGTCCGTTTCAAATCCCAGTAACCACCCACGTTCCACCCATTTTGGAAGTTTGTTCAGGAAACTCCGATGCATCTCCATTGTGGTTGTAAGGTTATTTTTATATAACTGTGAACTAGATATTGTCTTGTAACTTTAAGGGAACCTTTTATGTTCTGTGTTGGCCACTAAGTGTTCGTACTTTGTAACTTGAATGTTTCATATCAGCAACCAAATAAACATTTACCAGTATTTACCGCACATTATCGTTAATTATCTCGTGTTGTGAACGTTCATGCTAGTGGGAGTCCTGGTCGACGGCATTGGGACTTTAATGGGGTTTATTTCATAATTACTGCCACTTGTCTAACATGCATGTACTAGAAAATTATTTTAACTATTGTGATTTTAATGTATCTTTAATTTTGCACTGATTTAGTAGTCTGGAATGTTTAGAAGAGTCCTTAGAAACCTTGTAATTCTAGAATTCAATCAAAAATGTTAAGTATATTGTAATGCTGTTCACAATATATAATTGATGTGTGTAGAGTATGTTATGTTCAAAAACATGACTGTAAATGACTAGGATGATTAGAAATTAACTATATTGTCTGTTTCCTTTGTAAAACCAAAATCTCAATTCTTTTCTATTTCAAAGGATTTTATATATCTATATATTTTTTTGACCATGAATGTTACCAATAAAAGTGCGGTTCTCTCTGTAGCAATAGTTTCTTTATCAAACAGCTTGGGGGGGTCTCACCTGTTTGCACTGTTTTAAAAACACAGTGTCATCACTTGGGGTGTTGCACTGTTTTAAAAACACAGTGTCATCAGTCATTCACTTGGGGATCTATCCATCGTCTACATATATATTACTTGAAATGCAGCCCATAAGTTTTAAACATAAAATGACAATCCTAGAACTTTCCAGAACACATTTGGGATTTGCATATTGTGCGAATAACTCATTTAGCTGATACATGTCACAAAATCACTCCCATCAGCTAATCATTATAACAATCGTAGGTAACACAATGATGTAACACATTGTGTATGGAACCTAAATACATTTATATCTGGACGCTGTTCGTATTCTGATAACTTCTCAATACTGCTGGGAAAAAAGCTCTATTTCATTAACAGCCATTAATCACAAGAGGGTCATACTTGAGATCACTGTTATATGTGCTGGTCACCGTGTGCAGTTGACTGAGTGTAGTGTCTGTAATACACAGTTAAATATCCACATCTTAAAGGTAATATGGCCTGCGCATTCCTGCTTTGAAAGCACCACTGTTTTGAGTCCCTGGAGTCAGAATTATTATTAGCTGATGAAAAACAGGTGCCTACTGTTCATTTCAGTAGGGAGGAGTTTTTAAATGGTCTCTGGATGTCTCACGACATCAGGAGATTGAAAGAAGCAGAGTAGGCTGACGTCTATCATTTGTCTTCCTGTACCCAAATGCTCCCTCTTCCTGTAGCTCCATCCACTGTCCCAGTTGGAGTATCACAAGGAAGCATGTAGAACTATTTTTGCACACCTTTAACCAAAATTTCTGAACAAATGCGTCTATACATGGGAGCATGTTCAATGTGTAGGGGAGAGTTTGATATTGAGGGTACATAAGTTAAAATTGAAAGAGAAAGGGCTATTTATTGGGGGGATGAAAGAAATCGAATTTAATACTGGTGGGTACACGTCCCCCATTCCAAAGCCTCCGAGTGTTACTTTAGTGTAGTGGGGGGGCTAGAAGCCGTCATCGGACTCATCCTCGTCCCAGCTGCAGGGCTCACGGGCGTCCGACTCGGGAAACTCCACTTCCAAGTCGTAGATAAAATCCGGGTCTTCCTCCCTCCTCCGGTTCTGCTCGAAGAGCTCGTCCATCTGCGCTTTCCTGTGAGCCAGCTCCTCGTCCTCCAGCTTGTTTAGGTCCTCGTCACCAGGGTCCGGCCGGGGGGCGAGCAGGGGGCGGCCCAGGAGGTGGTCCCGCAGCACAGTGTGGAGCCTCTTCAGCTGCTCCTGGGACACGCCTTCCAGGTAGGGGCTGTGCCGCAAGCTATTCTTCAGCCGTTCTGCTGCTCTGCTGCAGTCTGCTCTCGAGCAGGGAAGGAAGAGAGTTATTGGAGTGGTAGTATGAAATAAAATAGGCTTGAAGCACCAGAAGAGAATCAAGTGCGAGAGCTGACAAGTTAAAAACAGATTTAAAAACAGAATCCAGTTAGCATTCCCTAGAATCAGGCGGTCAAATCCTCTCACGTTTCCTGACCTGAGAATTTCGAAAAGTTCCTCACTGGCATGATCCTCTGACGCGTTTTGCCGGTGTCGGCGTCTTCGTAGATCAGAACGATCGCCGGGGGTCTGAACTTCACTCCGCACCGTTTAGCTACGTATGACATCTTCAGAGAGGATCTTCTACCGATCAAAGACCCGAGGGCTGATGTAGGGACGGCTCGCCTGGACACAGCCTTCAGTTTGATCAGCAACACCCTAGGCAGCACATTTAAGTTTCAGTTTGTTTTAGCATTTAAACGCTTCATTCTAGGTCAATAACTCTGCCCAGTGCATCTAGGAACGTATTAGGAAATTGAAGTTAGCTTACGGCTAAAGGTAACCATCTAGGACATAAACAATCGACGTTGCACACACAGGCTTACGAAATTAATATCATGCGCATTAAAAACGCAGCAAGATGAGCTAATTAGATCTTATATCGCTCAGTTTCTGTATTCAGTTCAATATCCCACATTTTCCTATCTCGATGCACGGCGTCAGCCTGCCCACGTTGCCATCACTACCATTAGGGCGACTACAATATGCCTGTTCAGTTCGGAAATTTACTAACACAACAACCAACGACTTTATATGTATGTAGACTTTTTTTCCAGATACATTTAATTATGCACAAAAGATAGTCTTTGCTTATTTTTTCTATTAGATGTGGCATTTCAAAAAAGCAATCTCATTAGCCACCTATGGACTGGTCGACTTGACAGCTTGGTCCATCTTGCTTTTGGGCAATGCAGAAGTAAAAAGGAGGAAGTGAAATGAAGGTGGCTTTTTACTGCATTTTATACTTGACTTATGAGACTGTTGAAGCTGACATTTCGGGTAAATGAATGCGGTGGATTGGAAATGTCGTGTATTCATTTTACGGGCGCACCGGTAGTGAATTACGTTACATTTGTTTTATCAGTTGATAACCAACTGCTTATGTCCGTTCCCGTTAATTATTTTATGCACGTAGGTGAAGATGACTGTGGTTTCTCTGAAGCATGGATGGAGCAGCTGACTATAAGGAGGGAAATACAGAAATCGGGATTTCACAGGTATACACGGACGTCCAGCTTACTACATCTTTCTTACCCACTTTTACATAACTAGTTCTTGTAATACAAAATGACACCAGGGAAAGTCACCGAAAAACCACTGATTACTGTGGATTGTAGTATTTATTAGATTGAAGATGAATGAACATTTATCTGGCTATTTATACACCCCGGTTTTGTTTAGGGAGTTAGTAACCGAAGTGCTTTGTAGCACTGAGATATCCAGTGACCTCCGGGTTTTGCTGGTACAACGCCTGCCCAGCGGGGTCTACATAGACCGATACCAGTTAGCATCACAGCGATCGGAGGCAGCGTTGCAGGTACGGAGGTCTTCAGGGATGGTGTTACCGACGTTACACTATTTATCATTCCTGCCCATATAAAATTACGTCATGCAATTATGGTTTTATCGTTGTATGTGTCTCACATAAAGAGCAATTTGCCTGTAGGTTCAGATCTTTTAAAATCATATAATCACCGTGGGTTGTAATGATCGTTGCTGGCCCTCCTCTTCCCCCCAGGTGCTGCTGGACACTGAGCTTGACCTGGAAGCCCCTGCCTACTCATCCGCAGATTTCACCACCTTCCTCTTCCCCTCTTGGGACCTTGATGGAGGAGGGGTCCATCGTCTCCTAGCAATGGTGCCAATCCACGCGCGATACCAGCGGCCATCCCGCTCAGGGGAGCGGTGGCAGCGGGTCGACATTGAGGCTCCGTGCCTGTTACTCCGCGTTGATTCATGTGAGTTCGTTTTCTTATACATCACCCAGAAATCATACAAAATGCGTGATGCGGGACAAACACATCAGAGAAATCAGGACTTGAAAATGCCAGAATTTAACTTGCTATGACTTTTGGCAGGTTACAAAATTCAAAACAGTCTATAGAGAGACTGAATATGTGGAGATACATGATATGTTGATAAAAGGGCCCCATTATGCTTTTCTGATTTTCCTCTTTCCTTTAATGTGTTATATGCTGTAGTTTCATGTGCATATAGACAGTGGTTTTTTTTTCAAACCACTTATCCCTCTGGATTGCGGGGGGTCCGGAGCCTATCCTGGAAGCAATGGGCACGAGGCAGGGAACAACCCAGGATGGGGGGCCAGTCCATCGCAGGGCACATTCATATGCCATTCACTCTCACATGCACACCTACGGGCAATTTAGTAACTCCAATTAGCCTCAGCATGTCTTTGGACCGTGGGGGGAAACCGGAGTACCCGGAAGAAACCCCACGACGACATGGGGAGAACATGCAAACTCAATCAGAACACATTGGGCTTATTAGGGGTGGGGCTTAAAGTTCTAATAGAGTGTTTCAGGTGGAGTTGTAGACAGAGTGAATAGAGATGTACAGTATGAGAAGAAGAATGTGCTTTTGGAATTTTGAAGCATGAAAATGTATTCTGTTGACCCCAAAAAATAAAATTATGAACATACATGGGCTCATGCATGGGCACAGAACACAGACACGACGTCAGTGATGCGACTGGCACATGCATGCGCACATGTACACTATACGTGAACCAAACTCGGAAGGAATGCATCATTAGTAACAAACATCATGGTAGAGGGGATCCCTTTGGTCTGTGGCGGAGGTGCAGTGCTTGCTGGAAATTTGAGTTGATGAGAGTATCCAGAAACAGCTGGATGCAACACGCAAAAGCTCCAAGATATCTGACAAAATATGGTATTAAATACTATATTTCTACGTGCAGCATGATAGAATGAAAATCATTGAGCATTTGATAAACCAGAGGGCCATTTGTTATTGTGCCAAAAACGTCTCCAAATAAGGACATTAATGATGAACTCTGTTATTCTGAGATTGCACTTTTCTTTGTTTTTTTTCAACACAAAAAGTCGCACACTGATGACGAAAGCGTGCACAGGTTTTTGACGTTAAGCACAATGTGAGCGCAGACTAGTGGGGGAATGGGAAGGGGGGACAATTGGGTGTGTACGCCCTTATTCCCCCCCACACCAGCATGATTGCCCCCCCTCCCCACTGGTCTGCACTCACATTGCACTTAACTTTAATTGTTGCCAGCCATTAAATGACTTCAGTCCTCCGGCAGACACAGAGAGCATCGCTGCCCCTTGTTCACACCTTGAGCCTTATGCCCAGTACTCTGCCTGGTGGGTCCTGTTTCTTGTCTCTGTAGGTAAGCAGCCACCCCTGCTTCCCCCATACCGGCGAGTGGAGTCCCCCTGTACAGCCCACAACCTCAGCATGTGCACTTGGCTGGAGGTGCCCCCCCGGCAGGTATGGCACCCGGCTGCATGACGTCTGCGTGCTTCAGCATGCGTTCGTGTACGTGGGCCTGCTGGCTCCAATCCCTTTACCGTAGCTTTTAGAGGAAGATATTCTAGATTGTCATTCTAGATATTTGGAGTTTTCTGAAACTCTGTAGATATAAAATATCTGCACTGTATGTGTTCATTACACAAGACAGTAATGTTTTATATTCTTATTGTTCTTGGTCTATATAGACCTATTCTGAAGAAGAAAATGCAGTAAAATCTGACTTAATGAATTCAATATGGTTTGAATAAGGCACAGTGGCAGTTTCCTCTGGATATTCTAGTTTCCCCCCACAGTCCAAAGACATGCTGAGGCTGATTGGAGTTATTGTGTGCCATTGTATGTGGGTGTGTGAATGGTGTGTGAGTGTGCCCTGTGATGGGTTGGCACTCCATCCTGGGTTGTTCCCTGCCTTGCACCTGTGTTCTCTGGCATAGGCTCCGGACCCCCTCGACCCTGAATAGGACAAACTGTTTCAGAAAAAGGATGGACGGATGGTTGTAATATGCGTGTTGTTGTGTTGGACCATGGTATAGGCCTACTTTATAAGCAGGCAGATTATGTCTATATAGAATACAGATTAAATCTGTATTCAAAATACAGGGTTTCCGGTAATTACTGATTAACATCGCGGTGGCATTATATATTTGGCTGATGCAGGTTTCTGTAAATGCTGTCCCTCTGCAGGTCCAGAAGACGCTGAGTCTGCACGTCCCCGTGGGCGATCAGTCCCTGGTGGTGCCCGTGTGCACGGGAACGCTGCTGGCGACGCTGCTCTGCTTTGGCGCGGTGGCCAGTGCTGTGTGTAAGCACGGCCTCAGACGCTAGTATATAATAAATACTCCCGACTGTGTATTGCGTCACCTCTGGAGGGTGGAAATGTGAAAGAATAGCGGCTGTGTGACCGTTAACCGACTGTGAATGTTTAAGCACTGTAAGCTGATTTACTGCACTGAAACATTTTGTATTTATATTACTTAGCTGCAATAAACCAAGCGTTTTATACGAACGCAGTGGCTCTTGTATTCTCTAAGTGTAATGATACAGACCGTTATAGATAAATCTACCGAATCCAATCTATGAATCACCTAATAGTACAAAGTTATTAATTTTATTCTTGCACGTGTTGAACATCCGCATAAAACATTACTAACAATCACAGCGATTAATTCAAAACGTAAATGAAACTGGCAAAAAAAACCTTTAGCATCTTGCCTGATACATTGACAGACCAAGATGAGACGCGCTGACATTTGTGTTAAGATATTTTTTCCGGCATCCATGTCGGACAAAAGGACTACGATTCCCAGTTCGCAATCCCTTTTGTAAAGCCCCCTTTCCCATATTTTTCACTTATCCGGGAAAAACAGCACGGGTGGCCATAGCCTGATGTTGGCTCGGAGGTTTAAAAAGTCTTTAAAAACGACATCTCCCATAATGCAACTCGAACAACCGAAGTGATTCTAACCCTCTTTAATCCTAGTATTATCTTAATGCGGGGTTCTAGTGATTTATATACGTCGATAACAAACCGTAAAAGTGATCAGTGTAGAGATATTTGCCAGAAAAATGTTGAAATGCAGTCGGGGCGTCTTCGGTGTGTTCCAGGACTGGGCTGGGTCGGTAGTTCCGCTTCCCCTCCGCCATTGCGCTGCTTCCCAGGGCAGGAGTTTAAAGAATAAAAAAGAAACACGGGGAAAAGCGGCCGCATGTTAAGTTAATGAGCGTCTACTTTGGTTAATCTGCGCTTCTGGGGCTGCTGAGAGAGCCGGGTAGGCTGCAGTTTTGCTGGCGAGTTTGCGACGGACTTTGCTGGTGAGTTTTCAGCGCAAATCCAGTCCGTTATTTAATCCTTCATTGTTACTGAAAATGAATTAATGTGCGTCCACGGCCGGAAACCCTTTAAATTGTGCTGTGTTTGTAAAAACTGCTCCCACAGTTACGGTCTGCCTCTTTCTTTGCCGTCTCTTGTATTCTGCTGTATTTTTTGGAAGTTACCCGGCCAGCCTGCTCTAAGTTTGCTGCGAATAAAAAGTAAAAACCTCGTTTAATATGTGATACCTATTCAAAACAGCAAACCGCAACCCGGACGGATTAAATCGTTAAACACTGATTGCTGTCAGTGTTTTTTTTTTTTTATCTTAAAGCTTCTAAAGTGAAGGTGTATTTTTTCGCATTTTCTAAGTAATTTACGGATTTAGGAAGTCGGTGTCAGTGTTATTTCTTTAGTATATAACTGATGGGCCTCTACGTGGTAAGGGGCCATATAAAATGAACTTATTATTCTTACGTCACCGGGTGTACAGAAATTACCATCTAACGCCAGTTTTTTGTTCAAAGTAACAAACAGTTGTGTTGAACAGCTACAATGAAACTGAATCACCGAGTTGTTTCCTCTCTCTGCCATTACCGACGTTGCTTTTGTTTTGCCTTTGTAAAAAAACATCTGTAACTTGTGCGAGTAGTTTACCAGATGTATATAAATGTTGATTTAATGCACAGCTCTAGGTGGGATCTGAACACTTCCAGTTCCAGGACTGCCGTAATGCGGCGTTTTATTGCGCTCGCAGTATCGTGTTATTTGGACGAGGTGGTCTTCACACACGGATATGAGTTAACAGGCCGTGGGGGGGTCCGTAACATGGGAAGTGAGATTGCTCCCCCGCATGAAACAGCACTGCTCACAGCTCCCTTTCATTGACGCCTGTTTCCTGTGAATAAAGTGGAAGGATCTCAGCGCGCGCTAGGACAGGTTGCAGGTTCGAGTCCCACGCGTTCGTGGTCTAGTAATTAACTCCATTAAATCGTCGGAACGGGTCGGGTTCTATCGGTCTGAAGTTCTTGAGCAACGAAATGTGGATGATATCGTGTTTGGAAACGGCTCGGATCTGCGTCCAGTGCACAGCCACGCCCTGTGCCGCTAGGAACTGCTCTCCAAATCCAAGCCCTCCGCACCAGAAAATGATCCAGTGGTCAGATGTGGCCTCGTCAAAGTAGACGGACTAGTGAAGACCTATTATAGACGTTTTCTCTTAAACAAAGAAAAGTAAAGAAAAAATACATACCTCCCTGTTTGCTTCAGACCTTGGTGGGGTG
>JAODJX010000083.1:22956270-22967586 GCA_026776945.1 Isichthys henryi
TACAATCGGGGAATCACAAGTGGGTAACCAGGGGGCGTGGCACACACGAGGATCGGAACGAGCAGGGCATGACAGATATCACTATAATTAATATAACCCGAGTCCATGGTTCATGGTTTATAAATGAAAATGAACACAGAAAAAACAATGAGCAATGTGATTATTTGTGATGCAAAAAGAGCTACAGAAAGAAAGTAGTTGCTTTTCTTTTTTAGTGACAGTAAGTTAAAAAATGCCTGAACATGCAGTTTTGCCAATTATTGTAGTTTTTCTGCAAAAAAAGTCACATAGAACTGCACAAGTTGTATCACAAATTTTAAGAAAAGCTGCAAAAGTGTTTTGGGGCATCAGTCACAGATCCTGTAAGAACTGTCAGTGTTGACTTGATATTCAGCCAGGTTATATATTGATGTCAGTTAAGTCACTGCCTGGGTTAGTTAACTGAGGTAATGTACTAACCAGAGGGGTTTTCCTTAACCTGTATGGCTGACACTGTAGATGGTCATGATGTTATTTTAACGTTGTTTAAATGTTACAGCATCTGACCCTGAGGATGCAGACTGCAGACAACCGGGCTGAGTTTGTATTTTTATTCCCATCCTTCATACCTGTGAATCCTGACCTCTTTCAACTCGATCTTCTCTAACTGCAGGCTGATGTTCATTCTGCTGATCCTCTGCCTTGGTCACTGTCTCCCTGCTGACTCAGGGGCAGAGCTAGGTGAGTAACAGCCTCACACTGACCCTGTGTGTAATTAGCTGTGTGTGTCAGTGCTTTTCTGCTTTAGTTATGTGAGTGTCTGATGGGGGTGTCTGCTGTAACATTCTCCTCTTTGGGGTGGTGTAGGGTCTGTCTGTGTCTCTGTTGTGCTGTATAGACTGTAACTTAATCAGCTGCTTCTTTACTCTGCTGTATGCTGATATTTAAGCTTAAGTTAAGCTGTGGTATGTGATTAGTGCAGAGTCACATGGTACAGTGAATGGGCCAATCAGTGTGCAGAGCTGGAACGGTGTGTAAAGTAATTTGATATAATAACCTGTTAATGACTTTGCTCTGTTTATCAGCTTTATTTGCTAAAATTGGAGAGACTATCACGCTGCCCTGTGATGCACCGGCAGATACAGATACCAAGGCGGCTTTGGTTTTGTGGATGTTTAACGGCAAGCCTGCCTGCTGGGATGAAAATGGGAAATGGTGTGAAATTCATCCTCATGTGAACCGAACTCGGCTTGGATCCATCCGACAGAACAACCTCTCTTTAGTCATTCATTCTGTCATGAAAGAGGATGAAGGGGAGTATCGGTGTGAGGTCAATAAAATTGAAAAGCCGAATATTCACCTTATTGTTGGAGGTAAGTGACCCTTCTGCTGGTTCCCCTTCCCCCTTAAACCCCCCTGAGACCCAACTTTGTGGGGCAGAGCCTCCTACAGCTCAGTCTGCCCCCCGACCCGCATGAACAGAACCGTGACCCAGAAGCTGAGAGCAGTAGGAATCTCTCTGCAGGCCGCCTTTATCCCCTGGCCCCCAGCTCTCTGCAGGCCGCCTTTATCCCCTGGCCCCCAGCTCTCTGCAGGCCGCCTTTATCCCCCGGCCCCCAGCTCTCCGCGGGCCGCCTTTATCCCCCGGCCCCCAGCTCTCCGCGGGCCACCTTGATCCCCCGGCCCCCAGCTCTCTGCTGCTACCCTGCATCTCACACTCACTGCTGCAGCTCTGAGTTACAGGCTCACACTGACTCTGCTGCTTCTGTCCCTCTCTGTCTGCAGGAGACGGGAAGCAAGACGATGCAGAGATGCCCCCTGGAGGTCAGTGTAGGTTTATTTAATTAAACGAGGCTGCTAACCCCCTCTGCCCCTCGAGAGGTCTGTGCAGGTTTACTTTATGCAAATTACATTGTTACCTCCCCTGGCATCTTCCTGCCCAGAGCTTCTCCCAAGCTCCTCTGTGTTTAATTGATGTCCATGATGATGTGCTGTAAGTATGATGTGTGGTTTGCGTATGGAGTGTCAGTTGTAACAGCTTAGCACACATGCAGATTAAGTGATATGAATATGATGGGATGTTACAGGCTCCCTAAAGTACCATGTGAATGCAACATACAAACACATTGCTAGTGATCAGAGATCATGGCTGTATGACAGTGTTTGGTACAAACAGGAATAAACAGCCAGAATTCTCACAGGATCTGCTGATTAGTTTCTTTTTTCCCTCCTGGATCAGATCTTGTTTGCAGGCCATACAGAGAAAGAGAAGATCCTCCAGGTGAGTTTATACCCCGTGTAATAAACATGCTTCTGCCCCAGTGTGTTTCCTACACAGCAAATGTGCCAGTGTTAAATTAACAATGCATGGTGTCTATATGTGTCCACACCAATCAGTATTGCATTTAACACTTTACAGAGTGCAGTGAGTGTTGTTCTTACAGTGTTAATCTGAATTAACTCTTATAGTGTTGAATTGACACCGTAGAGTGTTAAATCACTGTGACTCCACCTCTTCCCAAACTGTAAACCCATATTGGTGGCACACAGGTACCAAATGGGTGGCCCATATCTGCCCCATTTTAATATGCACACAAGAAATCATTTGAGGATCTTAAGAGACACCCTAGATTTACCCATCATCAGGGGAAAGAGTATGACCAAAATGCACCTTACAGCCTTTTTCCATTTTATATTAAAGCTTTGTCAGCTCAGCTCTGATCATTCTTGAAGGTTGCAGGCTTGTATTTCTACAATCAAAACAAAGCCATGTTCTTATGGGTTCCTTTCTGCTGTGTGATCTTATTAAGTCAGAAAACCTTGCAAAAAGACTCTCTTGAGTGGTTTATGTTTTAATGAGGGCACTGTAGATCCCCAGTCCCAGCCCTAGATGATGGGTATTACCTGCAGAAAGGTGTTAGGGGAGTTGTGACACCCTTTGCTGTGCAGCTCCTGGTATCGCCCCCTCCTCTGTACACCAATGGTGCTGGATGAATATATGCATAGCATTACATGGTACTGCCTTTTATTTAACAAATTTCTTTTTTTATTCCACCGCGTTTACCAGTAAACTGTCACTAGATTTCACCAAGACCGGTGCCATATATTTTCCTCACTTTTATAACACAGGTGATATTGGCCAATTGGTTTTTGTTTATCCTGTTACATGCTCAAAAAAATAAATAATGAAAGTTTTCAATGTTTTTCCTTTAACTCCTTTTATGTCAATTTTAATGCACAAGCAAGATAAAAGTCCGGAAGAACAAGTGTCTGTTCAGCTAACATGAACCCAGTTCTCATCTCATCAGGAGCTGAGCTAACATACAATTTACAAAAAAGAGCAAAGGCCATGTTGGTCAGTCTTTCTCATTACAGTGGATTAGTAAAACACAGCAGCTGGCTGCCAAAATGGGTTCACATGAGTGCACATTAAAACAGGGCAGATATGGGCCACCCATTTGTACCAGTGTGCCACCAATATGGGCTTGCAATCTGGAAAGAGGTTGGGTCATAGTTATTTACCACTGTCGTGTCAACTGAACACTATAAGAGTTAATAAAGATTAACATTGTAAGAACAACACTCACTGCACCCTGTAAAGTGTTAAATGTAACACTGATTGGTGTGGACCCTTATAGACACCATGCACTGTTAATTTAACACTGGCACATTTGCTATATATATTAGTTTTATCCAATGTGATGGTGGACATTTATTTTACATATTAGCCATCACATAAGAAATTTACAAACTAGAGGAGGCCATTCGGCCAATCAAGCTCTTTTGGAGAGAACTTAACTAATCAAGAGTTGTTAGAAATCTCATCTAGCTCTAATTTAATACTATTTAATACTGGAGTATTTAATACTCCATACTCTAACTACACACTATTTGGTTAAACAGCATCCGGACCAGTTAGAATCTTATATACATGCATCATGTCCCCCCTTAATCTCCTTTGCATGAGGCTAAACAGATTCAGCTCAGCTAACCTCTCCTCACAAGACATTCCCCTAAAACCAGGAATCATTCTTCTAGCCGTACGTTGCACTCTTTCTTAGGCAATAATGTCTTTTTTTTAAGGTAAAGTGACCAAACTCGCACCCAATTTGATATGGAACCTAACAGATTTTATTGAAGAAACACTAAATGATACCCTATGTGCCATATCTGTCGAAAACCTACCCAAAGTAACTGGCAATATTTCAGAGGACAAGCTTGTTTTCTTAAATACATTACCACTAATGGCTCATAACAAATATGTTCTCTTATAAAACACCCAATTTTCAAGGAAGTCTGTATTTTATTTTCCCTATTTGTGCCTGACCTCCCCTACAACTATTCAGAACAAACAAAGCATGTATATATTGTAATGGTGGGTCGCTGAGCCGAGACGGCAATGATTAGCTAGCAGAGACGGTTCCAGGTTTCAACCACAAGATGGCGTTTATTACACCCGTACCATTCGAACAACATGCACTCGCACTGCCAACAGTGCCCGTCACCCCTTTTAATCCTAATAGTCCTAATACACATGGTGGGCACACAGACACACGCTAAGTCCATGATGAACATTAAGCATTATACATGAGATGACAGAGCACATTTACAACAACAGAAGCGACTAATCTCAATATGTACCTGTGGTTCAGTACAGTATACTATGATGTGCAGTAATGATGGGATCGATCATGGAATACAGTGTGGAATACAGAATTATATAAAATATTTAAAAAACAAAGAAAAAAAGCATAACACGCAAGAATTGGAAACATCTTCTGCATGTTCAAAAGCATCCAGCTCCGTTTCAGCAATGGATGCCTCACCATTCATCCATCCATCCATCTCCTACCGCTTATACGAGGTCAGGTCGCGGGGACAGCAGTCTAAGCAGGGAATCCCAGACTACCCTCTCCCCTGCCACTTCTTCCAGCTCCTCTGGGGGAATTCCGAGGCGTTCTCAGGCCAGCAGAGATACATAATCCCTCCAGCGTGTCCTGGGTCTTACCCGGGGTCTCCTTTCAGTGGGACATGCCCAGAACACCTCACCAGGAAGGCATCCAGAAGGCATCCTAATCAGATGCCCGAGACACCTCATCTGGCTCCTCTCGATGCGGAGGAGCAGCGGCTCTACTCTGAGTCCCTCCCGAATGACTGAGCTCCTCACCCAATCTCTAAGGGAGAGCTCAGCCACCCTGTGGAGGAAACTCATTTCGGCCGCTTGTACCCGCGATCTCGTTCTTTCGGTCACTACCCATAGCTCATGACCATAGGTGAGGGTAGGAATGTAGATCAACTGGTACATTCATAGCTTTGCCTTTTGGCTCAGCTCTCTCTTCACCATGACAGACTGATGCAGCGCCCGCATTACTGCTGACGCCGCACCGATTTGCCTGTTGTCTTATTAAAATTTACCAAAGCTAAAATTTGTCACTCAAATTTGGTGTTCCCACATAAAGTTACTTACGGTGAAACGTTTCGCATGTCAAAAATTCTATGCTAGCAGGGTAATCAGAGCATATATGTCAAGAACCACTTGACATTGAAGAATGACAGTTATTCATTTATGTACATAACAGATCAAGCTTTCAAGCAAGGGTAAGTTTGGCGTTTTATTTGAGGGTTTTGTTAGAAAACAAAACAGAAAACAGATACCGACTTAACTTTTCTGCGATAAGTGAACAAGCCGATTGGAAGCTTGACAGTCTTTTTATGTGAAAAGGTTTGTTTTATCTTGATACTGTTATAGTATATGTTTTTGGTGATAAAAGAAAGAGGTTGCAGTGCTTACTTTTTATTTTATTAAAGCTTTCATAAAACTTCCGGTCACTCGAGCCCCATAAATATCACTGTCACAATATTTTTACTTATTACTGAAAAAAAACCGTGGCATATAAAAATGTCAAATTTTCTAGGCATGTTGTTTAAAGAGTTTGTGAACTGTGAGGACCGCTTTTTTTCCTGTTCGTTAAAACTCTAACTTATCCATCCGAACCACTAGAGGACAAGTAAACAGGACCTACCTCTCCTAAATCCATGCTGGCTATCCCTCAGAATGTTATTTGAATCCAGGTAATCTACCACTTTCGCTTAGATTATACCTTCCATTATTTTTCCAGTAATGCTAGTTAATACTGATTGGCCTATAGTTTGCTGGGTTACTTCTATCCCCTTTTTTGAATATGGGCGTTATATTACCATGCTTCCAATCAGAAGGTTCCACATCAGCAGATAACGATTTCTGGAAAAGTAAAGTTAAAGGTTGGCTAAGAATATCCATCATCTCTTTTAAAACCATAGGTAAGATGCCATCAGGGCCCTGTGATTTATTTATTTTGAGTTTAGCTAGGCTTATTACCACATTAGCCTCAGTTATACATATATTGGTCAAAGACAAAACTGGATTAGGATTAAGTTGGTATGTCACTCATGTCCTCTACTGTATAGGTTGGTGATATGACCTGAAATTATTATCATGGTGTTTTTCTCTTTTTGGACGATATATATGTATATTACTTCTTTTCCAAGTTTTCAGAGGAGTAACATGTCCAGTCCATTTATGTAAATTTAAAAAAATTATAATTGGTGGCAAAAAAGTGAAGCACCTAGACGGAGTAGTGGAAATGAAATGAATCTGCACGTGGTGAAAGGTCATGTGACTGTATCGCAATGATTATAATATCAGATCAAACAGACATCAGAGTTGGCAGTATGGGCACACTGCTAGTCTCATGTCAGTAGGGTGTGGCACCTCCCCCCGGGCCCGGATACATGTGGCGATACGTTGAAAGTGAATCATACAGCAGTTGTATCCTCCTTTCGGACTGAAAAACTGAATACATATCAAAACACAGGGACTAGAAAACTGATATAACTGAAACACAAGGGAACCAAATATACAAAAACAGAGGAGCTAGAACTTGATCACGTGACAGACGTGCTTACAGGTAGCCACGTGCTTAACTCTTGGAGTCATGCGGCCGACAGTGAGCAAGGGAAAACATGAAGGGTGACAGGAGGGACAGGATGGCCAGCGACATCTGCTGGCCAAACGGAGAAGGGACATGAAAGACGAGGATAACAGGAGCTGACTCTGACAACAGGGTGCTGTAGAGTCCAATACCTGTGTCCGGATGGCAGGCACAGATGTCATGGGGTTCTGTAATGTTTGGTGCACAATACAGTGACCCTCCCTTGTTATGGTGTAGTGTATACCTGACCTATGCAAACCCACAGTGCGACCCCTATGAAACTCTGTCAAGTGCTGGTGATGCTGTCTAATGCATCTCTGAGGCATCCGTCTGTTGACAAATTGCACCTTGGTGATCATTGGACTTTCCAGCAAGACAATGATCCCAAGCACACCTCCAAATCACCTGAAGCTTGGTTGAGAAAAAGATCCTGGAACATCCTGGAGTGACCTTCTCAGTCACCAGATTTAAATCTGATTGGTGGGATTTAAAGAAGGCAGTTGAAGCACGGAGGCCATCAAACATCACTGAGCTAAAGGCTTTTGCATGTGAAGCATTTACCGAAAACATTTGTTGGAAATAAAAGGTATATATTGTTATAAAAGGTAAAGGATGCTCTACAAAGTACTGAAGCTGGGGATTGAATAATACTGCAAATGTGCGAAAAGAGTTAAATTTTTCATTTGATCTTCAAAGTTAAGTCTTTCAAAGTTAATTGAAACTTCTGTTGTCAAATTAACTCAGATATGTATCAATAAATGTTTCTTGTTTAATGAGGTTTTTGTTATTTATTGTCTGTATCTACATTGCTATCATGTATTTTCAGGTGAAGGTGTTGAAAATTTCTGATTGCAACTGTAGTTAAGGAGACACTTACTATCCTGCAGATTAGTGACTTCAGCTTTTAGAGCTTTTTTGGAGTTAAAGTATTGGAAAAAACTTTTAATGTCATCCTTTGCCTCCAATGCAATCTTCCTTTAGACATCCTTCTTAGCGAGTCTAATGTTATTTTTTTACTCAACCTGTAGACCTACGTACTCTTGCTTTATTCTGCAATCATTTGTTATTTTCCATTTGTGGCAGAGAGCCGTATTCTTACTGACCTTATTCTTAACCCTCTTAACACTGTATATTTTTGCTTTGGACTTTGCTCTTTAGACAAACCTAATTGTTGCACGAGTAAGTTTGTATAAAATCAACTGATTTGTTTGTTTTTACCAGGGTCAGAAACCAAGGACAGACAAGACTCTGTTAAAAACTCTTCAGGTGAGTTTATACCCTGTGTGATAAACATGCTTCTGCGCAGAGCAGTGCTGTGTAGAGTGAACAGCTCCTCACAATAGCAGGGGTTGAAGCTGTCAGAGGGTTTTACTGGTGATGCAGCGCCCCCCAGTGCCCACAGCTCACAGCAGATACACACTCCTCACAGCCTGGCCTTCCTGAGCTATTAGCATTTAGCATTTTATGAGTAATAAACTGGCTGTTCAGGACCCAGTGGGCAGGGTGCTTAAGGGTGTGGATCTGAGCTACAGGGGGCCTGCTGTTGTACCCCTGAGGAGGGTCCGTAACAGCTGCAGAAATGGGTCAGACAGAAAGCTGCTCTGGGTCGGGCTGTCGGCTCAGTGATGCGGCTCTACTGACTGCTTCAGTGACATTTTNNNNTGACTGAGGATCGAGTGTCTGTGTGAAAATGTGTCTGGACACTGACTGATCTCTCTGCTTTCTGCAGGGGCGTCTTCCGGAGGAAACTCAGTGGTGATTGGGGTGATCGTGGGGATTTTGGTGACTGTGGGGGCCGTGGTGGGAGCTGCATAGTTGTTCAAATGGCTTTAGAATCTTCAAAGAGATTAAAATTGACCTTGGCCGCATTGTAACGCACCGGCAATGTAAACACACACCATAGCGCCTTCGGAACTGTGGCAGTCTGTGGCCCAGAAAGAAGCTGTTTGCAAGCAAATTTTTTTTAATTGGTTATTGCCGCAGCCGTAAAATTTTGCAATATGCAAAATATAATGTGTTTTCTTAATGTAGATTAAATATTTTGTAGGCACCGCAGTGGATTTGAATCCCACCTCCGCTGTGTTTACAGGGTTTGAATCCCATCTCCATTCTGTGTGTGTCAGGTTTGAATTCCACTCCACTGTGTGTGTATGTGGGGTATGAGCCGCCCTCTACTCTGTGTGTAGGGTTTGAATCCCAGCTCCGCTCAGTGTGTCTGGGATTTCAATCCACCTTCGCTGTGTGTGTGTGGCATTTGAATCCCGTATCCATTCTGTGTATGTGGGGTTTGAATCCCCCTCTGCTGTGTGTGTGGGGGGATTGAATCTCACATCTACACTGTGTGTGTTGTTTGAATCCCGTTCTGCTATATTTGTGTGGGGTTTGAATCCCCCACCACTGTATGTGTGTGGCGTTTGAATCCCATCTCCATCCTGTGTGTGTGAGGTTTGAAGCCCCCTCCACTGTGTGTGTCTGGGTATTGAATCCCACCTCTGCTCTATGTGTGTGGGGTTTTGAATCCCATCTCCATCCTGTGTGTGTGGGGGGTTTGAACCCCCCTCTGCTATGTGTGTGTGGGGGGTTTGAATACCACCTCTGTTCTGTGTGTATAATGCTTTATGGATGCATTTATGAATTACTAAAAACGTGGCCTCAAATAAAGTGTTGCAAAAGTTTTGAATATGCAAAAATATAATGTGTATTTTTCATGTAGCATAAATATTCTCTGGGCAGTGCAGTGGGTTTGAATCCCACTCCCACTGTATGTGTATGTCAGGTTTGAATCCCACCCTCTGTGTGTTTGTGTGTGTGGGGCGGTTTGAATCCCACTTCCACTGTATGTGTATGTCAGGTTTGAATCCCACCCTCTGTGTCTTTGTGTGTGTGGGGCGGTTTGAATCCCACCCCTATTCTGTGTATGTGTTGGGGGGGGGGGGTTGAAACCCACCCCCAATTCTGTGTGCGTGAGATTTTCATGTGTCCTTAGTACACTAAGACGCTGAGTCACCTACCTGGTAATGAACAAACAGACAAGGTCACTAAGGACGTACAAAAGTGTTTGTTCAGACCTCAAACTGTCGAAGAAGATTTTTATGTATTGTTGTATATGTATTGTTTATATACTACCAGTTAAACTGGAAATTTTATAACTTTTTAGGTAATCTCTGTATTGCTTTTTAAACTTTTATAATCACTGGACTTTAATATCTTTCTGCTACATAAATGTTAAAAAGCCTGAAAAATTGAAAAATAAATTTTAGTTGACTTAAGTAGATTTTTACAATAAAGCTATGTATTTATACTGTTTAATAGTTTCACGTGTTTTTTTTTTTCATCTCCACAAGTCGGGCTGGTAGAACAGCATGAGAATCTGGGCCAGGCAGAACCATTAGACGGGTCAGAGGACTGGGGGTGTCACTAATACCGCTGCATGTTCACACTGAGCAGGTGTCAGCCTTTACCTCACTTCCTGTGAATTCCCACAATGCATCTCACCATGGTCGTGCCGTAATGTTTTGTAATCTGTCTTAATGTGTTTCATTCTACTAGTTTTAAGGAAAGACTCAAAAAGATTAGACACAAATTATCTTCCATTATCAGTCACTACCTCTAGGGGATATACAAAGCGTGCCAAGATTTTCATCAATTCTCCTATTACAGTTTGTGATGATATATCTGACAATGCTACTGCTTCTGGGTAGGATGTCTAGTGTAACCCCCCTGTGGCCTAAATAGCCGATTTTACATTTTACAATCACCTTCTTTTAAGTACAGGGGAAAACACATCATGTAATAACCCGCAGTACATTTACAAGAAAGACTTCAATGTACAGTTTAACCCATCAATCCGAAACTCCAAGCGAGCTAGTTACCATTTACATTTATATCGGTAGCGCTAGAGGGTCTGTGAGGTTGGAGACTCTGTAGTTAAGAACTCTATCCGATCTAGCAGTTACTGTCCCTCCTCTATGTCTTCATCCAGCGAGGAAAGAAAACAGAGGGGGAAAAAACTCGCACTACCCAATTCGTGATGGTGGTGGTGAAACAGGCAAAAGTTCCAGCGAACTGTTGCTCGGTGTCCCGCCGTGCCCCCAGCTCCAGGAAGACTCACTCCTGGCGAAACTTGTAGCAGCAGTCCAGAATTCGCTTGCACAGCAGTCCACCAGTCCATATCGGAGGGAAATTACCCCAAAATGTCCATACCAAATATTCCCCCATCGCCACCAATTGGCTGCAAATCGACAGCAAAGAATCCTGGTACATGAAGTCCAAAATACTAACTCCTGAACTATCCATCCATCCATTTTCCAAACCGCTTATCCTACTACTGGGTCGCGGGGGGTCCAGAGCCTATCCCGGAAGCAAT
>JAODJX010000083.1:22976446-22987327 GCA_026776945.1 Isichthys henryi
GAGCTATTAGTTTAGTTCTCCCCAAGCGAGCTTGATGGGCCGAATGGCCTCCTCTCGTTTGTATTGTTCTTATGTAAGTGATCTAGTGGTGAAATTTAATAAATACATGGAATGGCTGGAGTGCCCCTGAGGAGAGGTTTCAGTAACTTCTTGGAGAACAAAAGAAACTCTTACTAGATTTTATTGTATTGCTCTTAATTTGCATATGTTATAATGCTAAATTGTGTTTTTTCTTCTGAGCAGAAGTGCACATACTATTGAGAGAAATAGCCTTAAACATATCTTTTGACTGCCTAACACTTTTGTAGAGTACTGAATGTACAATCCAAATTCGAGAAACATGTGGAAAAGTGAGTTGGTTCCACTAATATCAGACAATGATATTGATTGGCTGTCCACGATGAAAATGTCATTCTGTGTGACAGTATTGTAGTGCTCAGCAGACCAAGGCATCGCAGACTCATAAATTAGATGAGTCAAAACAGTTTTGAACAAGGTGGTACTTTTATTACAGACCTTAAATGAACCGCGCAGAGAACAATAACCACTGCTCTAACGCACATAACAAGGGGAAACAGGGAGTTCTGATGCCGGACAGTAAAGCACAGATATGGTGGGTAGTTTCCACAATGTCTACAGATATGCATTCGAGGATCAGACAGATTCACACAGGACACAGGCAAGGACACACACGACAATCTGGAACACCACCAGTATTTACAGTGCATACAGATAGTTTTCAGACCCATTCAAGTTCTCCTCATTTTGTTACGTCTAAGACTCATCTTAAAATTGATTAAATTCATATCGCTCATAAACGGTACTTTACAATGACAAACAAAAAACAGGTGTTTTGTTAATTGTTTTGCAATGGGCACGAGGCTGGGAACAACCCTGAATGAGGGACCAGCCCATCGCAGGGCACACTCACACACCATTAACACACCCACGGGCTCCAATTAGCCTCAGCATGTCTTTGGACTGTGGGGGGAAACCAGAGTACGCAGAGGAAACCCCACAATGACATGGGGAGAACATGCAAACTCCGCACACATGTGACCCAGGCGGAGACTCGAACCTGGGTCCCAGAGGTGTGTGGCAACAGTGCTAACCACTGCACCACCATGCCGCCCGTAAACTGTATTCATTAGACATAATTAAGAAAGGCACACACCTATAAAGTCCCACACTTGATGGATTCTGGGGAACCTGGTCCATGGAGAGCCAGTGGCACATAAAGGTATATTTCACATACATACTAAAGATCAGAGTTGGGTAATTCAGGTCCAGAGAATATAAGTCCCAACGGGGATTTTGTTTTAACCAACCAGTTGAGTACTCAGTGAGTGTGAAACTATGCCAGGGGTGTCAAACTGCAGTCCTGGGGGGCCGGAGCCCTGTGTAGCTTAGCTCTTTCCCTGTTCCATCACAAATTATTTAGCGTATGACCTCTGTGGTAATTAGTATGAGTTGAATCAGGTGTGTTAAATGAAGGTAAATCCAAAAACTGTGTAGGGCTCTGGGCCCCCAGGACTGGAGTTTGACACCCCTGCTCTATGCTCAACTAGTTGGTTGAAACAAAATCTTGGTCTGGATTTTTACTCTCTGGACCTGAATTACCCAACTCTGCTAAAAATATACATGTATGTCACTTATATTCAATGACATTTTCATATATATAATGTGATCTTATAATGTGTTCTTCACATGGCTTGGTTTGTGTGAAGATGATGTGCTGCGTTTGATCCAAGCTATCATGGCACATCAAGCTGGTGCCGGCTACAGTACTGGTATCATTGTCCTGTGCCGTCCCTTAGACATCCTGAGCAAATATAGGACATGCTGATCATTACATAATCTATACCAACTGTCCAAACTATATATCACCTGGCCTAATACCATGCGTGCACAAAAGGTTATTTGATGTGACATATCTGTTGATGTCTACATTCCCAGCCTCTATCTACATGATGCAAACAATTTATTTTAACAATAACTTGTTGGCCTTGTTCGTGGATGGTAAATAATTGCACAATGACATGAAATGCATCATAAAAGTTTGCACGGACACGTCTGCTAGTATGCATGCGGAAAAGTATGAACCAGCTTTAAGCCTCTGTGCCTGTGATCAGAAGGTTGCCGGTTCAAGCCCAGCACATCTGTGGGTCCTTGAGCAAAGCCATGAACACCCAGCTCTCTGGGCACCGCAACAGGTGGCTGCCTTTCATGACCACCTTGCTCTCACCTATAGAGAGCAAGATGGATGCAAAATGAGAATTTCCCTACAAGTGTCAATGAAATAATTATTATAAATGCATTAATTAAAAATTTCCTTTGCGATTCCTCAGCCTAGGTATGATGTTAAACTGTATTTGGCCCTGTAAGCAGTCATCAAACTTTGCAGTGAAAATGGGGATTGGTGGCAGGATTGGCACTGCCTAAATTGACTATACAGTATGTGTGACTGAGTGTGCACCCTGCAGTGTGTGGTTAGTTCCTGCCTTGCACAAGTTGCAATACACTACCAGTCAAAAGTTTTTACACACACTGAGATTTGCATGTTACTCACTTAACATTTACTAAAAATATACTTGGTTTTCTTTGCTAACGAATAAATGTACAGTATGTTCACCATTTGAGTACCTTTATTAGCAAGAAAATGTCATATCTTTGATTCATCAAAGTAACCTTCTCTAGCAGTTCTAACAGCAGAGAAAATTCAAGGCATTCCTTCCACAAGGGACATTAAACACGGCTGTGTTTCATGGGATGACACGCATTTAAAGTGTCATAGTTAACTCTATTGCATTTAAAGTTAAAGGACAGCCTAGGATTTGACGATGCCATCACCACACAACTAATTTATAGGATGTCAGACATGCACTGTTACATGCTTTTTCCATGATTGAAAGGAAACTGTAATTTGACTTACATTTCCATTTATAGTTGTTCACTCAACTTACCAGTGCTCAACCCGGATAAAAATCAGTTTAAGAAATAAATTGAAAAGTGGTAAAATCTTTTGGAGTGCAAAAACTCTTAACTAGTAGTGTATATAGATAATTACTCTCATCGTCAGATGAAGCAGTAGATTACTTGACTATTGATGTAATCAATAGTGACAGTCCTAAAGTCATAAGTCTTATATGGCAGAGAAAATTGTGACTTGAAGTCACTAAAGTCCTGGGCAGAGGGTTAATGGCTAGCCTTCTTTTTCCTTTAATAACTGGGTGAAAACCTAGAAGATTTTTATGGTCATGGAATGCCAGTATTTTTCAACCATGATTTAATAGGACACAGATATTACAGCTACTCAACTATATTTAGATGTCAGTTTTCGTTTAATATGAAGTGACTATTTATTAGTAGTGATACGTAGCACCCAGTATATTGGTTTCTGCTACCATTATCCATTTCATCGCGCAAAGTCAGCAGTGTGCCGATTAACCGAGACACATTAGCGCCCCCTAGCAGTATCCTACAGGCTTCAGCTACGCGTACATCAGCAGCATTGTGTTCGTGGATCGGGCTGCAAAACGGCCTGAGGAAAGTCTCAAAAGTACGTCCCTGAATTCATACGTATCACACGATCTACAGATTTACCAACCGGTTGTACATATGAAAATAATATCGGTTGCCAAAATGCAGATTGTGAGGAATCTGTACAAAGTTTTTTTTTTTTTAAGCAAGTGTTCATGAATTTGTACAAATCATTCCGCATTTTCCAAATTAAAATTTACAAGACACGAGTTGAGAGATATTTCTGTGTGGATAATAAAAGACATTTGTGAAGTGTCGAATATTGCCATCCATCTGTGCGATATTGCACTAAGTACACGAAGTAAAGGGTTTCTTGGATGGACACCGAGAATAGAGAGTTTTCTCTGTGGACCACCCTTGTAGTAAGCTGGTGATGAGGGTCGCATAATCGTTTTTTTAATTAATACTAAATCCTCAAGGTTTAGTGTGATGTGATTGCAAAACTTTAAGGTTCATTCTTATTTATCCGGCAACACTATGTCTTGTATAAGCTCTGTGGCTTTCATGCCTGTGCCATACTTACGTATCCGCCTATAATAAAGGCGGATTTTACTTGTTCATAACATATAATATTAGAGCAACACTAAAAACAAGATGGATGGGGAAAAGGGAATTGCATTGGCCGGGAATCGAACCCGGGCCTCCCGCGTGGCAGGCGAGAATTCTACCACTGAACCACCAATGCCTATATAGGGCCTTCTATGCGTCTTTTTTTACCTGTAAGTAATGAATGAACAGATTTTGTTATATGTGTGATGTTAAAGAAGGGAAATGACAATCAATTATTTGTGGCTGGTCCTCGTTAGTATAGTGGTTAGTATCCCCGCCTGTCACGCGGGAGACCGGGGTTCGATTCCCCGACGGGGAGAGCATTTCTTTTCTTTACGATGAATTTATACGCTGATCCTCTTTTTTCCACAAAAGAGGACGTTTACTTTTATCTCACACTTGTCTGAATCCTACCAGATCGTCAATGGAGTATACCTGATTTTACATTTAGTTATCAGGTTTCACACAGATTTCGGATTAGCTACTGATGTATGTTTCATGTGAAGTATTGCTGTTGCGCAGTATAATTGAATGACTTGTATCAAAAGCCGCACAGTACCGCTACATTGTCATCTGCTATTTTCGGCAGAAATAAGACGGCTTGGCTAAACGGCCCTAAAATGTTTCCCATTCATTTTCTATGGTAGCGCTAAACCACTACGGATGTAATATTTTTTTGGCCACTACGGTCTTGCGGCGCTGTTCCAACAAACGCCCAGTCTGTGAAAACTTGAATTTTAGGCAAACTTCTGAAGACAGGACAAGTTACCAGCTGCTTAATATTATTATTTACACTTCCATTCATTTTCTATGATAGTGCTAAAACACAACGGATTGAATATACTTTCGGGCACTGGCCGGCGAGTGTATGCTGAGGTTGCGCTTCCGTATATCACAAAGATGGCAGTTTGCCATTCTCGAAGACATGAGCTCGAATCTTGACTCAACCGCTGATTGTCAGTCGAAAACGGTGAGGATGTCGCTAAAATGAAGCAATCGTATCGCAGATTACACATATATACACACTGCGTATGAAAAAAAAGTAGATTGCAAAAACCATTAATATGTGTGACTTGATTTAAGTTTTTAAAAGAATTACATTCAGTTCCTTTTTAAATATCGATTTGTTTCGTCACGACAAATATCTAATATACACGTAAATTAAATAAAAAATAAGAAATCATTTGAATCATATATACGTTTTAACAAATGATCAAAAAAAGCAAACACTGATAAACTAAACAGTGAAATTCTGTGAGTGTATGTGTCTTTTTGATGTATTTCTTTTAGTATGGAAAATGGATCACTGTCTTACATTGAAAGTATGTATTTAGAGAAAATGAATGAAACATATCAACAGCTAGAATAAGAATGCAGAATTGCATATGAAAAATTATACAGTATTAAACAAGTAAAAACGACAAACACAAAAAGTAAACAGTATATAATTGTCTGCGCATCTGAGTGCCACTGTTTCTAATGTTTTTCTTTTTTCCCCATAGTCACGAGCTGCCAGGTTCACGCTCTGGGGTGCGTTTCCCAAAACCATAGTTGCTAACTATGTCACCAACTTGTGTGGTTCGAACTACGGAGTAACGACGCTGCGAACTTGTGTAGTACGATGCATCGTCAAACGACGCAGGTGTTACCCAAAACCATAGTTCGAACGAATGTTTACAAACACTGTCGTTAAGTTTTGTAGTTCGAACTTACACTCGTAATTAGTATCTTAGTACTGGGTAAATACGTCAGCAATGGTGGAAAGTGCAGTCTAAGGAGGGTAGTCACTGTCTAAATATGAAACTTAATAATCTTTAATCCGTAATAAGGAATAATTTAGCTCTACGATCACATATAATGTGAAGTGGTCTGAAAATGTAGTTTGAAACGTAATTATTGTGTGGGTCTCTGGTTGTAAGTACGATATGATTGTACATTAGATCGACCAAGCCGGCAACTGTCTGTAGTGAGCAATAGGGAGAATTCTCAGACTACAAAGTATTGTATTAGCACAGGGGTGACTTACTGTCAGAGGTTGGGAGGTGCAGTGTGACGCTGGGTCTGCTGACCTGTTGGGCCAGTAAGGACAATCTCTCCCTCCGGAAGGCCATCACCTCCTGATGGTGTCTTTCCTACTGTTCCCTCAGGGCTGCCAGTTCCTCCCTCAGAATAGATATTTTCTCACCCTCAGACCTGAGGAGCTCTTCACTGCGCCGGCAGCGAATGTTTATATACCGGCAGGGGTTACCATGGCGAGGAAACGGGATGTATGGAGGTGGGTGAGCTCCCAGGCTGAGAGGATTCAGCGGACTCAGGGGAAACTGCAGCCCTAAGAGAGTGATGGCCACGCCAGAGGGGGCCTGATGTGGAGGGGCCCAGCAGAGGCATGGCTGATGTGGAGAGGCCCGACGTGCAGTAGGCCTGAGGACTGCACTGCAGGGTGCCATATATTGCTGGACCAAGAGGATCTGAGCGAGGGGTAGAAAGCATAGATGTCGGGGAGATACGTAGACCACAGACATCTATGTCTCCTGGCACTCCCTCGAGTGCCTCTGGGCCTAGAATGGCTAAGACTCGCTCCTCCCCAGGAGTGAGAGGAGGTAGACTGGCGCTCCCACCACCAGTCCTCTCCTGCTCCCCTCTCAGCCCTGCAGCCTTCCTCTTGGTGGCACTGGCATAGTCCCTCCACTTCCCCCTCACATCCTCCACTGTACGTCTCCTGCCATGGTCCACAGAATTTCTTCTTTCTGTGATGTTCTCCCAAGCTTTTTTCTTGTCAGCGTTTGTTGTGGCATTTTTCAGCCTTGAGAATAAGACTGCCCTCTTCCTCTCCACTTCATCCACCAACACAGCAAGCTCTGTGGCTTTCATGCCTGTGCCATACTTACGTTGGCGTGTAGGACCTCTTCCCACTGCCACAAAGCTTTAAATAGTGTAGAGAATGTTCAAGCAGCACATCACTTCCCACCTGTGCCAAATTTCCTAATTTACTTAGGTATTCATCTGGAGGTCAGACAACCACAAAGCATGATGGAGGACAACTTTCATTATCCCTTGTATGTGTACATGTGTATATTTGTAGCCCTATGCAGACCATTGGCTGTTGTGCAGTTTCTTCATCACACAGATAACTTCAGAGGAATAACAGTCGCCTTAGAAAAGAGTACAGCAATGAGGTAACTCCTTATTCACTGACAGGTGCCGTAATGGAAGAGTAGAATGACACTACAGCGGTCAGATAGGAATCCATGCCTTTGTACTGGGGAAATGACGCCTATGGTGTTTGGATATTACACGCATCTGTCTATTCCAGTCAGCCACTAACATTCTGTAAGTGACAATGTCGGACCAGGAATTTGTAAGTGTTTGTAGTGTGATTGAAACACAATGAACTGAAATCAATGTAATTACAGATGGAGCGTAAAAAATGCAGCGTCACAGCTAAAAGTTATTCTGTTCACCACTGCAAGAAGCGTCTCATTATTTTGCTGCTATTACTATTTCTTTCATATCCAAAAATTGTAGGAGGCATTATATCAATAATATAAGTTTTTCATATTATTGGTGTTATGTGACTGACACAATAAATTGATGAAATATATATATTTATATGATATTACAAAGTTTGCGAATTTTTGTACGTGACCGGCTGTGAAAGTTAGACCATTGGATATTATAAAGTCTGTTAGTTTTTGTGCACGACTCACCGTGAGTCACCGTGAGTCACACCAGTCAGGAACCATTGTAGTTCGAACTACGGTAGTTCGAACTAACGTGGTTCAAACTACTGTGGTGCGACGGTTTTGGGAAACAGTCATACTTCAGTTGTTGCTTAGTTTGAACTACCATATTATGATGCATCGTTAATGCTAACTTCCGTTATTGTTTGGGAAACGCACCCTGCTCAGCCAGTTACAGAGTGGCTCTACCCTCATAATACCAGTAGCAAAAATACTGCTGTGTGGGTGGTTGCACATTCTGCACAGGATGACATCACTCTTTCGTTTGTATTTGCGAGTCCGCAAGCCAGCCTACTTCCTCTGCAGCTCTGCGGTATAGTTAGGGGTGTGTGATTTAACGATATTAGATCGTGAACGATTAAAATATCGCCACAATATGCCTTTATGTAGAGATCGTTAGTATTGTGCTACAGTGCAAATTCTATCAGTTGCAGTTCTATGGCTCATTCATGCTTATAAAGCTGTTTTGTCAGCCAAATCCATTTCAACACACCAATAAACTGGTAACAGCAAACGGTAGGTAGTACCTTGGATTTCATGCCTTGTCCTTTTGCACCTTTGTATCAACATGTAATGCCAGCATGCAACACATTTCCTGTTTGGCAACGTAGCAGCCTGAAAGTCATCTGTAAGATTTTAGTGGAGGAGCTCAGGTGCTGCACCGGCAAGTCGCCTACTGATGGGGAAAATTGGACGATGGATTATGAACCTGAGATTTGAGAGAGCTCATGTGGTTTCGAGCTGGGAAGATTGCTGCTGATTCCACCCACCCAGGCAGTCACATCTTCACCAAACTGCCATCACAGAGGAGATACTAGTGCATCATGACCCGGAACACACGTTATCTTCAGTTTCTTCCCCCTATCTGCCCAGCTCCCAAATAACCTCACCTAACAAGCAGGAGTTGTGGGCCCCACATGCATACCCCAGTGCCGTTGCCCCTTTAAGAAATCACCTAGAGCAAAAACACTATGGACCAAGAAGTCCTGGGTTCAAATCCAGCTCCAGCTGGATTATATATACCTTACTTCAACAAAACATATATATACAGAATGTAAGGATTACATAATATAATACAAAACACATAACTACAGACCAACAGGTCATGGGATCCAATCAAGCTCTAGCCATAATGCTGAAAGTACTATATATAGCTTTCAACTGGAGGGGGGGGGGGTCTTATATACGTCTTGCCTTACTTCTATAATAATAATAATAATTTAAATTATACAATATAAGACAATCAATCATAAAAAATTAATTGTAAAAGAATTTAATTAATGTAGCTTCTCCTGCCGCACCTTCCACTCTTCAAATAACTTCAAATGGCCTTTTCACAGAAGAATGTTTTTTTGAACCTTCTCTCTCCAAACTCCTGCTTCTGTGGCTGTCCATACTGCTCGCACATGTAGTGATGATGGCTCATGTGGGCTGGCATGGGGAGACCCTGCGCCCTGACCAAGGCTTCAGCTGTTTCCCTCCTCCTCCACTCGGTGTGCTGGCTGTTTTCAGGCTGGGGCTGGGGAGAGGGATGTCCACAGAGAACACAGCACATTTCTGCTGCTTGACTAAACTGTTATACCTTCGAGAAACGTCACAATTTTTAAAATAACCTTAGTCAACATTAATCATTAAGCCGTAAAAAGAAAAATCCTCATTTCAGCTGATCACAAACATAGTCTGAACACACTTACCAAACAGACGGTTTGTGGCCTGCATGAGCCCCAGGCTGTCAGGACTAGCCGTCTGATCCTGCTGTAGCCCTGCATGCTGGCAGCCCAGCGGTTCAGCTGCACCCCAGTGATCTTCTTGCCAGCTGGGTGAAGAGCAGAGCTCTGAGCAGATGGGCTCTACGAGTCTGCTCATGTGAGGCCACTGTGCAGGCCCGGTGCTTTGGCCCAACCGGTAGCTACTTAAAATTGTTTTAGAAATTAGGCCAAGTGTAACAGAGTAGTAGAGGGTGCATGCCTGGAAATCTGTAATATCATTGTCTACACAAACGATTCACTTACCGCTTCAGGCTTTCCTGCCCTGTGCACACTTATCCCGAGGTGGCTGGCCTTGATCCTGCCCTGCTGGAGCCAGGCCCTGTGCCTCGGTAGGTAGCTACCTGTCTCTCTCCGGCAGGTTGTTCCAGAGCGAGACGATGCTGGCGACGTGACTGTCTGAAACACAGGGCTCGTGGCGCAGCCCCAAAAGGTCCCTAACCAGGTGGTCATACCTCGGTGCTGCATCAGAGCCTCTGAATAGCTGACAGGATGAGAAAGGGAGTAACGCAAACACAGATGCAAAGTATCTGAATACATAAGTCTGAATAAAAGAATACTGGAGTTGTTAGTTCTGCATATACTACATTTTAAAGCTGACCAGGAGCTGTGGTGGGCATGTGCTTAGATGAGCCCAGCGGATTCAGTGAGATGGCAAGAGGGACCACGGAGGGCACTGAGGGGGGACAACACTGAATCGTCAGTAATTATTACCGACAATTACAACCATTACTACTACAAGCACATTTAGCAGGCTACTGCGAAGAGTGACTGCTCACTTCCTATGCATGAGCTTTAAATAACTATGCAGACTACAATATGTAAAGCATAAACAGGGACTTTACCTCCTCCTCTCCCTGTCCTTATGGGTACAATGCTTATGTGCAGCAAATCCCACAACACGATCGTCTGACAGAGCCTCCAGCTGCCTCATGGCCTCACTCATTTTGGGGAAGGAGCTGGCAAACCTATATGCATGAAACAAATGAGGGAATTAGTTAACATGGGAATTTTGTACTGTTGTTGGTGAGATGTGGTGATGTTGTGCCTTGTGGTTTAATTGCTTACCTGAGGAACACATCCTTATTCCGCATAATATGGTACATTGCAGTGTCGCTCAGGTTGCCGTACTCCCTGTCCGTCTGATCATGCAAAACATCCATCCATTTTCCAAACCGCTTATCCTACTGGCTCGCGGGGGGGGGTCAAGAGCCTATCCCGGAAGCAATGGGCACGAGGCAGGGAACAACCCAGGATGGGGGGCCAACCCATCGCAGGGCACACTC
>JAODJX010000083.1:23021749-23037145 GCA_026776945.1 Isichthys henryi
ACGACATGGGGAGAACATGCAAACTCCGCACACATGTGACCCAGGCGGGGACTCAAACCCGGGTCCCAGAGGTGTGAAGCAACAGTGCTAACCACTGCACCACCATGCCGCCCCCTTTTGGAATAAAGGGTTAGTCAATACAGTCAAACCCCCCGTATCCAGACCTCCAATATACGGGCACCTCCCTCTACCGGGCAGCTCTAGGCATGCGCATGTGCAAATAAATTTTGCACAACCAGCAGCTGTTGTTACGAGCCCCAGTCTAGAGTTGGGGTGTAACAGAGTGAAAGGGAAAGGGGACATGGAATACGGGTGGTGGACAAGGGAACACACGTGGACAAAGGGGTATTTTTATATTGTTCTGTTTTTATTGACACGCCACGGACACAGAACAAATAAACCTGGTGCAAATGAACTCAGGAGTGACTATAGCAAAACCAATAAACAAAACCCAGCTTCCGAACGCAAGCCAAAGTTAACCTACCTACGTGCCGAGAAAACAAGAACAACGACAAATTCTACACACAAAAGTACAGACAAGGGCAAACCAAAAATCAGAAATCCAATAAACCAAACAAATCATACGCAGTAATATCCATCAAAGAAAATCAACCAACAGCAATAATCAGTAAGTGAGCAGAGCTCCTGAGACGTCTTGCGGTCGGCTTTTCACTTCGGAAGATGGAAGTGACGAATGCCGATATACAGAGAGTTGTGGGCGGAGTCTGCACGTGGAGGCGGAGCTAACGTCGAATGGAGAGCGAGTTAGAGGACGAGGCTGTGGGCGGAGTCTGCACGTGGAGGTGGAGCTAACGTCGAATGGAGAGCGAGTTAGAGGACGAGGCTGTGGGCGGAGTCTGCACGTGGAGGCGGAGCTAATGTCGAATGGAGAGCGAGTTAGATGACGAGGCTGTGGACGGAGCTGAACTTACAGCGGCGCATAAAACTGTGCAAAATCCATGACTTCAAAAAGGAAGCGTAGTGTCATGTCACTCTATAAGAAGCTCGATATCATTACAGAGATATGAAAAGGAAAGTCATACAGAATTGTTGCAGACCATTTTGGAGTGGCTAAGTCTACGGTAGGAGATATTTGGAAGAGTAAAGAAAAAATCATCCACCTCACTTGATGCTGGTTAAAAACTGGATGACCACTGCAAGAATAAAATGGGATGATTCACTAGCTCAGACTGGAATAACATCCTATTATAAGCCCTGCACCTCATAAATATCATGTAGTTTGTATGTGTACACATGTGCGTTGTACTGTACTGTTGACGTATTTCGAAGTTACGGGCATTTCATACATACGGGCTTCCCTCAGTCCCATTCTGCCCAGATGAGGGAGGTTTGACTGTATAGTAGAACCTCGGAACTCGAACGCCTCTTAACTTGACTAACCCAGATGTCGAACGGGTCTGTCAAATTTTTTTCGACTTTTACCTCGACCGAAATATTGGAACTCAACCATTCCTGTTAAACTCGTATTGGTCAAGACTTGTTCAGTTGGCAGTATCAGTATCCATTGGTTGTGACTGAGATCATGCCCCCCCACAGGTGGATAAAGTATGTGGTCAGAACAGCGAGGCGTCTTCAGCAGCGAGCACGTCCCAGCCCCCGCCCGCGACTTCCTCTTTATCTCCCCCTAATCCCAGGCATGAAGCCCCATTGGATCGACTGGCACACCTAAAGAGGTAAGACAACCAATCAGAGGTGTCCCTCTCTGCCCCCCCTCCCGCAAACAACGCTCCAGCTGTGAGTTTGCACATTGGTCACACAGGATCTGGAGGAGTGTGGGTGTGTACACTTGGCTTCTTGCTTTGCTTGCATCTAATATATTTGTCACCAAGAGGCAAGTTACCAATTACCAGCCAATTTCCTGGGAATGATTGCATCAGTTATGTGCTGCCCTGCTGACAGTACTGGTTAGAAGTTAATCTGTGTCAAAGCAGCATTCTGCATGGTGCATTTCCTGTAACTGTACTTCTTACGCAGGTGTATGACTATACTCGCATGTTCAGGCCCCATGCTCCCTATGGTATAGCTGTGACATCACTTCCTGTTTGTGTGCGCACACAATCCACTGTGTGTTTCAGCTTTGGAAATGTCCAGTGACAGTGAGGAATACTGGAGTGTCTGAGCACTAACGGGTGCCCTGGCCGTTTCGCATGCAGGGCACTGATCCCAGCTGGGACATCCAACATGCTGCCCCCATCATGCCAGTAGGAGGCAGTGTAGAGTCCTCATGATGACAGGCTGCTAGTGGGGTTCTGTGGATCATTGCACACCTTCTGGATCTTTGAGCAATGGCTTGGCTCACTTGGGACAAGCCCAGGGAGGGCAGGCAGCAGGTCCTGGAACATCCCCTGCATGTCGTTCCTTACACCCCGCTACCCCCCCCATGTTTACCCACTGTGTAAACGCATGCCTTTGGGTCGCTGCTTGTTCCCGGTTCTGTTTTATTGTTCATTTATATTATCTTACCTCTGTTTTTATTAATTTTTGTTCCGCTTTCTAACCCTTCCTACTCCCACCCCTCCTGCCCTGCATCCTCCTGCTTGCATAAATTGACAACGCCCCACCCGAACCCTCATGCGGACCCCACCCTATCCATCCCTCCCTCTACCCCTCCCTTCTCTCCCCAGCTCACTACCTCTGAAACCCTCCAAGAATGATAAACCTAGGAGTGTGAAAAAGATCTCTAGGTAAGCATGGCATGCCTCTCGGGGCGCCCGTGTCACGGGGGCTGGGGGCTTGGAGGGAGGGTCCCACCAATTTGGGTCCCCCCAGGCAGATTCACGGGTTACGGTAATAACAGCAACAACAATAATAATGCTTTAGATGCCAGGAGGTGTTTAGGGAGCATCAGCATGTCCCAGCAGGCTCTCTTCATCTCCATCTCCGTTTCTCCATCTCTGTCTCCGTCTCTCCATCTCCGTCTCTCCATCTCCGTCTCTGTCTCCGTCTCTCCGTCTCCATCTCGTCTCTCCATCTCCGTCTCTCCATCTCCGTCTCTGTCTCCGTCTCTCCGTCTCCATCTCGTCTCTCCATCTCGTCTCTCCATCTCCATCTCTCCATCTCCGTCGCCGTCTCTCCATCTCCGTTTCTCCGTCTCCATCTCCATATCTCCGTCTCTCCCTCTCCGTCTCCATCTCTCCATCTCCGTCTCTCCATCTCCGTCTCTCTCTCTGCCAATACCTCTCTAATCTTCGCCATTCTTCACATTTTCCCATAACTAAGCAGAATGCACACATACAGGCAGCAGCTTTCGAAAATTTACATGTACGCTCCCTTTTTCTGTGACACCCCCCCCTCCCCCCCGACTATCTCTTTCACATCCAAATTGAATGCTTTGTTGGCAGGAAGCAGTTGCTGTGAATGATTCCCAGGGCATAAATAAAACGTATCCAGGCTTTTAAATAAAACGGGGAGCCCAGTGAGAGTGTAGCAATAAATTAGACTGTCGAATGGGCCGACATCATCATTGTAAAAATTCCTACATGATGATGATGATTAAAATTCAACCATCCTGCCCCTCGTAGGGTAGAGTTTAGCTTCGGTGTTTGTTTTGCTGTTGGACAGCCGTGTTTTGTCCATGTCCTCCGTCCCATTGTCTGTTGGAGAAGACAAGGGCCTGATATCGCACTGTGCTCTCTGTCACCCCGTACAGGGAATTCATGAGCTACATCCAGCGCTATAGGACGTTCTTCGCCACGCTGCCGGAGATGCTGTGCGAGACAGAGATGGTGGACGAGTTCTGGACCTGCTGGAATGGTGAGGAAGTGGTGGAGAGGTGAGTGACGGGGTCAGGGTGGCGGTGGGGGGCTGTTTATCAGCCGGGGTCTCTGTCAGTGGGTCAGTGGCCCAGTGGGCTGGCGGGACGGGTCCTGCCCCCAGTCTGAGACGTCTGACAGTATGAAACAGAGCTCCCGCCCTGTGTACATGTGTCTCTATGGAAACGGCCCACGATGGGGCTAATTTCCTACATGGGAAACATAAACGCGTGTCTTTCAATTGGTCTTGGGGGTCATTCTTCCGCTTTTTGGGGCAGAGTAGGAGGTCCCTACTGTGGGAGAGAGCAAAGGATAAACAGGAAGGCCTGCCCCCCTCTACAGAGGAAGGCTCCCTGGGTGTGGAGTTTCAGCCATCAGGCTGATTTCCCAGCCTGTGTGTTTACTGCACTCTGATTGGCTGGTTGCTGCTTTTGTCTACCAGTGGGAGAAAGGGACAGAGCTGTACCAGAACTGGATTTGTTTTGTTGCCGTTTGCATCCTGTCCTGGGCCATCGCTGGCTGATTGTGGTCTCAAGCTTGCAGGCGGCTCAGTGACGATGACGTTAGAGTGTTAGCGACCCAGAGGTCCCCGAACAGCTGTGTTCTGGAGATGAGGGACTGAGTGAGCATGGAGTGGAGCAGGACGTGGATGTCAGTGGGGTCACCATGGACCCGCATCCTGTGTCCGCACATGGATATACATCTGCGCTGCGTCTAGGGTGGCTGGTTCACCTGATGAGGCTCTTTTAGAAGAAGAGCGTTCTCAGCTTGAATCTTCTGTTCGTTGACTGAATGTGTTCACCAGAGAATCGATATTAATACACATGCCATGCTGATTTTTACTCTCAGTGTCTGTTTTAACATACCTGTATCCTGTGCGGCCTGTTCTGTTCAGAGAGTTGTCCTGAGTATGGTGATTTTCTGGACATTGAGGGTTATTTGCTGCAAGTCAGGGATTCCGTAATGGGTGCCAGGTGGCCCTCATGCGGTTTGGGATAAACCGCTCTTAGTCAGCTGCCTGGCTACCATGTCCTCTTAACCCATTTGAGCATCATCACTTGGGCTATTAATTGATCACCTGGGTGACTGCATCGTGTCCTGAGCAATTATATCGTTACCCACACAACCACATCATCACCCGGGCAATTGTATCATCACCCAGGTGACCACATCATTTGCAATCAGGGTGGGGTGGGGTGGGTGGAGCTGCTGAGGAGCAAATTTATCAGTTCTGCTTTGTGGTCTTTGTGAAGGGAGGTGTTCTCCTCAGTGTGCATTAAGATGGACCGGAAAGAAGTGGGGGGAGGGGTAAAGGGTGACTGATGGAGGGGGGTGCAGGGTCCGATGATGAAGCCTGCTGGAGGGCCCAAAGATAAAGGCCTGTCTGTTAAGACCCCTGTGGGAACTGAACCACCTCCTCCACCCCACTCTGTGCAGAGTGAGGAGATGGGGGGCACCTTCAGTGACCACTAACCCCAGAGTCACAGTTTAAAAGTGGACATCCTGCACTCCCCCCCGTGCCATATGCAAGTTCCGCCTCCCCCAGGCCCCGTCCCCTGGCTCTGTGCTCAGCCCTGTCATTATACTATGTGTCCAGTCTGGTCGACGGATTGTCTGCTTTTGAGCATCTTTGGGTAAATTTCAGCCGACGGAACTGTAGATGGAGCGAAACTCTCAGGATCCGTGTGGGGGTCTTCATGGGGGGGCCGCTGACGTGCACGCCGGCGCCCTCTGCAGGCGGACGCTCCAGAAATGCATTCCAGGGAGGTTCAGGCTTGTAGGGGACTGTGTCGCTCTTCCTCCTCCTGTAGGATATTGAGGGACAGTGAGAGTGTGAATCCCCCCCACCTTGCAAACAGCTGCTCCTGATTGTCATTTTATGCAGCTCTGTTTAATACAGAAGCGATGCACTCCTAGGGTACAACAG
This sequence comes from Isichthys henryi, assembly GCA_026776945.1. Lineage (NCBI taxonomy): Eukaryota > Metazoa > Chordata > Actinopteri > Osteoglossiformes > Mormyridae > Isichthys > Isichthys henryi. The sequence goes on from JAODJX010000083.1 coordinate 23,027,450, forward strand.
ACGGTCCCCCCAGGATCTGAATAGCCGGTCTCATAGTCATCAGCCCATATTCATAATGCTGCGGTTCTGGCTTCTGTTAGATGGCAGTCCGCAGAAGCTCGGAGAGATCCTTTCCTGCCAGGATGCGGTTCCGCTCTCCTGATGCTGGGGAGCTGACTCAGATTCCCGTGCGTGTGTGTGGGTCTGCGTGGATCATGTCCGGGCCGCCTCGTCACGGCTGAGTCCTGACGGCACTCTCATTCCCGGCCAATGATGGTTTCTCAACCCTATGCTGTCCATGCAAGTCCTCGGATCTCGACAACCAGGTTCTGGGTTTATAATAAAACAGTGAGAGTCTCCAAATAGCTTGCATTTCTGTTGCCGTGTGACAGCATGTCTGTCGACCGCATGGACATCTGGAGCCCATTCTGAGTGCGGAGGGTAGGGTGAGGCGGGGTGGGGGTGGCGGGGGCACACTGAACGCTATTGTCCTCCCTCCCCACCCTGGGCAATGCTTCAGTCCAACACACACAAGGAAATGGGTCCACGCCCCTTTCTAGCTTCAGACGGGACTCTGTGGCATCTGCAGTAGCCCTGCTGGACTGACAAACACAGGCACACACACACCCTCTGACATACACACAGACACACACACACACCCTCTGACATACACACAGACACACACACACCATCTGACATACACACAGACACACACACACACCCTCTGACATACATACAGACACACACACACACCCTCTGACATACACACAGACACACACACACACCCTCTGACATACATACAGACACACACATACACCCTCTGACATACACACAGACACACACACACACACCATCTGACATACACACACACACACACACACACCCTCTGACATACACCCAGACACACACACACCCCGTCTGACACACACAGACACACACACCCCCTCTGACACACACAACCCCTGACACACACACCCCATCTGACACACACAGACACACACACCCTCTCACACACAGACACACACACCCCGCGACACACACACCCTCTGACACACACACAGCTTCTTTCACACACAGACACTCATACACCCTCTCTCGCCTGCCCACCGGGCTTGCTCTCTCTGACAGTCCTCTCCCTTATTTACCATGTAGCTCTGCTGTGATGTTGACACAGGGAATCCTGGGAGTGTGTCGGCAGCCTGCTGTTTCGCAGGAGCTGATGGCCACACGCCGCGATTTCTGCTGAATGTATGCGAAGCCCATCCCTGCCTGACAGGCTGCTGTGGGCCCAGGGAGCAGAGAGGAGCAAAGGAGTAACTCTCACTTGCTCTTACATCAGCCCCGTCACCGCCAACCTGCTCCACCGTGCCTTCCTCACTGCTCCTGGCTATTTTTTTCCACCTGACAGAAAGTGAGCTCATACTATGGCAGCTGCGCTGTTTTGGGGGAATAAGAACCAACATCCGAGAGACAGAGTCCAGGCTCAGGGTGCTAATGAAATGGCGTAAAAACCCCAAACTGTCAGCTGTTTAACACCAGAATCGCCACCAGCCGGGCCAGTGGCCCTGGAGGTGCGGCTAACGTTCACAGAGGATTTCTTAAAGAATAATTATAATTCCTCTTCTGCTACCTGTTAGAGTGGGAGAGAGTAAAGCTGGGGTGGCTAAAGGACAGGGGCGGGGGCATGGGGGCACTGACCCCAACTGAAGGCTGATTGGTCCCTGGGAGCCCCCTCTGCTGTCACTCACCAAATCAAAGCATATCATTGGCCAATGATAAAGTTGGCCCCCTGTGTGAATTATGCCCCCCACCATAAAACATCCTATGATGGTTCCTGAGAGTAAGAGGGGGATGTTAAATCACCTTAAAACCCGCTATGAGCGTCTTAACTATTAGCATTGAGCCATTAGCCACTGTGAGGATTATGGACCGCCATTGACAGGAGCATATGGGGTTGTGCCTGAAGAAATGGAAGCACGTGTCCACTGGCGGAGGTGGAGCGTGGGAGAGTGTTCTGCTTTTCCAGGAAAAGCGTTCGCCTTCACACGCTACGAACCTGCACATGCTGCACCCTGGGAATGCTGTGCGTGTCATTCGTACTTCGTTAGCGCGTGGGAAACGGCGTACGCTGGCTCATGACGGAGTGACCTCAACCCCGGGCCACGTCATGGCGGAGCAAACTGCACTCCATGTGCTCTACCTGAGGCGGGCCGCATCCCCAGGAGGGGCAGGCAGGAGAAACTTCGAGAACTGGGACGGCTGCGTTCCGGAACCACATGCGATTCCGGGAACGGACGGGGGGGAGCGCTCGGGTGTTGCGTGAGAACATTCCAGAATTGTGCAAGAGGATTCAGAAATGGGGTTGTGGTGTCTTGGAACCAGGACAGAACATTCTGGATACATGGGAGCACATTTCATAATGCTTGGGTCAAAGACGAATAGTTTTATTGTATCTCACTAGTCATTTGATTGCATCGGGTGTATGTATAGTTTAATGATGGGAGGAGAAACTGAAGGAGCTGTTTAAGGGAAAAAAAACTGCAATAAAATATAGTTAAACTGCTGTCAGGCCATAATTAAAAACTGATGGAATAAGACCTCTGAGTGTTAAAGCAGAATGAGAGGTCATGTCTTCTGGGACCCAAGAGTTCCCATCTCTCTTTTTGTCAAGCTGTTATTAAATTTCAGAATATCTTTAAAGTTTTCAGATAGATAGGGCCAGATACTATCTCTGAACAACAGCAGATCTCCATGCGGACAGAAAAAAAACATTGTTTTACCAATAATTCTTATAGCACTAAGCAGAGTAACCATGTTTCATGAATCTTGATGGTGTTTTACACTGGGTGCATAGCTGGAATTTTGTACGTTTGCTTCAGACGCTGACAGGTTTTGGAGGGGAGGGTAGTTTTATACATCAGGCTTCCGTGGGGTTTGGGTGACCCACTGAGTAACCGGTAAGGAGAGACTAAGGAGATATTTTTAGTTGTTGGTTTAATTCAGTGTCCTGAGTATGACGCTGAACTGCATCCAGCCTTGCGAGCGGTCCTCCAACTTCCAGGGGGGAAAAAAATTGGGGGGGTTGATGGCCGAATTGGCACTCCAGCCACCGTAAAACACTTCACAGCAGCTCAGTCTAAATGGGCACAACACCTTTCTGGTCTCCACAGGAGCAACTCTGCTGCTGCCGCCCACAGGAAGGCTGCACACATCTTGAAGGGGATGGGGGGCAGCCCACAGGAGCCTCATCCCCAGAAGAGTCTAAACTGTTGTGGTGCTGAGGTGTCGCCCGCTGCATGGTGACACTCAGGCCCCAGTTTTAGGCGACCCATCCAGGTAGACACATGGAATGTCTTGTCTCTCCGGCAAGATGACAATCTGCCTCTGCTGTTGGGGGAGCTTCATAAACTCCACATTTTGGTGGCGGCATTCACTCACTACAGATCTCTGTAGGTGGGTATACCTACTTTTGGTCTGGTTGGTCTGACGGTTGCCCTACTCAGGGAGTAGCTGTTGCTGTAGTGGATGGACTCCTCCTGATGCTGTCTGATGTCACTCCTTTCAACGAGCATATTACGAGGATAATGAACTCCTTTGTTGTCTTGTCTGGTGTCTCAGTGTGTGCTCGTGATTGAGGGAAATATTTTACTCGCAACGTCGCTCGGTGGTTGATGGGTGCCCACCAGGAGACACCGATCTGCTTATGGGTGACTTCAATGCAACCATTGGGACTGACAGGGTTATGAGGATTGTGTTTGTCCCCAAGGTTCTGGAGACTGGGGTGAGAGTAGCTCCATGTTCCTTAACTTTGCGAAACGTTAGGGGCTGCGGGTCGCTGGATCCTGATTCCAATGCCTTGAGCCTCATCATTGGAATTGTTACTCCAATGCTGGTGATGCAGCAAAGGAGATCAGGCACATCCTCGTGGGCAGACGCTGGAGGCTCCTGTCGAATTCTAACCACAGGCTTGTTGTTATTACTTTGAAGATTCAACTTAGATCCAGTAGGCTGCCACGTACCAGGAGAATGAGGCTGGACTTAGCCAGACTCCAAGATCATGCTGTTTCTGATGAGTTTGCATGCAGTTTGTGTGAGGAACTTGCAGACTTAGGTGTGACTGCTGACTCTAATGTGATGGGGGAGACCTTCCGTGATAAGACCCTGAAGGTTGCCGAGGGCTGTGTTGGTGTTGCTGGTGTTCCCAGAAGGAGGTGTTTAATCTCGCAGGGCACCCTGGATATTGACAACTTGGTGGCATGTTCAGTCTGTACTGGGAACTGGACAGCTGTGAGGGCTCTGAGGGCAGGTAAGGAGGCATTTGTTACATGAATCTGTGAGCAGGTGATACACCATCTGTGGTCCCATGTTCTGCTTACAGAAGAATTTGCAGTCAGTCCATGTGATGGAACGGTCCTTACGGATGACACTGCAGTTGTGACCCACCGGGCCGGCTACTTTGAGCAGTTGTTTAAAGCTGATCCTCTGGCTAGGATGTTGGACATCTCTGGGTCCACAGTTCTCGAGGCTGAGAGCTGTGAGCCACCCAATCTCACTGAGATTGCCCGGGCGGTGAATCAGTTGGAGACAGGGAAGGCCGCAGGGATCTGTGGTTTCCAGGGTGAACTTCTCGAGGCTGGTGGTAAGACTGTCCTCCTGGCATTGCAGGCAAACTTTGCTTCCATTTGGGAGTCAGGCGTCATCCCAACTGACTGGAAATTGGGACTTGTAGTTCCTATCTGGAAAGGGAAGGGTGATTGCCTAGATTGCGGCAACTACAGGGGGATAACTCTGCTTTCAGTACCGGGTAAGGTCCTTGCTAGGGTCATCCTTAACAGGATCCGTGATCATTTGCTCTCCTATCAGTGATGGGAGCAGTCTGGTTTTACACTTAAGCAGTCTACCATCAACTACATCTTGGCACTTAGGGTTCTCAGCGAGCGCAATCGTAAATATCAGCAGAGGTTCTCTTCAGCCTTTTTCGATTTTCGTAAAGCATTTGACTCAGTTGATTGAGTTGTCCTGTAGGACATCCTGAAACTTCGCAGGATCCCCCTGAAGTTGCTGAACATCATGGCTGGCCTGTACACTGGTACAGTGAGTGCTGTGCAGAGTGGAAGGAGAACCTCTGCATTCTTTCCAATTGATTCTGGGTATCACGAGGGTCATGTTCTTGCTCGTACTGTCTTCAGTGCTTGCATGGATTAGGTGTTGGACTGGGTTCTGGGGTCCAGTGGTTGTGGGACATTTAGTGATTTAGTGATCTTGATTTTGCTGACGACGCTGTGATTGTCTCTGGAGGCTCTGATCGGGACTCTTGAGATTCTGAATGAGGAGTCTAAATGTCTGGGATTGCAAGTGCCCTGGATAGAAACCAATATCTAGGCCTTTAATGACTTCTGTAGTGTGCCTGTACTGCCATCAGTATTGTGTCTGTCTGTGGGGAGAATGTCGACCTCGTTGAGGGATTCGCTTACCTTGGCAGCCACATTCATGTCTCTGGTGACTCTACCTATGAAGCCAACAGACAGATTGGGAGAACATGGGGGGTCATGAGGTCACTGGAAAGGGGTATGTGGCACTCCTAATATCTTTGCAAGAGGAGGAAGGTCCAAGTCTATAGAGTCCTGGTGCTCCCTGTCTTGCTGTATGTCTGTGAGACATGGACACTATCCAGTGATCTGAGACGTGGACTGGACTCCTTCAGTACTGTGTCTCTTTGAAGAATCCTAGGGTACCGCTAGTTTGACTTTGTGTCGAATGAGCGTTTACTAGAGGAGTCCTGAATGAGGCCCATTACCATGAGGCCCTATTGTGAGGGAGTGTCAGTTATGGCACTGTGGCCATGTGGCGCATTTCCTTGAGGGTGATCCAGCTCACAGGATCCTCATTGCTGAGGACCCAAGCAGCTGGACCAGGCCAAGGGGACACCCATGTAATACCTGGCTGCGGCAGATGGATGGTCATTTCCAGGGGGTGAGACTAGACCTTGTGTCTGCCTGGGGGGTCATCAGCCAGGATCCCGTGGAATTTCGCCATGTGGTGGGTTGCATCAGCGCATACTCCCCAACCTGACTTGTTTAATTCAACCCTCCCAGCCCACCATCTCTGGTTTACTGCTTTTCCCCACTCTGCAGGCTGATTCTGGGATTTTTTAAGCTGGGGGGGCATAAGTGTGGCCATAATTCATACAGATGAGGTCAACCATATCATCAGCCAATGATATGTTTTGAAACGGTGAGTGACAGGCAAGGGGACATTCTGACGACCAGTCAGCATTCAGCTGGGGGCTGATGGCCCAGCTCACTCTATACACCCCCTGGTGAGCTGCTGTGTCATTTATAGAAGGTTCTCCTTTAGTGGTATCCTGTCTGGGATGCTAGGGCCTCCCCAGCCTGGGCCTCCAGTTAAGAGGAGGCCCTGTCGCCCTGAGCCTTCCATGTGGGCCAAGATGGATGGGCAGTTAGCCCTAGCAGATACGGCTTAGGAGACAAAGTAATTTGTCTACAGAGATTAAGAGAGCAGCACGGTAGCAACAACAAAGGATCCCAACAGCAGAATTAGGTGCGTGCCATAAGATGGGCTCGTACGAACAGGTCGCTGTGGGATTCAGGAGCGTGCTGCTGGACCTTAAGCAGAGGCGGTCTGCTTCTGAGGCTCCTGGTCCATTGTCATGCAAATCAGACACACCAATTGGATATTTACTTACCACGTCGCTGTTTTCGGTGTCGCCTAGTAACCAGGGAAAAGTTGTTCTCCTGGGAGATCTGGAGCGATCGCAGCTCTCGGGGGGAGACCTGTATCAGACGTCCAGGCTGTGGGCCACTCCAACCCACATGGCCAGAGGGCTGTTCAGAAGTCGGATTTGCAGGTTATTTTCTTGATTTAAATGAAGGTGGGGTGATGTTCCTGAATTGATGGGCCAGACCTTAATCCAGGGGAACAGCTAGAGAGAAACCAGATGTGCATGAGAGTCTAATGGACAAGCTGGACAGTAATCAGGATCATTTACACTTAACACCTGGCTGCTGCTGCTGCGTTATTTAATGAGTCCATCTGGGTGTTTTACACTGACGTCTTCTTCTGGGATTCGAGTCGACAACCTTCCGGTCAGGAGTAGCTGTCGGCTGGATCCTCGGGAGGTTTAATCAAGCAGAGCTAAGCCTGGCAGAGGCCCAAGGCTGGGGAGGGGTGCTCCCATGTGAGAGACCCTGGGTGGGGGTCTGTTCCGTGCGTGGAGCTCGGGCCTTTGTCATGCTTCACTCAGGGCTCCATTGAAGCATGGAGAATACCCAACCCATCACCCATCATGCCTAAGATTCTTCATTACAGTCACATCCCATGACCTAGTGAAATGCAGATGATAGATTTGCAGGGTGAAAATGCCTCTGTTTAATTTTACCGTTAAAGTAGAAAAACTATAACCAGACTGACTTTCACGTGTTTTTTGCAGTTTGGTCCAAATGATAGAGTGCAGTATATGCCTGTGTGTGTGTGTGTTTGTGTCTGTATGCGTGTGTCTGCCTTTGTGTGTCTGTATGCACGTGTCTGCCTGTCTGTCTTTGAACGTGTCTGTCTGTGAGTGTGTGTTTGTCTGTGAGTGTGTCTGTCTGTGTGTCTGTCTGTCTGTGAGTGTGTCTGTCTGTCTCTATGTATGTATGTTTGTGTCTGTCTTATGTATGTAAGTATCTTGTGTCTGCCTGACTATTTGTCTGTCTGTCTGTGTGTCTGCCTGTCTGGGTGACTGTCTGTAAATGTGCCTGTCTGACTGTCTGTCTGTCTCTTTAGGTGTGTTTATGGTGGCAGTATTTCCACTTGCACCACGGCATTGCTCTGGGACCCTGACCCTACACCCCAGCTTATCTTTATAATGGCTTCAGTTTAATGATCTTTAGGGAGAACAATCCGCTTTATGCCCCCCCCCCCCCCCAGCTCCCTCCTAGGGCTCCTGCTCTATTACAGCTGAATGAGATGTCCTCAGGAAAAATTAAATTTGGGGATACACTGCCCCCTGCTGGTGACTCAGACTGCACATTTTTACTCTTGCATATTCAGTCTTCACATGGCTGGCTGTTTTGCTGTTTACCGAAGCGATTCGGACCAGGCACAGGACCTTCCTGTGATCCCAAACCGCCATCCCCTGTTCCGAAGTCACCATCTCAACCCCGACACGCTGACGAATCCCACAAACTAAACGCCCGGCAGAGTTCCAGGCACAGGATGTCATAAACTCACGTGACGGTGTTGGACTGAGTTCTTCCCAGAGCCTGGCAGACTGGGAAGTTGTTCCATGTTTACAGGACGTTGTGTTTTTGAGGGAACAAAATGCCACGTCCACCAGCCAGGGCGTGGTCCACATTCGACAGGAATGAACGTTTTTCAGTCGCTAAGCACTGACTGGGCCCCGCAAATCAAACCAGACCTAGTAGCATGATTGCGCCCCCTCTCTCCCAGAAAGGGAAAGACATGCCAGGACTCGCTGTTGCATCACCACTGGGTTAATTTACAACTCTTTGGCCTGGCGGGGGGGTCCTTGTTTAATTAGCTCACTCCCAAAGACCGTGCACTTCCTCCCCAGCTGGGTTTGAAGCTGATTCTTAAAGCGTCGTGTGCTCTTATCTCAGAAGGGGCTCCGAAGCTGTCACGTAAACCGCTCCAGCAAACAGTGTGATAAGTAACCTGGTCAGCTAGTCAATTCCAGGGAGGTTAAGCTGGTTATCAGCTAAATGTAACTCTCGGCAAAGGCCAGGTGCAAGTGACCTGCATTAACCCTCTGCACTCGCTTGTCATTCCTGATTGAAGAGTTCCAGAATGACTAGGTCTGACCCCGTGACCCCAGACGTGTCCAGGAAGCTCTTTGGCTTTTTGGGAAACAGACGATTTTAACCTCCACCCCCACCCCCTCGGTCCCTCTCTAGCTCACTGGCTAGAGGCCCCCAGCCCCTCACCTCCGAGGGAGTCGGTCAGAGCAGTGTCACTCAGGACCGGAGTATGTAATGGCTCTTTTGGGTCTCTGGCCTCCAACCCCCCCCCCACTCCCGCACCCCAGGAAGTACGTACTGCTTCATCAAGGGAGGACGTGCTGTTGTGAAATATGAGCAAAGCTGAACCATAAAACCACACTTATAAATAAAATATGACGGGGATTGTGTCCCATTCATGCTATGAGCCAGAAGGTCCAGGTGATCTTCTCGGGGGGGCCCACCTTGTTATGGTTGTTTGAACTCCACCCCCCCAGAAGACCTCTCGCTGTCTTTGTTTTGATCTGACCCTGTGGAGAACCTGCTGTTCATTTTCCTTTTTAAAAAAGAACCTCGTTCCAGACACCCCTCCCTCGAGTTGACCCTGTCAATTATTATGAGTGATGGCAGCACTCCCTTCTGATCCACACGTAACCTGGAGGTCAGCAGAATAACAGATAGTAAGAAGTACAGATTAATTTGAAAAAAAAAATCAGTAACCAGGGTAAAAGCAGTGCCTCGGAAAGTGGAGGGAGCCGCTGTAGCCTGCAGCTCTGAAGGGGAGCACATTCACGCATGTGGCCACCAGGGGGCAATACAGCACTTGGGGTGACCATAGCAGATGCATGCGGGACTATGTCACACAGGAACCCTGCTAGGAGCCAAAAACTTTGTCGAGTCACTTAGCCTTAAGCAGCTATTTATTCAGAAGTGATTAGATAGCTAATGTAGCATGTTGTGTGTGTGTGTGTGTGTGTGT
>JAODJX010000083.1:23079014-23089858 GCA_026776945.1 Isichthys henryi
GGGAAGGGGACTCACTCTTATTAGTATGCTGAGGGACAGGTACTCATCACTACGGGGATGGATCACGGGCCCTAAATTCGCCATAGACATGGCGATTGTATCTGCTGTCTGTAAAACGCAACCAAAACCAAAGCCAATGCGTTTCTTTGGGGGACTTCGTGCTTGTGAATGAAAAACGATGATTGACATGTGCTGTTGTTGTTGTTGTTTGGTCTTCGATTCTTGTGTCAATTACCTATGGAGTCAGAGGGGTACCATAAAAAAGAATAAATCTGTAATAAGAATAAGGAAATAAATGTTGAAAGAAAGAAATTTTAAATAAAGGAATAATTAAAACTTTTTTTTATTGCTTTTAAATTTTTAGTGTATTGCTGTTCGTAATGCAGTATTGCTCAAGAGGGTCTAGCTGCAGACACTGTAGAGTGGAGCTCCACCCGAAATACGTTACCTCCACAGGAAACACGTGATCTTTAAGCTACTGTAGGACGTGAAGTGGAGCTCCGATTAGGGTTAGGGTTGAGGTTAAGGTTAGGGTTTATTCACTGTATCACAGAGTTGAGGTCATGTGTTTCCTGTGGAGGTAACGTATTTCGGGTGGAGCTCCACTCTGCAGGCGTCTGCAGCTGGACACTTCTCGTATTGCTCGTCGTTTAACCGTGCTGGTTTTACTTTTACTGTATTGCTTTTACTAAAGAGACAAGCCGTCAGTTAACTTGCTTTGAGCACGCCTTCCTGCCCAGGCTGAGTAGTCAGTTCCAGCATACATGAAAACTGCTTTGGCATAATCCGTGTATCATTCGTTCATTCCTTTTCGACTGAAACCTGGAAGGGACAAGGGGTGGAAAACATGCCCCTTTGCAAGACCGCACAAAACTTTTCATTTCCATTAATAACTCGCACTATCCGTTTGAAGTACAAAAAAAACAGATTTATGGACGAATAAGTATAAACTTACACAACACAATCATGTCCTGTAAAGTGTGGAACAATGCACACCATGTAACTTTCACATTAGGTATATTCATATTGATCGCCCTATACTTTGCCTTGCGGTAGCCTGTCGCCTTCTGGCTAGCTATCTAAGGCACAGAAAACATGATGGCGTAAAAAAGTCATTTTCAATCAGTGATAAATGTAGACTCGCCAAAGCTTACAATAAATTAACAAAAACAAGCAGTAAAATTACAATAAGCTATATATGTATGTGCAAGTACAATATTATATTTGAATTATGCACAGGTCAATTTCATTTCTACAGCACTGTAATTTAAAAAGCGTTTGAAACCGCTATACAGTCGGCCCTCGTTTATCGCGGTTAATCAGTTCCATACTCTACCGCGATAAGTGAATTTCCGCAAAGTAGGATTCTTTATTTATAAATCGAATATTTTCGTAGCTAGAGCATAGAAAACCTGTTCACGACCTTCCAAATACGGTTTTTTTAAACATTATTAGACATGAAATAACACCCTTTAGTCACCATTACTGTTACGATTGCTGGACACAGAAGCAGGAACGGGGAGATGAGGAATCAGGATCGAAAGGTTTATTTGGAATCACTCCAAATGCAGGACACAGGAACATGTAACATGTAACATCAAAACGTCAATGAGAGACCTAGGCTTACAGACGCTGACGTGGACTTAAATACACCGGACGGATCAAACTGACAGGAAACAGCTGGTAACCATAGGAGCTGCACACGTGGTTAATAAGGGGGCGTGGCACACAAGAGGATCGTACAGGCAGGTCATTACAATTACACTCCTATTACCCAACATATTAGACAAGAGAGAAAATAAGACATATTAGACGTTACAAATATTATTATTGTACATTTAATTACGAAGACCAAAGATGCTTCCGATGCGTAGCGATGTATCATTTTCACTGTCTCGATCAACTTTTTAATGAATATACAAAAGACCGCGATAGAACGAATACGCGAAAGTCGAAGCGCCAAGTGGCGAGGGACGACTGTACTGTAATTTGAAATGCGCTTGATACAGCTGTTCTAAGTCAATAAAATTCGGTAAATAGCAACGCTGTCCACTTTATTACCTTATATTCATGTAATAAATGCATACAAACGTCAATTAGTTGGTAATATGCCTGAAACAAAGAAAAAAAATCGGGTTTAATGATCACCCGCATTAGTGATCAGTATCATCCAGACATACGATATAAGGTCTGCTATAAGCGGTTTCCACTGTAAGTCGTTTTGTTAGCTAGATATTTGTTAGTCGATAGCAATCAAAGCGGGAAACAAGCTTTTTTATGCTTTATTTCTTCATTACTTATATTACCCGTCACATATGTTCATGATTCTTATTTGATCTGGACAGCAGATGGATGTATCGTTTTCCACAGAATAAGAAACAACGTAATTTGATCTCACTAATAAGCGATGGCAAGTTTTATATTAGACTCAATTATAAATCGGATTTTCCGATGCAGAAATATGGAAACACGAGCAATAACTGCCTCCAAGGAATTACAATCGAGCCGAGTTCCTGCGGTGTGAACATGACAAAAGTCCCTGGTTCCAGAAAAAGATGCTTCTGTGTGAAAGTGCCTGTCGTAAAACGTACCCACACAACGCATTGTGTTTTGGAATTAATAAAACGTGACCACGATTTAACTAAAACATTTTCCGCAAATAACTTACGAGTGTAACACCTCATATACCAGACAACAAAATAGAATGCGAGGCCTTGTTATCCACTTTTTCCATTTTTTATTTGCACAAAATTGGAAATCGGAAAAGAAGCTGAAAGCAGAATTCACGTGTGCTGGAATTGACTACTCAGCATGGGCAGGAAGGCGTCCCTTAAGCTAGCTGATTGACAGCTTGTCCCTTAATTAAAAGCAAAACCACAAAATTGCAACAGCTAAAGCAATACGGAAAAATTAAAAGCAATCCGTTGAAATGAAAAGCGATAAAGAAGACCATTCATTTAATTATTCTTGTATTTTAAATATCTTTTCGTCATTATTTGATTTTTATTTGTATTTATTTCACTTTCTCATTCAACATTCATTTCCTTATTCTTTTACAGAATTATTCTTTTTATGGCACTCGTATGACCCCAGAATTCCCATACACGTACTGAGATTTTAAAATGTTTCTGTGCAGTTCATTACCCACTCAATTACGGCTTCGTGTTGTTTCTTAACGAAACTTAAGTCTGATAAGGCAGCCCTGCTCACTGCCTACCAGAGGAAAAACTGCTACAATCTGCTAAAACAAACGGGCAAACGATTATGTCTATTTGGCAGACACTAATGCACCTCCCGGTTACATGAAAAGCGGTCCTCGTTCCGGGCCGCTGACTCTATATTTTACAGCTCCCCCAAAACATACCGAGTGTCAGCATAAATGAGAGTCAGATTACGTTCAAGGGAATTAAGCTGCAGATTGTAATGGATTTTTAAGGCTGGAAAATGCTGCAATATACTACTCACACTTTAAAAAAACAAAAAAAAAACGTAGATTGTTTTCTTGTTTATCTGACAACACAAATTCGTGTTGTTGTAAGCATTTAAAAGATATTAACAGACACGTAATACATCATACTGCATAGCGTGTGACAACTCGCAAAATAGCAAGGTTTTTTTGCAATGCAAAAAAAACAGTAATGGCACTCCAGTGCCCTCTAGCGGGGAGTGAGGCTTCAGTATTAAATATAAACCCTTATAAAACCAGAGGCGTAAAGAGCAATAGGAAGCTTTGGCGAAGCTGTACCGCGTCTCCCAGTAAAACTCTGTTAGTATGTAAGGATATATATATTCGTTACAGTTTACCTGATTACAGCAACAACTGATGGATGTCTTAAACTACAGCTTCCGGAGCTCTCCCCGCAGTATGCTGCGTGTTAATTTCCCGCACTCAAGAAACCCTAGCTTTGCACTTGGCTGCCCTAAAAACGGCACCCGCAGCAGAGTAGCATACTGCGCTTAATGTACCTCCGGACCACCGCCACTTGGACCTGGGTAAGAGGACCACCATTTCCGTCACAATCCTCTAAAAGATAATACTGCAAAGATTTGAGTTCACGCACCAGACACTGACGCATGGGTAATGGGGGCGGGGCTGCAAGTCACGTGTTCCAGTATCAAACTCAGGAAAATTGGCCAGAGGCCAACGAAACGTTTATTTAAATGGGAACGATGCTGCATTGAATAACGTGTTGTGTTACGCAAGAGTTGCAGCTATGGCTAGTATCCATTTTGGGCACTACCTTTTTCACTTGGCGGGGTTACATATGTCACTGCTGATTGGGTAACACCTTCGACACACCTACCAAACGAGAGAGAATGTATCATGCCGTTTCGAGGAAGTATGTCCTTCAACCCCGAAACCGTAACAAAATGTTTCACACCCTTTTCAGATTCATTTCATTTTCATACTACCCCAGGTAAACTTCTGCTGACATGCATCTCTAAGAATGGGCAAAATTACTCTTTCTAGGACACACTTTGTTTGATTTAGTTTACCTAAAAGATTATCTATGACTTGTTAACTAACTCATTCAGTGGCACTTTCTGACCGTGGAACACTGTACCACTTTTTTGGACAGAATTTCTAGGTGTAGCCTAAGGGTGGTAGGGGGTCCAGTTTGGGGGCATCAGGATCGCATCTTTGCTTTTTGCAGATGATGTGGTCCTGGGAGATCAACAGACAGATCGGTGCAGTGTTGGCAGTAATGCGGACACTGTACCACTCTGTGGTGGTAAAGAGGGCGCTGAGCTGGAAGGCGAAGTTTTCTTTTTACCAGTCGATCTACGTTCCTTGATCATGAGCTCTGGTTAGTGACTGAAAGAATGAGATCGTGAATACAAGCAGCAGAAATTATGTTCCTCCGCAGGGTGTCTGGGCTCAGTCTTAGAGACAGGGTGAGGAACTCTGGAGGACTGAGTAGAGCTGCTGCTCCTTCGCATCGAAAGGAGCTAGCTGAGGTGGTTCGGGCATCTATCTAGGATGCCTCCTGGGCGGCCCCCTGGGGAGGTGTTTCGGGCTTGTCCAATGAGGAGGAGGCCTCGGAGCAGACCCACTACATGTAGCAGAAATTAAATGTCTCGGCCGAACTGGGTACGCCTTGGTATTCCCCCAATGGAGCTGGAGGAGGTGGATGGTGAGAGGGATGTCTGGGCATCTCTGCATAGACTGCTGCCCTCATGACCCGACCCCATATAAGCGGCGGAAAATGGAATGGAAAGATGTGAGAAAAATGTATTATTGAATTATAGTCTTGGCAATATTGTACCTTATCTATTCATGCTTGTTAAAAATGCAAACCAAACATCTCATTGCATACCGAAGGCGTCCAAAAGCTAACGATGCTTGATTAGAATCATTTTAAATAGTGAAAATGTTGCATCTCTAAAATCCAGTTGCAGCTTACAGGAAGTCACTGGCCATGTAGGCTATATACTGCAGCAGTAGATGGTGAATTTCTGTCACAACCAAAGTATGGCTCTCTTATTCAGGCATGACCAAGAGGTAGCCTATCCGAGTCTCTCCTTCACTCACTCACTCACTCACTCATCAAGAAAGTGACTCACCCACCACATCCTCACTCATCAAGAGAGGAACTCATTCACCACTCACTCGTCAAGTCAAATTTATCAAGGGAGGGACTCACCCACTCACTCACCCACTCATCAAGAGAGGGACTCACTCACCACTCACTCATCAAGAGAGGGACTCACTCACTCACTCACTCCTCTAGAGAGGGACTCACTCATCAAGAGAGGGACTCATTCACCACTCACTCATCAAGAGAGGGACTCACTCATTCTCAGTTCTCATTCGTTCTTTGCGGGGTACATGTTCAGTCACCGGTGGAGTTTCTAGCCAGTCATATGCTTGCTTACAGCACATCCTTACATGCCTCACTGGCCATAACTGAGGAGGGAAGCAGCTTTCAAGTCACATTTCTTAGGAAAAGCAGAATAGTGAGAAGAAGGAACCTATGCAGGGAAGTGAACGTGAATGTAGATTTCCTGTAAGGGATTCATTCCCTGCGAACAAATCGGTTGCAAATGTCACGGCATTACATACATCCAGGTTGGGGGATCATCCGTTAAAAACGTTCAGGGGAAATTAGTAACAACAATATTTTGTAAGAAATTCATTTTAAAAAAATGAGCATTAAATCATTGTTAATTCATTGTTAAAATGAATATTAGGCCTATTTAAAGATGTCTGTTTAATATTTTTGCTAAAAGGGTCAAGAGCTTTAACTGGCATTTCTCTGTAAACCCACCTCCTCAAAAATGTAGATTCTTCCAGAGATTAAACAGCTTTTTACAGCCAATTAAAAATTTCTGTTCTCTCTGCATCTTTTGCAAGTGCTAGCTGCATGGACTTAATGTATACAAAAAAGCCATAAAATGGGACATAGTTGCAATCTAAGTGATTTTGAACGTGTTATAATTGTTGATGCCAGTCGTGGAGGTTTCAGCACCCCAGAAACAGCCTGGGATTTTCACACAGTACGGAGTTTACAGAGGATGGTGCAAAGAGATCCAGTTAATCACAGTCTTGGGGGAAAAGCAACTTGTTAGCGAAAGCTGCCAAAGGAAAATAGTCGTGAAAACCAGCAGGTAGATTCCAAGTGGCAAAATGTCACAGACTGATCCCACAAGGAAAGTTTCCAGCACATTGTTGATACAATCCTTGAAGAATCCAGGTTGTTCTGTAGGCAAGGGGAGTCCTACCCCATACTAGGCATACAATGCAAGGATTGCTGTAGTTAACAGCCTAGAACAAAGGCAGGTTTTAAGCAGTCCAACATCGTTTGGCAGGTCTTAGCTGTAAAATTTGACTTGACTGCAACCCACATGTCCATTCCTCATTTCTTGATTCTCCTTCTTACTTTCTTAATGGCAAGTCGAAATCTCAACGCACAGAAACTTTTAAAGCTGTCCTCTTCCTGGGTATAAAGCTTTCAAAATATTTCCAGACAAAAATGTGCAATATATGTGTAAATGTTCCTGAACACAGCAAACAGTGCATAATAAACTGAAGAGTAATTTATTCATACTATTTATTTCTATTCAAATGTGATAATATTCTGTTGCAGGTATCAAACCTGAATTCCATAGGGCCTGAGCCCTGTCCAGCTTAGTTCTTTCCCTGTTCCACTGCAAATGATTTAGAACAAGAGCTATATGGTGATTGGCACAAAAATGTGCAGGGCTCTGGCCCTCCAGGGTGCAGTATTGACACCCCTGTTATACTGTATTGAATTCCAGTGTAAAAACCAGTCCTTGCCAAATTTTACAATTACATCTAGCAATACTTTCAGAGTAATACAATATACAGTAATATTTCAATGCCATTTTAAAAACTGGGAGACAGCATTGATGTTTTCTAAAACCAAATTGCTTGCTCTCCTCTTTCAGTTGGCATTATTCAGTATCTATTCTGGTAAAACCATATACATTTCAAGATACTGACAGATTACTTGGTAACGCTTTACATTAACTGCAACTTCATAATGCTTTTATATTGCATTCATAAAATGTTCAGTACACCTTCATAATGTATTCATAAAACATTCATAAACATTATGCATGTATACCTCAAAATCCTAACATCCCTTAACAGCTGTAATATACATTAATAACAAATATTATATAACAAACATTATAATTGTTTAATCATGTAATGTTTGTTATTAATGTATAATAAAGGTGTTAAGGGATGTTAAGGTATACTTGCATGCTGCTTATGAATGTTCTATGAATGCACTATGAAGGTGCAGTTAATTTAAAGTGTGATTAGTTTAACATCAAGACATTTGTAACTTTAAAACAATTCAGAGTTATATAATTTCCCAGGGCATCTGATTTACCTCATATAGTATAAATTTAAGATATTGGTGGTGACTCAGCTCTCTGATCCACCAAAGTTACTAAGCTTACCTTAACTGCCGTGTGTTGTCTTAGCATGTGACGTGGTGGAATTCAGACAAGGTGTGGGCAAGTAGACAAAATTAGTGTGTGGGCTGCTTTTTTCTGCTAAAGACTGTGTGTGATGCTGGTTGCTCTTTACTCCTATTCGTTAATGTAAGTCAGTCCTGTACAGCATTATTTCCCAACCTGTTCCTTGGGGACCTCCAGGCATTCCGTGTTTTTCCTCCCTCCCCACTCCTTGTACCAGGTATGTGGTGTTCTTGATTGGTTGGGAGCTGGAAGGGAGCAAAAATGTGACCTGTTGGGGGTCCCCCAGAACTGGGTTGGGAAACACTGCCATAGAGTGCCAGCCCGGGCTTAGTTATCACATTGGTCAACACCTCTATGGTCTGATTCCCAAAAGGACATGGTGTTTATAGACATGAATTGTTTAAGGTAATTCAGTTAATCAGTTAGTAAATTAAGAATCCTACAATACATTGTTGAATTGCAGAATGCTGATACAGGATTGAATTTCTAATTTATGTTGCTTTGTGACTGGTGTAACATATTAGTCAAGGCTGGATTAAATAGGCTTTACACGTAATGTGTTCCTAGGATAGGTTGTGTAAAAGGTGTTGGGATTGTAAGTGTACTCATTTTTGTTTATGAGCAGTATGGGTAGTTGAACATCAAATCTGAGCAACACCTTGCTTTTTGCAGGCTGACAAGGTAATCAGCTTGACCAGCAGCCTTTTTGTTGTTTTGTAGCGTAGAGGTGTAGCCAGAGGCATTGTTGAAATTCACCCTGTGGGATGTAGAATATAATGTTCATCAAGGGGACTGAAAACACAAGCACAATTAAATAACGGAAAACTGTTAATTTACCTCAGTATAATGACTCATTTGTGATATGAATATTTAAGCACCTTTTTATTGTTGTGCATTTGTGATGTTCAATTAGCACGTATTTTGCAAATAAAAACCCTCCAGTCATTTATTATGTTATATGAGCTTCTGAAATCTATAGACAAGTTGGTCAATTACACTTACAAGCTTTTGAAGATACGAGTAAGATTCTCAAGCATGAACAAACTATCAAAAATATGTTACTGGATGCACAAGGAATTCCCTATTGAGGAAAAACACACTTAGTTGGACTCAGGCACAACATGTATCCAGTATGATTGCTAACTGTGCCAGAGTATGGAACACAGACATGACGTCAATGATGCCACTGGCACATGCATACGCATGTGCAATATACATGAACCGAACCAGGAAGGAACGGATCAGGTAGGCTGTACAGATCAGGTAGGTTGTGGAGATCAGGTAGATTGTGCAAATCGGTTAGGCTGTGCAAATTGGGTAGGGTGTACCGATCAGGTAGGCTGTGCAGATCGAGTAGGCTGTGCAGATCGGGTAGGTTGTACAGAGGAGGTAGGCTGTACAGATCGGGTAGGCTGTGTAGATCGGGTAGGCTGTACAGATCGGGTAGGCTGTACAGATCGGGTAGGCTGTGTAGATCGGGTAGGCTTTACAGATCGGTTAGACTGTGCAGAGCAGGTAGGCTTTACAGATCTGGAAGCAACAATCATTTAACAAACATTGAGGCAAACAGATCACCTTGGTCCATGGCAGAGGTGCAATGTTTGCTGAAAATTTGGGCTGACGAGAGTATCCAGGAACATCTGGATGCAACACACAAGAACTCTGAGATACCTGATAAAATACAAAATTATTGTCTTATACGTATGATTAAATGCAAATCGCTGTATTGCATACTCAGCAAATCTAATAAACTCCATTATTCTGTGACAGCGCTTTTCTTCCTATGTTTTCTTCAACACAAAAAGTTGCAAAGTGATGACTATAGCATGTTTTGGCCTGGATCCTTAAGGGCAATGCGAGTGCAGACCAGCGGGTGAGTGGGGAAGTAAGACAGTTGTCCTCTGGCATGGTGGAAGGCAACCGGGCCAAGTGCAAGTATGCCATAACATTTTGACAAGATGCTGTTACTCTCAGATTCTGCAGGCATGAAATGTAACACATGAGTCAATGAAGAGCAATAATATATTAGTAAAGTCCTCCCCTGTCCTCCCTTCCTCCGCATGTGATTTTAAGTGATGCTGGTTAATATATGTAGAAAGAAGAGTTTTCACACCCTTTACTCTGCAGTTCCTGGAACCTCTCACACCCCATGCAGACCAGTGGCACTGTCTGTTTTACAAAAAAAAATCCACGGCAATGATATTGCATAGGGCAAGAGTGTAAAAACTCTAGATATATTAAAATGTGTTTGTTGCTGACTGCAGCCACAGGATTAGATGGTGGGGGGGCTTTGATCTTATGTGCTGGCCAGTGACTGATTAGAAGGCTTTGTGCTTCCTGAGAGGACTGTTTGGGTTTCCTCTAGAACATTTATCTAGGGGGAGATTTTGACCTGGAGAATAAAAAATGTTCCTTCCCACAAGAAAAATTCATCAAGATCTATGCACACTAATTCAAACACTGAAGGCATCCTGCTACAGTATTAAAGGCACTGAGCAGACAGGCAGCAAAAAAAAAATAACTGACCCAGTAGGATAAGCGGCTTGGAAAATGGATGGATGGATGGATGGATTCCACCCTAGCTTGTGATCTGAAAGCAATGAGGGCACCTGCTACTTTATCTGTGCTAAGGAAAATGCACTCCTATGGCCACTAGGGGAGCGCTTGCCTTATCAGAGACCTGCTAACATAATTAATTATGGTATGGGGCTTTATGTTATCTCAATGAAACTGCTACTATATCACAGAAGCTCATCAGAAACTGGCCCTCAACAAATCAGCACTGATGCCCCACAGGGGGCAAGGTGACTATTTGGTGAGCAGCACGGCAGTGTGTATGAAGGAGAGCAGAGCATTGAACACGCGAGCTGATGCAGGGCTGCGGATTTGCT
>JAODJX010000083.1:23115895-23126417 GCA_026776945.1 Isichthys henryi
GTTAACAGGAACGTTTGTAGCTCCAAAAAGCAGTGCATAAGTCGACTGACGATCGCCCATGCGTACGTACGCGGGGGAGTCAACTACCCAGCGTATGTGTGCGTACGGGGGGGAGGGTCCAAACAATCGGTAAAATGTGTGTACGTACTAAAAGTACGGCCCCTAATCAAAAAGTAACTGAATGAAAAAAAGTTATATTACGTTGATGAAGTAATCAAAATAGTTAGATTACTTATTATATTTCTAACAGGCTAACTAGTAATCTCTACCTTCCCGACCCTGCTTGCCCCCGACCCTATGATGAAAACATTAGCAACCATGCTTGTCACTCAGGTAAGTAAAAAGATATATTCTTTATTTATACTTGATCAACAGCCATTACATTACTGACCAGGAGAGCAAGAACTAAACAAGCAGTTATTTTTATGACTCCTAGACATTGTTTTCTAGTCACAGGGGGACACAACTCATACCAGTCACCATAGCTTGCTAATGACTATGCTGTGTGTGACAGCAGTGGGTCCCACAAAAGACCAACAGTAAGTCAACTGTGTCAACCTCGATCACTCAACAATACCCCATTAAAAATGAGATCTTCAACCTTCAGCATGTCCTTGAAGGAAGACAAGTGTGTCAGAGTGAGGTTCAGCTCATGTGGTTAAAATGATCCTAGACTTATGCAGCTATTCAGGATGACAAAGCTGAACTGACCAACCTTCAATCATCACAGAGAAGTCTTAGTATGATGAACACAGAAGCCTGACCCTAAGTTTTCTGCACCCCACCCCCCAAACCATGCCGCTTGTATAATTTTGTTCGAGTAAACAGACTGCCCCTTTATTCCCTGCACTGCTGTCTAACTACAACTCCAGGAAAAAAACAATCCTGGTCTCTCGCTCTGTGCCAAGTTGCACAGCTTCAGGTTTCGGGCAGAGAAAAAGACATGATACATTTTTGGGTGACTTTGTGAAAGGACTGTTGATTAGACTGACTGAAAAGGCAAAAGTAATGAGAAACACAAAGTGAAACCGGCCACTTGTGTTCTGTATACTAGGCACATGTAATCATACAGTGAAAATGAGCCTGGCGCAAGGCATCCTGGGAATGGCCAGCAGGTATAAAAGGCAGGTAGGGAATGGCCAATTAACATGAGGTGCAAATGGTTGAAGTTCGACTGGTCCAACCTTCCAGTGAGAACCTAGGACTCGGATTATGACGGTTAACGCGGAGAAGTGAGAACGTGATGCGAGAAAGCTGATAACATGTACCAAGGGTTCACTTAGCTATTCCGGCACTTGTCTGTTAAACAGTTTTATATTTTACTGAGATTTAAGTCCACACTATTCTCAGGATTCAACAGTATGAGTCCCCTGAATGTTACACCCAAAATACTACCAGCTCTTAAGTCCAGCTGTAGGCGTCTATGCCAGAGGGCCAGTCAAAATATGTTAGGTGAATAAACACCCATCCATCCATCCGTTTTCCAAACCGCTTATCCTTACTGGGTCGCGGGGGGTCCGGAGCCTATCTCGGAAGCAATGGGCACGAGGCAGGGAACAACCCAGGACGGGGGGCCAGCCCATCGCAGGGCACGTGAATAAACATGTATTTTTATAAAGATATTCCCAGGAAGAGGTACTTATCTTTATAAACATGCATTCTCTTATACTTTCGTGTTACTTAAAGTGAGGAAAACTACAATTTGTGAGTTTCGCCTATGTCATGCAAGCGTCAGCAGACCAGGAACATGACGCCAGCCGAAGGAGGAGTTTCACCTGCGACTATGAGCAGCAACACAACTGAGACACTCAGGGGCGCTCTGCAACGTAACAGCTTCTCTTCTGGGGGGCTGCCCAGAGCCTTGCTGAACAAGCAGAGAGAGAAACCGGGAAGTGTGACCAAACAAGCGGGCGGCAAGAGAGAGTGATGCGATTCCCAGCGTGTACGCACTCTCACGTTGGTTTGCTAAAAATATGCACAGAAATGCATACGTTCTCTACGCAAAGGAATGTCTGGGGACGTCTTTATTTGAATTACAAGTATTCCTGACAACCAACATAATATCTCTAAACACAGTAAAAGCACTGGAATTATGAGATTAGATCTGGCTAATATAGTGCCAAGAAACAACACGATTATGAATGCAGGTCGTCTTTTCAAAAGAGACAAAAGGGTAGAATGCATATCTTCAGGATTCTGAAGTGCTATAAAACCAGCATGATTATTTTGTTGTAACTGTAAGGCACGAGTCACTGATGCATTCATTTTCAACATGGAATAAATTTAAACATTTTCAGCAACACATTTACATTCAAGCAGGTTTTCGGAAGCATAAGGAACACATATATAAGAATGAATACCAGATGTATATTAAAATGTACATGAATCACAGTCATTTAGAGGCACGTAGCCTATGCACTTCAACACGCACTGAAAATACATCCCTTTCCCAGACCTCCTATGTAAACAGAATTTTTCTTTTTGAGCATTTTAGAGCACTGCAATAGCCTATGGTCGCACACACGACTGATAATGGAAGTAGAGGAAGGCTGCATTCTCTCACTGAGCAGATGGAAGTTCTTGCTTGTGGCAGATTGCTGCAGGGCTGCCAGTGTCATCGGTTTACAGGCATAGAATTGTCTCCATGAGACTACTTCTTCATGAAAGCGGAGTGCTGTCATTTTGCCCCCTCTCTCCCATCCAAACAAAATCACTTTAGTACATATGAAATCCTTAAGAGCGGCAGTTTCTGTGCCATTTAGGTGCTTTTCCTAACAGTGGGGGGCAGGGGACATTGTCAAACCAGCCCTGAAATTGCTTTCAATCTGAGACGATTAACATGCCTCAGGATGCTATTTGACCAGAACCCCTGCATTATCAAGCTCTGCAAGGTAATCTACACGCTGCAGTTTGGCCTGATGTATAACCATTAGGGGCAGCTTACACAAAACCACAACCAGCACTGGAAAAGCAGGTGGGCAGGAGTTGGATAGAATGGGTGACAAAGACCATTACCACGCTAGCAAATCAGAGGCTGATGATTTAAATGAAGCTTACAAAAGGAAATGATATCAGGACTTAAAACTTGTTACATGGATGTATGCCCTTTGTTCACTTGAAGGAGCAGAGATGGATTTAAGACCATCGGCATTCAAAGGGATAAATCCACAAGCCTGACACTGCCAACCATTCACCACGTGTCAAGGCCAGCTGGATTAACTAGTCACAGTTCCCAAAACAAACAGGGCCACTTCCATTCATGCATCTTCTACCCGCTTATCCTGTTCCAGGTGGTGGGGGGTTCTGGAGCCCATCCCAGGCAGCATAAGGCACACGGCTGTAGTACACTCCGGACAGGATGCCAGTCCATCACAGGGAACATATACACTCACAAATTAAGGGAAAATTCAGAGATTCCAATTAGCCTAACTGCATATCTTTGTACTGTGGGAGAAAACTGCAATTCCTGAAAGCCACCTTGCTGCACAGTCCTCTTCAAGTTAAAAAATAGAATAAATCACACAGGAAAGTAGTATGATCAGCACCACTCAGTCAACCGTTTGTTACCACAGTTAGAATGAGACAGCAGTTCTGGTGCGGAAGAACCTCCTTCATTGCAGCAGGAAACTTTAAACCAAACTCAGTACGTTTTAATAACTCTTCCTCTCTTATGACTTTTGCACCTCTGATTATAGTCATAGTTTTTTAGTGAAAAGAAACAACTGATATCAAATGAAAAAGAGTAACGATTTAACACAATTATTGCAAACTCCTCTATTTTATACCTGTAGTAGTGAGGACAAATGTATTTTTTTATGGTAATTTAGCAAAAAATATGGCAACAGCAGTAAAATTGTAAATGCCTCTCCATCGTGAACATATCCTGTCTGGCTTATTAACCATCTGTATCTCCATATTCCATAGATGCCTGGGGAGACAACTGAGCATTTCTTTTGCCTGACATCAGAATCGGTTTCTGCGTGAGACAATCAGCACACTCCTGAATACATAACAGCATTTCAATTATGCAGCTTGGCACTACAATTAAGCGGTTATTGTTATCTGTTCTTTTTGGGTGGGATCTAATTTGTTTCCGAAGGGCTTCAGCCAAGTTTACTCCAGAAAGCAAGTGTGGGAGGAAACATTACCCAGCTGGGGGGAGGAGGGGTGAAAAAACAATAAATTAATGAAGAGAGAGGTTAAAGGAGCCAGGATCAGACACCCAACGAAACCACAATCATGCCCTGATGATCACGTAGCATGAACATTCTCCATCATCATAGCTCTTTTGTTTTCTTTTATATTCCCTACACCTCTGCGGAGGACTGCTTTATTTCTATTTATTCCATTTATTTCCTCAAGAGAAGGAGAGGGGGAAAAGGAATAAAAAGGAGAATAAGGGGGATAGAGAGAGAGGGAGAGAAAATATAGAAAAAAAACACAGATAATGTGCTTCAATACCTGCTGAAAAACAATAACCAACATCTGTACGAATCACAATGAACATGTTAAGAAGCAACAGCCGATCAAGACAGTGTGTGTCTGTGACACCCTGTTTGTACCCATGTGTGCGTCTTTGAGAACCTGTTTGTATACCTGTGTGCACACCTATGTGTGAGCGTGCTGGTGTTCAAAAGGTTTCTCTATGTAAATGTCTAGTAGTGTGTGTGGTGAGGCACAGCCCCACCCCCCAGGACATGAAGCAGACACGGAGGAGACCCAGGCCCCAGATTTCCAGAGGCCCCCCAGGGCATGGCAGCCCCCAGAGGACCACAGCAGGGAGAATTGCAGCCCCCACCCAGAAAAGGGCAGATGAGAGCTCCGGAGGGAGGCCATCCGACAGCCACAGTGCAGGAGCCCCAGAGGGCCGTGACAGCGAACCCGCAGGCTCCGCCGGCGACCGGCCACACCAGGGCAGACCGGTCCCCAGGCCCAGAGATCCAAGCGCCCCACCACCCCCCAGCAGGGGTCCGACAGAGCCAGGAGGGCCCAGAGTGAGCATCATCATAGCTCTGAACCAGGGGTGGGCAATCATATCCGCAAAGGGCCGCTGTGTACGCAGGTTTTTGGGATAACCTTTAGGTCAGCTGGTCAAACCCAGGCGTGAGGATTCTTCAGCCAATCAGTCCTCTAATTAGTGATCTAATTAGGGAGTTGCAGCAAAAACCCACATACACAGTGGCCCATTCTGGGTCAATTGTGAAGTCAATGGCTTGGATGAGAAAAATGGACATTCTGTTGGAACAGTCAGTAAAAAAATCTGTTCCAGAACCACAGCATCTGAAAAATACTTGTATATGCATAAGTGCCCTTCTTCACGCATGTCCAATGGGCATACTAAATTACCTGGTGAAGCTGAGCCACCATATCAATGGCATATGTGCAGGGACAAATCTGTGGCAGATGTGCACGTCCACTGTAGGATGGGGGTCACAGATGGTTGTAGCCAGACGGACAAAATGACAAGCTGGCAGGCCACGAGCCCTTGTTCACAGCTTGTTGTTGGAAAAAGGCTGACCCCTAACTAACACTGCACTAAGCTAGCAGTACCTAACAAGCTTTAAAAGCCAGCCCCTGTGAAATCTGTCAGCAGAAGCTCTGTTTCTGAAAGACTGCCTGTCTGCCACAGTCCCCCCCCCCAGCAAAACTGGTCCTGAACACACAAAGAAGCTGGTTGTTGTATGGAAGGGAAAGGACCCCTAATAAATTCAGAATTTTTTCGCCAGCTGTGGGTAACATTGCTTTTGAAAGATCAGAACCATAGAACACAAGCATGAACATAACAGTCATGGCACCACATATGTTCAGGTTGACACACAATCTATTATAAATTACAAACAACATGCGCATTATATATATTTACTGTAAAATTCTACCTGACCTAGACCTCTTAATATGGTCTTCTACGTAGGCAGGTCTTCAGCTCCTTGAGAAGACTGAAAAGTGGCAGATAAGGCAGACATGGAAAAATTACTGCTCACGTGCGCATTCCGCTTTCTTGACGGTCACGTGACGGTCACCTTCGAATCGCCGACCATCCCACAAAAAATACATTTACGTTTAAAATTACATCATTTTTAAACAAAAAAATAAATAAATTAACGTCGTCGGAGCTTGGGAACTAAACACTTAATAAACAGATATTTATTCGAATAACTACAAGTTACCCCGCGACCCAGTAGGATAAGCGGTTTTGGAAAATGGATGGATGGAACTACAAGTTAATGGGCAACAGTTAGTGCTGTTATTCCATCCAAAACCGAACATGTAATTGTGTATTGGCCACAATTAGCCGGGTTGCCAACTCTCACGAGTCTAGCGTAACATTCAGGATTTCTGATTCTCACGCTTACGATAGAAATCTTACGGCAAATCTGTATTAATCCATTATAAACCTAAAATCAGCTACATTAAAATCTTTGGAGTAGTTTGCAAACTCTAAAGACTATTTAGAAAGTAATAAAACTATCACGTATATGTAAATGAGTGTGCAGACTTGTCTCGAATTGAAAATCTCACGCCAGATACCCGACCCAAGTTGGCAACGATGAATTAGCCCATTGATTAATAAACTGGAATTTTCACAGAAACCTTTAAATCAGATTTGACAAAACAGCATACGCGTATTATAATTAAGTTAAAAACAATATAGCTAGTCACGGAATATAACCGCTAAGTAAAGAAATGAACTATTTAATTAAGTTTATAATTTCGTATGCGAATTCATTTTTTTATTCGGAAGTCTAATGTAACACGTCAATTTACCTAAATAATTTAAAACATTTTAAAACGGAAATGGATATTTAAGATGCACCCACTATATAACCTGTCACCTGATACGAACTTTCCCGTTAATTATTTAAGTTCTGCTTAGTTACTAAACTTCACCCGAAAGCTGACGTTCTAATGACTTTTTTTTCTGTAAAATGGTGACATTCTACTTCTGGATGTCCGAGGTGTCAATTAAGGCGGGACCAAGGCGGGATAACCAATCAGAACCCATAGAAGTTAAACGGCACGTGCGCAGCCGCATTACAATTTTAAAACCTGGCGCTACTGTACTGTACTGTACTGGAGTTTTTAAAGATAGACCGAGATTCGAAAAGTTAAAATGATAATGACAGGGGTTCCCATTCACTCTAAAGTACACCAATGAAAGGAGGAACAAGGAGATTAAGAATATAGTTCCCATTTGAACAAGTATGAATGCAATATATGCATAAGCAGGAGAAGTTGTTGGGGTGGGTAGTACACATACTACGGAATCCGTGAACGTATAATGAAGAAGATAATTATATAGAAGGGCATTAAAAAAAATTGTAAGCATTCTATACATATATACATGCTACAGAAGGCGTGAACGGTACATGTATATGGAGATAAGTATCTCGTTACCTTGATAGAATGGCATAAAAATACTTGCAAGCATTTCCGTTCTCAGCTTCAGTAATATTTGTGTGTGGGGTTTCACATGTTTTGTGTGAGCAGGGCTGGAGGAGAGTGATGATAGTTGTTGATGCAGAGGAGGGTAGGGGGGAGAGGGAAAAGCAGACCAGAGAGCTAAAAAGAGGACACCCAACAGCAGTCCAGACCAAAGGCTGGAAAACCGGACTGTCTGGACTAAATCCGGAAAAGTGTGCAACCTACTTCAGAGCAATGCGGTTTGTAGCAGCCCTGGAGTGATATGATTACTTTGCTGACCATGGCATTTGGGCTTCTGAGACAGATACGCAGATTACTGGCACCCTGTGTGAAATACTGCCCCATAAAGAAGGTTTGTCATTTCTGTCTAATTAACCAAAACTGAGCCCACAAGTTATTTGACACCATTAACAACCATACTACCTGTGTCAAAGTCTTTGCATGTTTACGTGATGACACTGTAAGTTAGGTGTGACCCTGTGAGTGAATTGTGACTGTCTTTCATTCTGCCTTGTACCAACACTAAGTATAAAAAGACTGAAAAGACAAATTAAATAAGGTCCTGGATATCGTCACTGTTTGATGAAAACCAAGTATCTCCAATATCCAATATTTCAGGAGTGTGAAAAATGCATTTTCTCAGACACTACTTTATACAATAAAACTAAAACAACACGATGAGACGCCCTTACTGTGATACCCGGCTCGTACGCTCCTCATGTGTGCCACGCCCCCTGAGTACCCACGTGTGATTCCCTGATCGTCTCCATCTGTGTCCGCTTATTTTGATTGGTCTTGTCTTAGTTAAAGTCCTGGTCTTACCTTTTTGCCTGGTCCGTCATTGTGGATGCAATGTTCATCCCTGTCCGATGTTCCCGAACCCTCGTCTGCCGAATAAATCCCCTTTATTCCCCGTACCTGGCCTGCCTTGCCTGTTTCCTGCCCAATCGCAGCTACCGGCTTTCCGTGATCGTGACACTTACCACCACAAATAAATACCTATCTTTACACAGCCGTCAGTGAAGGGTTTGTTTGAAATGGACTCACATGGATTGTTGTCAGCGCACTTAAACTTTTGGTTCTCTCATCATGCATTGTAATGGCCAACAGTTAATTCGAGGCTCATCTCCTTGTTCATTATATTCTACGAACTCTGTAGGTTATTGAAAGCTAGTCCAGTAGTTTGGACATAATCAGTGCCCTATTCTACTCTATATTTACCTTGCACAAGTCTTCTTTACTAAGACAGATAGATGACTTTATAATACATCTTTTCATCGGTCTTAGACAGAGGAGACTGGACGTGGTGAAAAGTCACAATCGTCCCAAACTTGGAACATGGTTTTCATCAGACTGTGGTGATATAGAAGGTCAGATATATTTTAAAGCAAATCATATAACATCAGCAAATATCCAGGTTGACTTTAATTTATAATAAGAAATTTCGAAGGGAAGGTTTGCATTTAAACACAAGTACCTCTCACCACTGAGAGCTGCACAATTTGTTCTATTAGCTGAACATCAGATAACCCACACTTCAAGAATTAACTGTTATTCTACCCCAACACTTAACTCCAGCTACACTGGCTTGTGCCTGTGCTGCTAGCTACCTGCCACATGGTACCATTCTCCAGAAATATACAGTGACGTCGGTAACTAATTATTGCCTATCCACAGCAACAATGGGCACATTCCGGAAGTGCCTGTCCATCACAGTGTAGACGAATTTAGCAGCACCAAGCCACCAAAACCGAGATGCCTTTGGACTATGGGTGAAAAATAGGAGTACCTGAAGGAAACCCACACCAACTTCAGAAGAACATTCAAACGCACCCTGTGCCAAGGCTGGACCTGAACTCTGGAGGCATGATGTCATAATACTACCACTTTTTCTCAAAAAGAAACCTTAGAAATATGGTAGTAATTGTTTATTTTTTGGTTTCTATACTGCGTGTGTCTCCTTTGACCATACCTGTGGTCGACACTCAACACTGAGCATGTTCTAATTACAGCATCATATTAATGGTGTCTAATTAAAAATTAGATCTGAACATATAATCTTTGAGTCGATCTTAGGCAAAGGTGGAAAAGCGAAAGATTGCCCTGGTTTGTAAAATATTCTACTTGTGGTTGGAAGAATCACATCTCTGAACAAGCTGACTGATTCCTCTGCTCTGCTGGTGTGGGCTCCTGATCCCCTGTGTTCTGGAGACCATTGAGATATGAAGATTTATGTTAAAAATATGTTCTGTTTTTTCATCTCTGAACTGCCTTTGCTCGTTTTCTGACCGGCTGCAGTATGGTCATGGCTCCACATTCGTGACTCAGAAGCTGGGACAGACTGGTACACGCCTGGTGACATCACAGCTACCGAGGGAGGGAGGGGACACGTGCCGCGGGTTCATGTGGAATGCGAGGGTCCAGAATCCTGCTGGGTTCCGGAGCACGATCATCATGACATCATTTCCTTTATCCACGATGAGAGACCGAAATGGCAGGGGTGACAGAGTCGGATTTAGGAGGACTGAAAAAAAGAGGTCTAGCTTACTTTACTTAATAGTAATCAAATTGCATATGTTGATTTTTTGATTGACAATTCTGGGTGATCAATTATATCCATAAATAATTCATAAATAGCAAGACTTTCAGCCACTAATGAAATCTAATTAAGAAATACATTTTTTTTCCAGCTATCAGTCAAATGTAATCATTACAACTGCAGCATCATAAAAAAGTAAAAAATAAAAATGATTAAATGCTACGTGTATGTGGATTTAATGAGAAGGCATCTGCTTGGGTTTAGTGCTAAGAATGGCAGAACATTAAAGGTGCTGGAAAAAGACTGGAGATGAAGGGTGATATGGCTCTTCATGAGGTGAAACACGGGCTCAAAGCTAAAGTGACAAGGTTAGCAGCTGGTGGGTCTCTTCTTATCTGCGTAAAAATGCCACATGACCACATCTACGGTCTGTTCTTGTGCCTTGAGGACAGCATTGTGATGCCATTTGTATCACCCACTGTTTCATGCATCCAGAGGCTCACGAGCCTTGTGTCAGTTGGGGGATGGAGATGAGGTCATGTTGGGGGATGGGGGGGGGGT
>JAODJX010000083.1:23136683-23151031 GCA_026776945.1 Isichthys henryi
AATAGGCACCGCTAACCCTATCTAGCATGAACACTCTCCTGGTTGTTAATAGGCACCGCTAACCCTATCTAGCATGAACACTCTCCTGGTTGTTAATAGGCACCGCTAACCCTATCTAGCATGAACACTCTCCTGGTTGTTAATTGGCACCACTAACCCTATCGAGCATGAACACTCTCCTGGTTGCTGTGCCCATGTCAGCTGCCTAATGACTGAATGAGCACAATGGCTAAGATCTAACAGCAGCCCCTTGTCTCCTGAGCATCGGCCATATGCACCCCCCACCATAGGCATGCTTAAGGCCCCGTCCGGTCTGTGTTTATAGCTTCTGTAAAACACTGAAGGTTTTTTTTGCCCCATTTTGTAAGTGTCACATTGTGGACACACTGGATTAATCACAGCCCCGCTAACTTGAAAGCCTCAAGTCGCAGCCTCCCCCACAGTGAGCGCAGAAATGCAGAATAAATAAAAGATATAATGAAAATAAACGTAAGGCCAAGAAGGCAGTGCTCAGCAAGGCGGCCCAAATTGAAAGCTTATCTGAGGAGCTTGTTTCAGCCATTTCTTTGCTTTGTTGGCTCTTCCCATTTACTTCGAAGTGTAAAAATCACTGGTCTGTTTACTTTAATCATTTTTAATGCATTTATACCAAGCAGGGGGAAATTGGTTTATGTATCTGCTGTGAAAGAAGTAAGCGATCGGTCAATTTTGGAGATATCTGGGGCAGGCACAGCATGGATTTTTCCACGCAAGGATGCAAATGCAGGCAGCTGATGTTCAAAGGCCAATTCGGAAGGAATCAGACACTGTTGTACGAAGGAGATGGAAGACAGGGACTTTTTGGGTTAGAGCTGGGGGGTGGGAGAGGTAGGAAGGAAGGAGTCAGAGAGAGTCACAGCCTGAACATGTACTGTGCTCAACACAAGAGGCCCTGAACACACACTACTCAGATCACAATTCTCGATGCATTTTGGCCATTAAGTCACAAAGTATAGGCTTTTATCCACAGCAAAATATATTTTTGAGAATTTAGGCAGAGCCAGTTGCTAAAGCAGTTGGGGTCAAGGGCCTAATGCTGACATCGCTTTGCCAACCCTGCCAACTATCCAATCACAGGCACAGCATCATTACAAAACTAATGAAACGAAAATCCAGCATTTGCGGTACCGGGTTAATGAAGAATGATTAAGAGTGATTATCACTGCCCCCTAGTGTACAGCGTGACGGAAACGCAAATCCACCAAGACTGGCTCTAAAAACGTGCGACTCGCAGCGTTTGGGCGCCGTGCACGGTACTATAGGGAAGGTGAAGTTGAAACAGGGAAATAAATATTACCACACAAACCGTTAATTTATTCCTACAGTATCCTAGACAAACCAGACAAACCAGAGCACAGGCTGCATTACCTGACGGTGAAGCATTTACTTGACAGTGGAACACATCATTCGATGGTGTCATCTTGGTGACCAAGACTAAAAGCTAATGCATCCAAGATCAGTTCAGAATCTTCTGTGATACACCGTGGAAACTGTAAGCAGTGTTTGTCATGAATGTAAATATACACAATTATTATTATTATGTTGTTGTTGTTCTGTTGTGGTTTTACATCTTAAGTTCTATAATGTGCTATTTGTCTCACTTTGCACGTGCCTTTGGACAAAAGCGTCTCTAAATAAGGAAAATGTAAATGTTTTGCATGCGCTATAACGTGAGCATAGGGGGGAGGGGCTGTCCTATTTCAGAAGGCGGTTTCTAAGGAAATGTCGATCTTGGCTATTGCCGGATCCATATGATTTGGCCCGAAAGGCAGCTTTCGTGACGCGCTGCTTCGCACCCGGGCCAGGAGGGGCTCGCTGTTATATGCGGCTTCGTCCGTGGTCCCTCAGAGCGCAGGCGCCGACAGCCGGGCAGCTATGTCGATCCGCCCGAGAAGCCTAAACTGAAGCGACTGATCGGCGTGTGAGAGCCGCTTTATCGCGCAGGAGCCCGGGGCCGTAGATCGGTGGAAGAGGGGAGGAAGCGCCGTCGCATCTGCGTCCGGCCGATTTTTCCTCGCCTTATCCGCACATTCAATACCTGGGCACCTCCGCTCTCCATCCCGATGCTTTTCTCCATCTGAGCCGCGGGGAATTATTTCACTTCACTTTGCTTTTTATTATTATTGTTTTTTTTAATAAATCAAAGAAACTGCACACGGGTCATGATGATTTTATTATCGCTTCATAACAGAAGATGCTTATATAGCGCTAGTCCCGGGGCGTTGTGCTTGCAGTTTCTACTATGGATCTTATGTGTCGTTTGCGGAGAGGAGCAGCCGTTCAGCGTGGAGGTAAGACGGAGGGGGGTCATACTCCTTGCCATCGCTGTACAGCGCTCTTGTGTGTGCTTTTCGTGGCTTGCATGCTTTCCGCTTTGGGGTTTGCCAACGGAGCATAAGCGGCGATGGGTTTTTGGTGGTGCCCAGTACACCGCAAACTGGGCTTACCTCTTAGATCGCGGACACGGGCTTTCGTGTCGAGGGTGCCACTGCCAGACCCGACGGGGACTCACCGTTTGATCCCGGCTGATTCTTTCTGCACCACCCCCAAGAGATCTGGGACTCCCCGGCATCTGCCCTACGTCCCAAATTCATGCCCCGGGTCCCAAATGACAGTCCGAAGCACATCATTTTTGAGGTTGTTTTTATTAAAACACTGGAATTGATATTCAGGGTTTTTGACACAATGTAACGTTTAACAATGGGTTCCGTGAAACACACTGTAACACTTTATTATAACCCATTGATGTTACGGGTTTTTGACAAAATGTAGCGTTTAACACTGCGCTCCATGTAACACACTAACAATTTAATTGAAACCCATTGATGTTAGCGGTTTTTGACAAAATGTAACATTAAGCGCCGAGCTCCGTGTAACACACTGTAACACTTTATTATAACCCATTAAATGAGATGGAGTCAGTGGGGACGATGGCGCTGCCTTCCCAGTGCCCCCAGTACGGAGCTGGGACGTCGACGATCGTCTGCCCGCCAGCATGTTTACGATGACCATCACAGGGCTGCAGTTTGGACTCGGTGCGTTAGTGCGATCGGAACCGGTGTCCCTTAAGGAAGGTGGTGAGTTCGTCAGATCGTACGCATGATATATCAGGATCCCTTCGCCAGAGTGGATCGGAGGCCGTGATCGACTCGTACGTGTGGATCTCTGTATGAATGGCGCTCGACTTCATTCACAAAAATAAAGCACTCGACTTACTCGTACACTGCGGAGACAGGCAGCACATGGCACCGGCTATACAGTCTGAGTCAGCTCCAGTTTGATGTACCACACGACAAGCAAAGGAGTTTGACATTAAAGGTAGCGCCAGAGCGGCGCGGGTGCCGGGGTTCTACGCCCGGAGCCCGGCGCCTCGCTGTAATTTACTCTCACCCTCCCAGTAAAGACATGCAAAAGGCAGGCAGTGAGACGGAAAACAAGACGTCTGCACGTCATAAGCAGAGCCACATGCTCTGCCGGTGCCAAACAGCTTTAATTTTTCTTGGAGGGTGACTTAAATTACACGTGAACACGTCTCGGTTGATGCTCTGTTACAACCCCGACGATACTTTCGCAGAGGCACTATACGTACGGCGCGTGCATGTGTGACAGAAGTCGGCGCTGCGTCCAACTTTTCAGCGGAGCGTGCACGAGACGGAAGGATGGTAACGTGGTAATCACACAGCAGGAGCTGAGAGTCCGGCTGTTGTCAGACTCATTAAAGAAGATATATTCCGGACACTAAGAGTGAAAATACGCCGTGTTTCGCATGTATTACGTGTCATATATTTATCTTCATTTTTAAATTTAAACGAAGGCGCATGATAGGTCGCCATCGTGCGTGACGTCGGGGAAGCGCCTGGTGTGGCGCGAGGGCACTGACGTTAGTGGGAATTAATGAACGGATGAATAAATTAATAGAGGGCTAGTTAAGACTCAGCAGGGTGAGAGAGTGTGAGATTTATCATCACGCTCTTACGGCGGTAAGTGTGGGGAGCGGGCTGCTTGGTATAGAAACTCGGCTCCGCTTGTGGATTTTACACACACAGTACAGTCGGAATCCAAACACATCACCGCAAAGTGACTCACTCAGACCAATCCTCACCACATAAGTGCTCCTGGCTTTTATCAGACACTCTACTGGAGAAGTTAAGGTGCCTGACTGAGGGACTAGAACCAACAGCCTCTGCAAGGTTAATCTGTGTCCTTAATTCAATTCAATTTTATTTATATAGTGCTTTTAACAACAGTCATTGTCACAACAGTGGGGGGTATACCATGTCACCGCACAGGTGTCTCTGGGAAGATCACAAGCTCGGGTACCGCATGCTGATTGGCTGCCTCATAATCACTGCGCCACCTGCTGGTCCAAATAACAGCTGTATGAGCCATGAATTGAACCTGAGCTTCCAGGAAAGAACTGGAAGCCGAGGAGTGCTGAGGGTATAGTGGCTGCAGATCACAGTGTTAATAGTTAGAGAGATATACAGTCTCAAGTTGTTAAGATGCTGTGTTTTTTTCCCAGTCAGAGATGACTGCAGCTCTGTACAACTCTTGGTGGTTACTTGTAAATTGGAAACAACAAAATCAGGGTAGTACTTAAATGTAAACAGACAACAAAGGTAAGGGAGTACACCAGTTCTCCCAGTCAGCAGCAGACCTGGTGCCAGACGGGCTGTGACTGAACCAGGATGCTGGAGTGGAAGTCGGGGGGTATTCAGGCTGACCCACTGGGTGCTGTTCTGTATCTCCAGTACTCTGTCCTGAAGTGCACCCTTTGTTCTCCATCCCTCTCTCTCCCTGTATCCCTCTCCTCCTCTCAACCAGATGTCACCTGTTGGTGATGGGTCTGCCATCTCCTCGAATTGGCAGGAAGAATGTTTCCCCCAACTGACAGCAGCAATCACGTGCACCAAAGATGGCATCATGTAGTGCGCCAGTGGAATGAACACACACACGTTACACAAGATAGTGCCTGGCAAAGGCACATTTATATAACAACTGTGAAAAGATGAGGGATCTGTGAGCTTTTTATATAGCAGCGTGGCCAAGTCTGGGGGCGGGCTGACACTACGGTGTTCCTGAAGGCCCAAAATACCCCCGGAAACTCTACCCAGTTATCCAGGCGAGCGGAAGGCAGTGATGAAGTCGACAAAAAGCTATCAAGTTTGTATCTTGTGCCATTTATGGTTTCTGAGGAAGTGAAATTTTTGAGGACAGGAAATAAACACAGATGTCCAACATGGAGGCTTGCTTTCTTCACTAAGATGCATACCAGTGAAACTTGTAACCTGCACCAGGTGTTTGGCGAGCCATCGAGCCCTGCGACAGTGGGGGGTATCCCATGTCACCGCACAGGTGTCACTGGGAAGGTCATAAGCCCGGGTACCGCGTGCTGATTGCCTGCCTCACCCTGCTCACTGTCACATGACGCAGGGCATCTGCTGTTCCTGCAGCTG
The DNA here is from genome assembly GCA_026776945.1 of Isichthys henryi. Classification (NCBI taxonomy): domain Eukaryota; kingdom Metazoa; phylum Chordata; class Actinopteri; order Osteoglossiformes; family Mormyridae; genus Isichthys; species Isichthys henryi. The sequence goes on from JAODJX010000083.1 coordinate 23,142,179, forward strand.
TCCTGGTGTGTGAATGCCTCCTATCTCCCCCTTGAATTTAAATTTAAATGAACTTTATTACCGTGAAAAGTTAGAATGACCAGAACATTCTAATGACGTTCTGCTGCCCCTGACCCCCCCTCCCCTGGGCTTTGCTCACTTTCTCAGTCTCTCGGTCTCTATCTTTATTTCTCTCACTTTCTTTCTCTCTCCCTCTGTCTCTCTCTCTCTCTTTATCAGATTTACTGGTGCCTCCTGCTGGGCTGGGGGTGGTACTGCGATTATAGGAGGCATACCTTAGCAGAGGTGACCGGGTTCTGGCCCAACAATGTCTCCTCTGTTCTGTCACTTACAGAGGTGTAGGAAATGGGCTTTGGACCAAAGGGGCGTGGCAGGTGGGCTGCTGTGGAACCCTGGAAGGCATGTACCATAAATTCCCTCTGAACAACTGTACCAATGCAGAAACAAAAGGGCCGGCAAATACATAGTAATTAATGCTGACGGGTCATACCGTCACAGACACCATGACTTTGGATAAATGATTGCCCGGCTCATATGAGGCCAGTTACGTGCCGGTGGCCTTGGTGTGAAATGGCAGAAAGGCGTCTCAGCTGTGGTATTTTCGTCCCTGACCTGTTGACCTACATCTCCACCGACAAATCCAGCCTCTGGTTTCCAGGGTCTGTCAGAAGTGCTGAATCAGGTGGCCTATTTCCACACAGAGCAGTGACTCCTCTCTTTAAAAACTTACCTGCAGGTCTAGGATGAGGATACAATCACTGGCTCTTTTGGGTTTTCCAGGGTAGGTGGTTGATTCATAGCCCCCCTAACTCACCAAGTAAGGTGTTCAGCTACCAATGCAAAGACTGTGGTCTCAAATCCGAGAGAGCAAATATGCTCCACTACATTTTCCTCCACTGTAAGTTGCTTAGAGTTCAGAATAGTACCTGTGAGTGATGAGGGATGCACTATGGAAGAATGACTGTCTAAGTTCTGCTTTTATCTGGACCCGTTTGGAGAAGAGCCACTTCTCCCAGTCTCGCCCTCATGGCAACAAAAGGCAGGGTGTTTTCCCAGCCTCGCAGAACTCCAGGTTGTAAAATCCACAATCCAAGTTGCAAATGCGAGTTTCCAGAAAGCTCTCCCAACATCTGCGATCCACCTTGCAGACTGCGACTTGGTGAAGCACGCTCCAGCGTCTCCAAACCACATTGTGCCGCAAATTTCCATAAGCGGATGCTTGAGCCTGTGATGCGCCTTCTGATGCACATGCTCTTGGAACTGCATGCCAGGAGCCGCATTCTGTGCCATGCACACGATTTGGGGAGGCGCATTGTGGCTGCAGATGGTCTCCGTGGAGACAGCGCACCTGCACTCTCATATGCGTGTCACAGTGGCTGTGATTGGCCGTTTGGGGCCTCAGCCCAGCAGCTGGAGTGTGATGTTGTTCAGATGATTTCTCTGGGGGGGGGGGGTGGGGGGGGGGTTGCAGTATCAGGAGAAGCGGTGGGTGAGGGGCAGGGTAGCTCGAGGAAACTGAGAAGCATCCAGATGGTCAGATGGTCTCTTGAAGGACCGCGGGCCAGGAGTGTTAACGACTGCAGATGGGTGTGATGGGCTGTGTACCCAACCCAACAACCAGCCTGTGTCCAACGTGCTCTAAAAGGGTTCCCACGGGTCCCGAGAGAGACGGCGGCCCAGGATCGGCATTTAAGGACACGTTACTATTTGAGGCGGCAGTTCAGGGAATTCTGGAGCGGGTCAGCTGACAGGAGCCTGACGGAGTGATGCAGCGGGTAAAAAGCAGCGGCAGGCTGGAGTTGCACGAGGTCACTGCGCTGGCCGTCCCCTGCTGATGTCACATTAGCCCCCAAGCCCTGGCTGTGGTCACCAGGGGCTGTGTGAGAGAAGGGCCCAGGCATGGCAGAAGGCCAGCTGAAAGCCTGCTACTGAGCAAGGAGGCCAGACCTGGGCCACACAGGGCAGAATGGGACCTCTGGGTGCGTTATGGGAGTCATAAGCGGTCTGAGTTTGTGGCCGGGACCCCACCATGTTGTGCCATGGGCAGCTATGACGGGTGAAAGTTGGAGTCAGGTTTCAGGGGGGTGGCGGGCATTGAGCCACAGCAGTCGCCCCCCCGTCTCAGTGTGGGAAAAGTGGCTGGGAAAGGGGGATGTTTCCCCAAGCCGTCATGCTGGCTCCGCAGGCCAGGAGCGAGGCAGAGGGGACCGGGTTTCACGCAGCTGTTGGACACGTGTCACATACACCCAGAGCTGCTTGGTCCTAATGAGGATCAGGAGGAACAGAAGGTACCTTTGCAGTCACCGTGACAACTGAACCCACGACGACAGAACTCAGTCATTCCACAGTCACATTCGGAGACACCAAACGTCGGCTCTGGCTTTGGTCCTCAGAAGCTGGAAGTAACGTAGGACTGTCTTTATTCTACAGTTGCATTCTGGGTTAGGGTTAGGGTTAGAGTTAGGTTTAGGGTTAGGGTTAGGGTTAGGGTTTGCATCTGTTGTTTTCTTTCCTGACTTTCTACACATAAAAGTGGCACTTTATAATTTTTAGATTAAGTAGGCATTAAAGTCAATGGCTTTCCCTGATCAGCTACAGCATCTGCTGGTCCTGTCCCTATCCCACTGATGCATTCTCAGTAGTCTGGCTTTGCGGTTTTGTTAATAACTTAAAAACACCAGCTTATGATCTTTTGATTCAGAGGGCAGTCATGTCACCGGCCTTCCCTGGTAAACTCAAAAAGGCATGATGGAAAAGCTTCAGTCTTCTTCGGAGCGGAATCGACTCGCTCCACAGAGCAGCTGAGGGGTACTGGGCTTCGTTCCGTTCCCCTCCAGCGATTCGGCACCAGCAGATCCCCGCACAGGCTCACATCCTGAGTACAGGCATCTGCCAAAGGCCTTAATGGATGCGCCCCCATGGTTTTCTGGGACGCGATTCAGCATCCTGTATGGTGGCTGCCTGGTACTGCGGGGGGGTCAGATTCGCGCGGTGACTGTGAACGTGTCCGAGTGCATTTCTGCAGAAATAGCACAGGACCAGCTGGCCAATGGCGGCCCGTTGGCTCAGGGAAAGCGGCACTGGCAGGCTAGCTCCGTTTATGGGTGTGACTGAGTCAGTGAACGCGCACTGTGGGCCTACGGCGTGGAACCATGCCACCCCGTACCCCCCCGCAGGCATACACACACTCACACAGATCTCAGGCAGTCATATCACACATTGGAGTGACACTCTGTCTGTGTCTGTGTGTAAGTGTCTGTGAGTGTGTGTCTGTCTGTGTGTAAGTGTCTGTGTCAGTTTCTGTGAATGTGTGTGTCTGTGTGTAAGTGTCTGTGTCAGTTTCTGTGAGTGTGTGTCTGTTGTGTGTGTAAGTGTCTGTGTCACTTTCTGTGAGTGTGTGTTTCTGTCTGTGTGTAAGTGTCTGTGTTTGTAGGTCCTGAGGCTGTAGTTTGTTGGCCATAATTGGGGCCTGTTAGTCTCACGATGAATTATCGTCATGGCGACCCTTAGTAGAAAATTCCATCAAACGGTATGAATGCACTTTAAACGTTTAATATGAATATAAGTGCCTTGCTACCTGGGCCCCTGGAAATATTATTTAATCCCTGAGAGCACTTTTGTGTTATTAAGCACATGCTTTGAATGTTAATGAATAAATAAGGCGTCCTCAGCTAGCCTTGCTCCCACAGCACTACTGTGCACTCACAGACTCACAGTAGGCTGCAGGTTCCAATTAACCCTCTAGAGAAAGTATGCTTGCTTGATAAGTGCATGATATAAATCAATAAAGCGTCTTGCCCTTCAAAGGTAATTGATTCAAGTCCCGGGAAGAGTGTGGGCTTTGGTTTTAAACATAAAATTCATGATCAATTTTTGACTGTATGGATGGACAGAGTTTCAGGGTGTTACAGAATGGAATCAGACATACATGTAGACAAGAGGAAGTGCTCAGATTCACCTGTTCTGGCGCTGGTGTGGGTAGGGACAGGTTTGGAGTATCTGAATATCTGAGTATCCTGAGTATTTGAGTATCTGGCATAAGCCTCCAGTCACGAGTACTGAGTACTCATTCAAATGGATCTGACTCCATCCAAGCTGTGGAGAGCTTAAGGAGTGGCTTGCTCACACTCTGTGTAACTCTTTTGTGTCTTGCACTGCCCCCTGCAGGCCTGGCTGCAGCGGTATGGATACCTCCCACCCACTGACCCCCGGATGTCGGTGCTGCGCTCCGCCCAGACCATGCAGTCAGCTATCGCTGCTATGCAGCGCCTGTACGGCCTCAACATCACAGGCATGCTGGACAGAAGCACCATCGAGTGAGTACCTGAAGCCCCTCTGAGTGCCCCCCCTCCCCATCACACACTCATTGAAAACGTATCATTGGGTAATGATTAGGTTGGCCTCTGCATGGATTCTGGTCCTTTTTATGTCCCCCCACCTTGAAAAATCCTGGAATGGCCCCTGATTATGAGGGGAGGATGATACTACCTGTGTAAAAATATTCAATTTGTGTTTGAGCCTGATGAGCTGTACACTTTGCAATATTCATGACCAGTACTGCAATAACACAGAGCAATTTCAGGCACTGATGTTCCCCCAATGGGTCAGTTACCTAATCATTGGGGGTGATCAGATTAAGACCAGTGTTCAGTCAGTCTGGATATTCCTCAGTTGTATGCAGTAGCCTGCATGAAGATTTGATTAGAGGCCTGTCAGTCATGTTCCTCAGCCTATCAGATATGTGTCTTTTAGATTGACATTGACTGTATAACCAGTCACCTTTCTGCTTCTCTGCATTGATGCAGTGAAGACATGGAGGAGAGCCGCTTCCTTTTATTGGTGTCTTTTGGCTCCTCCTGGAATGTGCCGCGCGTGAGCACCAGTGCTAATTATCACGGCGTCAGCACATTGTAAATCTGGGGGCTGTTCATAAAGATGACGCACTAGAAGAATCACAGTGAATGTTAAAAGCAGTTGTAGGATCAGTAAAATGTTAGCGAAATGTTATCGTTAGAGATAGGAGGGGCTAGAGCAGGAGTGTTAGCATTAGCAGAAGTTAGGGTTGGACTGGGATTAAAAATCAGCCCTGGAATTTAGGGTCCTCTACAGTAAATTTTGCCAAGGAGGGAGATCCTCAGGATAAATTTTGCCTGTCCAAATACCTATCGGCCCATCAGGAAAATGCCTGATATGCCAGATGACCAGTCCAACCTTGGTGGTAGTGGTGGAGGCAGGACTGTTAGCATTAGCAATAGTATTGGAGTTACGGCCGAGGCAGGAGTGTTAGCATTAGCGGTAGCAGGAATAGCATTAGCAGTGACAGATGCAGGTGGTAGCAGTAACAGATGAACAGCATCATTGGCATCCAGGGAAGGGGAGGTGTTATGAGGTCATCACTGGACACTGGTTCAACTGGTACTCAAAGACTCACACCCACCCACCTCCCCGACCTGCAGTTGGATGAAGAAACCCCGGTGCGGGGTGCCAGATCAGCTGGGAGGGGCTTCCCGGTTCAACGTGCGGAGGCGACGGTACGCCCTCACAGGACAGAAGTGGCAGCACAAGCACATCACCTACAGGTGAGGGCGGGAAGGCGTCAGGAAGATGGTCTGCTAATGGTCACCATGGGAACATACACAGAGCCTCAAAACCATTGATTCAACTTTCCCCGTTTATGATTCCTTTGGGGGGAGGGGTTGGGGGGGAGGTTATGAATCACATGCTGTATGAAATAGCAGGAAGGAAGAGGACTTGTGAGACCCCATTCACCTAATAACCTAAGTGCCCCGTCACCTACTAGCCAGCCTGTGCTGGGCTACTTCCTGTACCGACTTCCCGTGCGTGCTGGAAAAATTAATTTCCAGGGCAAGTCTTCAGTCTCCCCCTGGTAGGCTTACAGTTTGTTGTCCCCTCCGCCAGCCAGAGCAAAGACAGTGATGATTTCCGCCCTGGATGCCGTACAATTTTGTCCCAAATCCCGCATTTTACAGCCTCCTCTGCATGGCCTGGCCTTGACGATTCCTGCCTGGAAGCACAAACGGATGGATGATTCGTCAAGGCTGCGTGTCACGGTGTACTTTAAGCCTCTGCATCACGGGGGGAGGGTAGTCATTAAGGTGTGGGGTAAAATGGGTTTTGGGGGAGAAGCAACTTTGCAAATGGGCTTTGGAAACACCATCCAATTGGAAGAAAAAAAAAACAAAAATAGTTTAAACAGTTAAATGTGGTGTGTTTAGTCGGTTCTGTAGTCTACATAATGCAGCGAAACCCCTTCTCTCTGAGTACATTTAACGTGTTTAATATGTTTAATATTAAGCATTTCCAAACATGGACTGCGTCCCAGTTTGGTCCTTTTTTAAAGAGAGAATGATGAAGGTGAGGATGAATGTGATATGAAAAATAAAGAGGTCACTTCTCCACATGTGGGTGGGGGCTGAGATTTGAGGACCGAATGGCATGCGGTCAAAGAGGCATCCTCACTGTTAGACAGAAGGTGAAGGGCAGGGGTAATTGGGATGGTAGGGGGGCATTTTAGCTGGAAGTCATCTGACAGCGTCACCCACAGCATGAGTTCTGATTGGCTAATGTCCCTCAGTGCAGCTGTCCAATCAGTGCTGAGCATTGAAAAAATCATTCCCTGTGCTCCTCAAACACTATCATCAAATCGGCCCACCCTGGACTGCCGTCCAGCCCCTCCCACCCATGACAAAAATTCATTCATTCTCAACACTGTCCATTGGTCCAATGTGTGATAAATGACACCCCCTCCCCCCCAGGGCATTTTCTCCTCTGTTTCTCTCGGCTGAATCCCAAGCAGTGCGACAGCAGTCCGCCTGTCTGATATCACTGACAGAATCCCTGCCAGAATAAGACTTAGCACTTAATGTTTTTTATTCCTGTAAATATGCAGCTTCATTAAAATATAAAGTAATAAACTATATTATTACTGAGAGCGAGATATTCATTCAGGGCTTGAATAAGAAGAGGCTGCAGCATGGCCCCAGGGTTAAGCCAGCTGTTAGAGTTGCATATGAAAAAGACATTAAAACATTAAGTGCACAAACGTGGAAGCCACAGCTGAGCGTGACACCCGGGAACACTCGCCCTGTACATGATACCTAATTTGCACCCACAATTCACGGTTCCAGCTGATGCCGAGGAGGGCGTCACTTACCCAGAGCGCCATGGGAGGGCACGGTGCCCTTAGGAGTGTGATCAGCGTAAACTGACTTGTGGTGCTGTGTGTTTTCGCAGCAGGACGTGTTTTCCATCACGCTGCCCCGTGCTGGAACTCTGACTTTCGTTGTTGCTGATGCTCTGTAGATGAAGGGGGTGGGGCCCTTAAACCCTGACTTTGCGGGTGAATGAGACCATCAGCAGAAGGCAGATTGCATCTTCCACCAGGGAGAATCTGGCCTGGAAAGTCTCTTACATCCTGGGGAATTATCCTGTCACTAAAAATGCAATCAATCAGCTGATCAGCCAATTAAGATTCACCTTAACAAAGCACTTTGCTAATGATTGTGATCTGTGCCAAGCGCTGTAAATGTCAGGTCCAGAACGTAAAAATCCAGTCCAAGATTTTGATTTAACCAACCAGTTGAGTATAAAGAGTTGTAGTCACAGAGTACTCTGCTGGTTGGCTGAAGAAAAATCTTGGACTGGATTTTTACGTCCTGGACCTGAAATTTCCACTTCAGCCAAAGGGAAGACTTATGACTTCTCCCTGCCTCTGTCCAATCTCGCCACCCCGACGGCAGCATAAAGAACTTCACGCCTAAGGTGGGGGCAGAGGAGACGCACAGTGCCATCCGGAGGGCCTTCCATGTGTGGCAGGGGGTCACACCCCTGCGTTTCGAGGCCGTCCCCTACAGCGCCCTGGAGAATGGGCGCCGCGACGTGGACATCACCATCATCTTCGCCTCTGGTTTCCATGGCGACAGCTCGCCCTTTGATGGGGAGGGCGGCTTCCTGGCACACGCCTACTTCCCTGGGCCCGGCATCGGGGGTGACACACACTTCGACTCGGACGAGCCCTGGACCCTGGGGAACCCCAACCACGATGGTGAGCAGACCGGCATCTCCGTTAAGGTTGAAAACCCCTGTCCAGACCCTTCTCAGTGCCTGTTGTAACACACGACGCACAGGACAAGCTTCACCACTGGAACTTCAACAAAGATCAGACACAGAGTCCAGATGTAGGTGATATACCATATATACAGTTTATGATACGTGGGATGCTCTCATGGCACATTGTCATAAATTACTATTCTAAATTAGTGTCAGTATGTGTGTTTATGGCAGTGAAGGTCGCTTATGAAATGTGCTGATGTGTAATAATCACATGCAGAGAGGCCCCCTGTGGGCACGGGAAGGTGTGAGGCCAGTGCGGGCAACTTCACCCTTCATGTGACCGCAGGCCCATGTCACATGGGCCGCCTGCATCCAAGCATGTCGTTCGGCAACACCTCGGGGACCCCTTCTGTCTACCAGGAAGCGTATCAGGACAGATTGGCTGTGGGGGTTGGGCTGGGGGGCTCGGGAGTGAGGGAGAGGCAGATGGAGGGAGAGGGATGAGTGGATGAGTGTGGAGAACGAGTTGGAGAGGTGGGTGTGGCGGGGGGGTCTGGGATGGTCGAGGGGCAGCTATGGGGTGTGGTATGTGGGACTGGGAAAGATGAGGATAAGAGGGCTGCTGGGGGTGTAGAGGGGTCTGGGAAGGACAAGAAGCAGCTGGGGGGTGTGGTATGGGGGGCTGGGATGGGCGAGAGGCTGCTGGGGGAGTGTTGAGGGGCTCTGGGATGGATGAGGGACAGCTCGGGAGGAGGCGGGGCCGTTCTCGGACAGATGACG
>JAODJX010000083.1:23192730-23210422 GCA_026776945.1 Isichthys henryi
TAGTGAAGTTCTCCCCAAGCGAGCTTGATGGGCCGAATGGCCTCCTCTCGTTTGTATTGTTCTTATGTTCTTATGTTATGCACTTGCAATTCGTACACCGCCAGTCAGCTATATTTCTTACTTTCAATTCTGGACGGACATTACAGTATGGGGGTTAAAGTTACACTGAAAGATTTTCATTCTGTTATTCTGTCATAGGATAAAAAACTTAGTAAGTTTTGCAATTTGAATTATTATTCTTTTAATATATTATCTAATATAAGTTTAAAATCAGTTTAAAGTTTACCTCATTGCAATTACATGAGTGCTGCATGCGTTCTCATAGACAATCATAATCATTTTCATTTTTCCTGTTTAAATAAATACCCCAATATTTATTATGACAACATCACATTGGTAGAACAGCAGGCTTATAGCATTTTAAACAAAATGTTTCTTATATTTTATGTCACATTCCATCCTAATGTTTTTGTTGTATCTGTTCCTCTGACCAGATGCATTTTTTTGTTTTTTGTTGTTTTCTGAGCTCACAATTGTTTTTAAAGTGATGTTTGTATTATATTTCAGAGGCAGGCTATTTGCATAACCAATCAACAAAGAAAGTGTTTCAAGTCGCACCCCAATACCCCATACTTGGTGCGGTGGAAAGCACCCTCTATTGACACTGGGATTCAAACCAGCAACCTTCTAATCACAGACACAGCATCACAACCACCCCCTTCCACACTGTGTGACAGAGTGAAACTGAAGCGTTTCACAATCTCTGTGTCGACACCCGTCAAATTAATGCTCAGAGACACATTTACCTGGCACCAACATGACATATCAAGGCTGAATTTACAACACCTAATTTATACTGAAAATGTGTATTAATCATATACAAGTGCTGCGAACAGGTACAATAATACATAATCACGACTGTTTCTGCCATTACAACTGGCTCCTGTTGGCCATTGCTCATTTTTATGTGGCTCCCTGCCAGGGTGGTCGTCACAGGGGTACTTTCCTCCTATCGTTTTCTCATTGGTTGTGATTCGAAGCAGGTCTCTCAGCAGCCAATAAGAGGGCTCCTTTCTCAGCCCAAACCCACATGACTAAAGTCCTTAGTCCGGTATTTCCACAGTAGCAGAACTCCACAGAGGTGACCTCTCAGTATCACTGGCAAGCTGTCAGCACCAAAAGCTGGGTTTTCTGATGCAAAGAGCAGACTGCTACAGTATGAGGACACTGGGTCCAGATTTAAGTGTAGGGGGGGAGCTGTCAGAATGAGGGTTGGGGTTATTCCAAGGGTAGGACCCCAACAAAATGAGAGCGAGTTACCTTCAAACCCAAGAAATAATTTTACTGATTGCCGTCCTTGTCGTTCTGCAAATAAAGGGTCACAGTAAGAAGACCAGTGCATGACAGACACCCAGATATAGGGCAGTCACCTGATCACTCTTTCACAGAAAAATCCAGAAGAAAGTCTACAAGTGAGATGCCTGGTCAGCTAGCTTGGTGTTTCTTCTGTAAGTACATTTACATGCACTGCTAAGTCGAGCTACGGTTATAGTTATTTAGACAGCAAAGATGAAAATGATTGTGATTGCTTATGCAAAAGCAGCGGAGGTAAAACTTTAAACTGATTTTAAAATATATACTTGATAATCTTGAAAAGGAATAATAATTAAAACTGCAAAGAATGCTAGAGTAAAAATAGCTAGACTTAAACGTCCTGTGCCGTAATATCCGTACCAAACTGAAGGTAAGAAAAAACCTGATCTTAATCTATCTGACTAGCAATGTAAGATTTGCATGCCATGTTAGTATTAATATCGCACACTGGCCATTCCTCCCACAGCCATTTCTCAAATTCAGTACAAAATACCCCGCCTCACGTTGTGATGTCATTCAGCCATCATACTTTCTTGAGGTACCATACTTTTGGTACCTTCTTGAAGTACCAAAAGTACGGTAGTTGGTGCGGTAGAAAAGCACCCTTTAGTTGAGCAGTGAACTAGACAGCTTTACAGCGCTGTACATTTCATATGTGCTGTACATCCTCTGCTATATATGCTCCGTGCGCCTTCTGTTAATTCCTGGTTGAAGCCTGGGGGTGGAGGGGGACCTGTAGAGCATACGCAGAGCGCCTAGCCCAGTTTGCGTCCGACTGAATGTATACATGCAATTAATCAACTCCCAGTTGTATTACCCGGGTGTCTTAGTCCGACTGGGTGTCAGACCGAGGTTTTGTTCTAGAGTGAGTAGGTCCCTGAGTAAGTCTGTTTACCTGGTCCATAAGCTATAAGATCCACGGTGTAGGAAGCTGGGAGCTTGTCCACACCAGACAAATGAGACGAAGACAGATATTCAGAGTTAGCCGGGTCTTGCTGTTGGCGGACTTAGTCCAGGCTCGGGTTGACAGCTCAGGGGTGGACATTTCTCGCCAGCCGCCACGTGTTTCTGCGCTTTCATTATTATGATTTCTGACTGTGTGTGAGAACCTGAGGGTGTTATTCGCAGCAGACGATGCTGGGATGTGGAAGCATCCTTCTTCCTGTCTCTGTTTAGGGGCCGAGCGCTACATGCCCGCTGAATGCCAGGGCCACATAGAAAAGGGGAAAAAAAACACAAATCAAGATATTCTCAACAGATAGTGTCAGCGGGAGTGCTTCTCCTGAGCAACCCTCATGCTGTCAGCCGCCGTTTCAGACTGGCCTGAGCTCCTGAAATCCAGTCAATAAATCAATAGGATCCCAGATGTACTAAAGGACTCCAGAGGGGCTCAGGGATAACAGCAGACAGAAAGCAGATGCTAGAGCCCAGGCAGGCAGCCGCTGCGTCCATTACCCACGTTACGACGCCATGGGAATCCATAGTGCTCATACTTAGGTACCATTATCGCCACGGCGACCAAGGTTAATACAGCTGCCATTGAAGTCAGGTAAATAAAAGGGTGTGATTTACTGTGATCGCATGCTGATAATAAAACTCCCAATTAATCCTAAACAGATCTATGACCACCATCAATCTGTCCAGCGTTTTCAGACACTCACAACTTTGCCCTGAACTCAGATCTCCAAGACTTACTTAAGTTATGATTGTCTGTATACATTTAGTTAAACGTTAATAATTATTCTTTGGGAAAACTTGATGGACCAGACAGCAGAAAAGTGAACACGGTAAAGAACAGACAAGGTGAATTTCTCAGAAGTTGGATGCGTGATTCCTGGTCCAGCTAGGTCATGCTTCTGCTCTGTGTACTTGGGAGACATCGATTTCCCTGTTCCACCCCTGGGGGGCGCTCATTCTTATTCCTGCTCAGCCAAAAAACAAACATGAGTGAGATGCCATGCCGGTCAGACCCATCTCATTTGTCACAGGCTTTGACGTGTCGACTTAAGTCTTGACATTTTTCAGACCCACAGATGAAAGCATTACACAGTCTAATTATATCATTATTAGTACAATTATTCTGTTATCCCACAGCAAACATTGCAGTATCATAACTTCAGCATTCACTGCTACAATCGTTCCCTCTCTTCTGCTAGTTGACGCTTCAACAGTCTATTGCGCTGTTTAGTACTGCACCACCCGCTGGCAAAACAAAGCTTCAGCATTTGTCTATATCACATAAACCCTCTTCTCAAATTCATTTGAGGATGAAGATAGCCTATTTTTTCCCAGAATGCCTATGTGTGTGCATGTGCTAGTTGCCTCCAGGTCATCCTCGACTTGGTCTCTTTCAAACTGCCCCACCCCCCCCACCCCCCTGCATTTGGGTCAGTCCATGGTCACCCGCCACATCTCCTCACAATTATGTGTTTGCTGAACCCTGTCTAGCATCAAGACCAGGACGCTGTGTTTTGGCTACTGATATATTTAGGCGTAAATCACAGAGAGCAGAGTCCCATCAGTCGGAGGTGATGACTGAAAAGCTGTGCCACTGTTGCGAGAAAAGAGGACAGAAGCAGGGTCCTGTAGATGGCAGTTCAGAAATGGAAGGAGTGGCATTTATTTTAATAATGTTGTTCCGTGGCGGGTATGTGTTTTGCTTCTTAGACTAAATTTGGTCCTAAAACAGGTTTTGGAAGCACTGCACATCAAATGGACACTTCAGTGGGCAGGGTCTGGATCAGATACCCAGAATCCCCAGATGCAGGCATGGAAAAAAGAACAGCCGTGGGGAGCAGAAGACAGAAAAACATAAAAACGTCTAAGCAATGGTATGTTTCTAGATCATTCCGGGTGATTGTGTACCGCCTGGACTTTCATGTGAAGCCACTGAACACTAATGTAACGTCACAGCGTGGGAATGGTGTTTTGTCTGCCATTTGACAACCCCTTGCCCTAAAACGACCCCGGGGGGCATGAGGGGGATTTGTGGGGTCAGGATAGCCCGACTTGACGTGAGTCCCACAGCTGTGCATGAGATCAAATCGAACCAATCAAAGGAAGGCCACTCCTGTCTTTCTGCATGAAAGAGGGATGGTGAAAGGCAATACTCTCGAGAATGGATAAAACGATAATAAACTTGAAGAGGGCAGATTAGAGGTCATCGTTACTTCCAGCAAAGCATTCTTAGATGGCTCAGTCAGACCCGTTGCTGTTTATAGTGAATTTACACTTTACCATGATGAAAAACAAGCTGAGGGCCATAATCATCTTTGGTAAACCGGCGGAAAATCCTGCTGATCAAAGGCAAAAGGGGTAGTTTCCCAGCCTCTCCTTGAGAACCTGTTTGTGTATGTGTGTCTACATCCCACAAACACAGCATCTCTGAAGGACAAAACATAGAGGCTGATCTGAGGCTGGCCGGGCCCCAGGGCTTCATCTCCCGGCAAACACCCAATGTAATGGTGTAACGCTGCCATAAATCTCTGTGATGAGCCTCGGGGCCTGTCACACTGGCCTCTGGAACGGTCCCAGCTTCACCGAGGACCAAACAGAGCTCCAGCCTCCCGCAGGTGCCGCCCCCTGACCCCAACGGCAGGACGTCCGGCAGACAGTCTGCGCTGTTTGCTCAGGGACTGGAGATGTACTGCGCCCCACTACAATGTGGGAGGACCAGCAGCAGGATGCAGGTAGGGAGAGAGCTCCCTGACACTCCTCCAGCTTCAAGCCTGGAGCCCCCACACAGCTCACCGGCTGCCTCGACGCCCAACCGGGTTTATCCTCATTCTACCGGATCACCCGCAGCTCAGCGACAGATCCATGCCTTTAAATATCCAGCCCTCCCCCCGCGTCTCCTCTCTTCTCCGCCTCAGGTGTCTCCTTTGCTTATCTCCTCTTGGGCGATGGTGGGACAAATGCGGCCGGCTCAGGCTGATTTATTTACTATTTTTACGCCCCGCTTTGGCAGGTGGGCGACTCGCCCGCGCATACAGTATGTGGGGGCACGGTCGCTCGGATTAGCGTGTGATAGGCTGACCTCTCCCTCGACAGGCTGCGGGCTGCATGTCTGGGGGGGGCACATTGTTGCAGCTCCCCACTCATTATTCTCTGTTATCTCGCTGTGATGCTGGAAGGGTCTTAATGATGCCGGAAAGACCCTAATGAGTGACGGTTGCTGTGGAGCGGGTGCAGGTGGGACCCTGGGGGGAAGGGGGGAGGGGCGAGGAAGGCAGCCTGCCTCGCTCAGTGTTCCGGATCTGGGCCGGGCTCACGGGCCCCACTACAGAGCTGAGGCTGGTGGTAAGCCCACGTGGATGGAACCGATGGTGAGGATAAGAAACAGGGCCTCACGCTTATAAGAGCATCGTGTAGCGAGACACCAGCACTCACAATCATCGCCGTGACGATGCTTAGGGAGAGGCCTGGTCCAGAAGCTTTTCCTGCCAGCATGTCCACCAGGTGCATATATGGGGGTGGGTCCACAGGGGCACCAGCCCTAGCTGAAAGCTGATTGGTCCCCAGAGTGTCCCCTCTTCCATTACTCATCGACTCAAAACACATCATTGGCTATTGGTAAGGTTGGCCCCTCGGTATGAATTATGGTCCCTCTTATGACCCCAGCCTTAAACAATCCTAGAATTGTACTTCCCACCATTACCTAACTGCCCCAACTGCCCCATGAAGGAGACATGGGAATGAGGAGGGGTGACTCTACGGGCCACTTTCACGCCTCCCAGATCCTGCCATCCATAGCTGCACCCCACAGGAATGAAGCTCCCTTATGTTGACATTCCTGCAGGGTTCTGAGATCAGGCTGGATGAGGCCCCAGCGGACATACTTCCCCCTTGCTGACCTGCACGGTGAGGATGGGGACTGCAAAGAGGCATTTATGTCACCTCTTACCTTATACTGTGTAACGGGCATAAAAAGGACCATAATTTTTATAGAACAGCCATTCTTATCATCAGCCAGTTCAGTGACAGTGGAGCAAGCCAATCACCAATGGCCGTGTGGCCTCACTCCTGGACATGCCCCCTGGTCTGTTGTATGGGTGACAGGCACCGTGTCCCCAATGACCTATTAGCTCTTTATGCCCGATGGAGGCGTCCTGCAAGCCGTCCAGCAGGTAAGAATCACAAGAAAAGAGTCATAAATAAATAACAAGGCGAGACGTATTTTAATACTCTGTAATCCCTGCCTTGGCAGTGACCTAAGGAATCATGGGATTATCCCTGGAACCTGAGGCTGGGAAGGTGAACATTATTTATCCTTTTGTGACAGGAGAACAGCCATCTATCACCACTGGGTGGCGTTTCTATATCCCATTTCAGGGGGTGTAGCTAACATGTAGCATTTCCTTGAAAGCCCCCCCCCCCCCAACCCACCCACCAGGAAAAGAGTCAGACACAGCCCCTGCATTGCCCCCAGCATCTTGGGTTTTCAACCTGGTCTCCATGGAGACACTGAATACACTAGCAACACCCTGTGGCATTCTGGGAAAGCGGGTGGTATTTCTAGAAGAAAACTGGCTATCTTACCACACAATCCCAGGTTTAAGAAATACACTTTCTTCCAACTGGGCTTCAGTTCTGCAGATGAGTGTCCATTTTGGCTGTGATTTAAAAAATGACTGAGTGACCCCTGGTCTTTCCAGAATTAACTCTCTCTCACCTTGTTCGTCAGTCCGCTCTGGCTCATGCCCTGTGACCAGCCAGCTTAAGATGCTTCACATTTTTCAGCATC
This sequence comes from Isichthys henryi, assembly GCA_026776945.1. NCBI lineage: Eukaryota > Metazoa > Chordata > Actinopteri > Osteoglossiformes > Mormyridae > Isichthys > Isichthys henryi. The sequence continues at coordinate 23,199,848 of JAODJX010000083.1, forward strand.
TGTCCAGGCGGGCGTCCAGGACGGCAGGCTGTTAAGGCGGGACTGGCTGCACCTTGGGATTATGGGAAGTGCCGCCAGAAAACATCTCATTGGAGAACATGGCCAAGGCTAAACAACAAATCCCCCTACAATGTGTGTAGGGGTTGGTTCCGGAAACATCCGCATGGAAACAGACCGGACCATTTGGCAATATGACAATATGGACATTTGTTTGGGGAGGCCTGCTTTTGGTATACTGGTTGGCTTCCCCGACCCCTGTCTAGATTGACCTACACTGACCGTCTGAGCTGTAACACGAGACTCACATCTCCAGTGTCTCCTTCTCAGCTGTGTCTGCTAAGGAGCTCATTTTAATCGATTTAATGAGGAAACAGCCCCATGGATGTCAGCTAAAACATCCATCTGATCCCCCAAAGCCATGCCAGCTTATCTGGTACCAGACGAAGCGTGGAATTCCACTGTAGGGTTCTTCCTGGATTCTGTTATTGTCCTTTGACAAGTGTTATCTTGGTGCAGCTGCTGAGTGATGTCATTGAGCATGGTAGGCAGAGTAGTCACTATGCGGCTGGAGCCAAAGACACCTACTGGACAGCTACCTGCTTCATAGGTATGTGACTCTCCCATCTTCAGGCTCTGAGGGGCTCCCCTGCAAGCTCATCCTCTTTATCCGTTTATCTACACGTCACCAGGAAATGACCTCAGTGTTTACGGAATCTCCTCTACGGCGTACACCTAGCTAAGGAAGTACGGTCAGGTGCTTCACGGCAGAACAACAGATTTTGACCTCAGTTGGGCCAAGCTGGTAGAACCTTCTGGAATCATAGTTCCTGGTCCTCAAATGGGCAATAAACATCAGCTCTGAAGATGTCGTCGGGTGGATGAGGTCACGGCCGCTTTGGCAGTACAGATGGCGTCCGTGGACAAAACTACCTCGTTCAGTGGTCGCCTGTCAGCTCTCGAGAATGTGGTGGATCCAGGCGTGCCGTGAGAGCCAGGGGTTATTTGAGGCTCAACTGAGCAAACCTGCAGAGTTCATCAAGCCCCCGGCTACTGATTCCAGATGCTGTCCATTCAGGAATATTCATTACGGATGTGAAGGCAACGTACGGGCATGTCGGGGTGGCTTTGAACACCGCAGGTCCTGCCGCCAAGTCATTGTTTAATGCTGAAATGAAATAAGCATGGCTTGGCTTCCGTTCACACGAGGGGGTATGGGGGGTTTCATCGTAAACCCTAGTGCTTGTGGACACGTCTGTTCGGAAAACACACAGGCTAGGTCATTTATTAAGGCTTCCCAGTCGTATCTCGCATTTAATGTAATGTGTCTGGTAAACATCTCGATCGTTAGCTCCTGACCTAACCCTGTCTATCTGTCGTCTTCCTGCAGTGTGAATAGTGATGTACAGTATATGCCATGGTGCTTCGGAAACCAAGAAATAGCAGAGATACTCCCAGACCGGTGATTCTGTCCTTTAAAATCAGCTCTGTTGTGATGGATATTTTTCTAATCTAATAGTTTTTCTCAAACCTGTTCCAGTACGAGCGTATTGAAATAGGCAATTTACCTCAAAGTTAGGCCATGTACCTAAATCTTTAAAGTACTTTATCAGAGCTATATAAACATTCAATTGAAGCTTATTACCTATAACTTTTACTGTCCATGGCATCATTATACCTACAGACCTTTGCTGGTCTGTGGCCGAATCAAATTACAGCCCACTGAAGCGGACCGGACTGAATAACATCATCGCAAACAAACTGAAACCCTCCTTGAACTGATTGAGCACTCATTTCACACAAAAGATTGTCATGTGAAACCGTATGCAGCGATCTAGGCTCAAATGCTGTCCAGCTTATACGATACATAGTCATGTGACATTGTCATGTGACATTATCATGTGACATATTATCATCTTGATCATGCAGGGTTGATGTGGAATGTAATGTTTAGGCCTCTGATACACGGCAATCATCATCTCACTGCCCCTCAAACAAAACCAAGCAGCATAACGTCTTCATTCACAATGTGTGCAAAAGTACCTGCCAAGTTTTTACCATCCTTAACTCTCTCTCTCTGTTTCTTCGCCGCTCGCTCTCTCTCTCTCCTTTTCTCCTTCAGGCTGCTAAATCTGATGGAGAACAGGGGCATTTTGATGGAGAACATCTCATTTCAAACCCTCTCAGGGGACGTGTCTTCAAGCTCCTCCCTATCCACATAAATAATTGCTGGATAGAATAGGAATCCTGTGCCCGTGATGCTAATCCACACACAAGCTTGCTGGGAAGGCATCCAAAAAGCTAACAACTGTTTCTCATATTAATATAAATGCAGACGGTGCCTCTTTGACGATCCAGTTTGCATAGAGATGTGACCTGCCAGGTGCCATTTTAGTTACAGGTAGGACAATCAGCATTTCTGTGTGATGGAAATACTGGTCCTTTTCAATGCACAGTCTCCCTGTACCAGCCAGGTCTCAGCAATCCCTTCCTGCATGTTGAAAGTGTGGATAGGCTCGAGGTAAGATGAGAAATCTGCGTCGAGCTCCTCTGGGAACCGAGCCCATCTGGATCGCACCATCATGAGTTGCACTTGGGCACTGCACCTGCCGCCTCTGGCCTATGGGTGGCGCTATAATGGCACTCTGAGGACATGCCCACAAATGGAGAATCACTGCTCCAGATGTTGCTCTCCGTGCTTCAGATACAAATGTGGAAAAATACAAAAAAAGTATCAAAGTGGCATACTAATGCAGACCGGGTCATATCTATACTGACAGTTTATAGACAGATAACTCAGGTTCTACCACGGCAGAGACACGACGCAATAAAAGCTGTTTGCTTGATGTGGATCATTGTGTTCATTCACTTTCATATCGCTTAATTTACTGGATGCTTCTGCAAAGTCACAGGAAAGCACCAAACCATGGCCCCCGCTGGTGGGGAGGTCTTACTACGATTGCCTGGAAGGCATCCCACTGTGATACGGTCAGCCAGCTCCTGGATGGACCGCGGCAGGGAAATGATGCTTTCTTACATAACATATTTCATGGCTGAGATATGCTTCCAGAATGTATGGGTTAAGTGAAGACCAAATGTCCAAAACTCACATAATCCATGGCATACTTTTTCAAAAAAGTAAGTGCAAGTGAATTTTGACAAAGCTAACAAAAGTTCCTTCTTGGATTACATGAGGATTGAGCAGAGGCGTACTTACTATAAGGAAAGGGTAGGTAGCAGCCTGGAGTCCCCAAACTAGGGGGCTCATGAATGCAGAATATCCAAAATTTACATTTATGCATATAACATAATACGATCATTTAAATGATAGCGACATGTATGTTACATGCATTTTTAGCGCCAGTGTTCAGGATACAAATTGCCCCCTGTTGCAGCTGTAATGGACTATTCTACTTTGAGACTTTGCACTTCCCGACTTTCTTTAACTACTAGAGTGTACTGATTGTTCACTGGCAAGTGAACTGGCACAAAGTAACAAGAAGAAAGTGGCACAAAGATACCAGACTAACATTACATCACTCTTGTCTGATACTGTCTCGCTGGAGTGGCAGACAAGTTGTGAACAGAAGTTGTGAGAACATAATTAAAAGAATGTATGCAAAAACCACGACTAACCTTAGCAGAGGGGATGAATGAACTACTTAAATTTGACCAATCTGTCCTATGGTCCAATACCCCCCTGAGTTATGGTTCCTGGTGCTGTAACATATCGTGAGTAAGCCTGATTTTAGGTCATTGGCAGTCTAATTTCAAAAACGACAAAAAAATGGACTTTCAGCTTTTCAGTCACATTGACTAGTTGGCATAACTAGCTGAGGTTTTCAGCAAATGTGAACTTTGATTCCTGCAGTGGGGTTGACCAAAACCTGAGTACGCTTATCTATGCAAACCATCACCCTACCAGATTCACAACAAGTGGAAGACAGAAGACTGTGGGGTCACAACCCCCACAAGGAACACATAACCAGCTCAGTCTGTCCTGGCGGTGCCTTTTGCTCTTGCTTTCACAAATATATACTCTAGATCCCCCCACCCTCATTATGAAGGGGGAAGAGCAAAGTGGAGAACTGGGGTCAAAAACCATCAGGAAACACAGCTACCCCCTTTCCCCCCACCTCCCACCAGCCTCACACCTAAGTGGGTAAATAGCAGGAGAAGGAAGTGAGCCTGGCGCCCCCTGCTGCTGCCATAATGTCCACGGCATATGCAGAGCAGCATGAGCCAAAGCGCATGGAGCCATTCCTCAGCCATGCCTCGCAGTGTGATGTCCTCAAGGCCAGCTTGATATGAATCCAAGATTCAACAAGAATCCAACAATGCAGCTCTTCGCTCTTCCGTGTTTCCATGCCGTCCTTCAGTGATTAATTTCTTCATGCATTGTTTATCAATGGTGCTAACAAGCTCTGCTTGAGACAGCTGTACCCCCCCCCCCCACCTCCAGCTAGCTTACCTTCCGCAAGGTGGTCTCCCCAGGGTGTCAGACCTTGAGCGTCTTTCAAATCCGGAGCAATGAAACAGGGGACAACTGTAACACAGGTGACAGCATTCACTTTGTGTCATGTAATGAAACTGCAACAGGGCTGACAGCATTCACATTCTGTGGTGTTACGAAACTATAACACGGCTGACAGCATTCGCTTTGTGTAGTGTTACGAAGCTGTAACAGGGCTGACAGCATTCACTTTGTACGGTGTTACGAAGCTGTAACAGGGCTGACAGCATTCACTTTCAGCGGTGTTACGAAACTGTAGCAGGGCTGATAGCATTCGCTTTGTGCGGTGTTACGAAGTTGTAACACGGCTGACAGCATTCACTTTCAGCGATGTTACGAAACTGTAGCACGGCTGACAGCATTCGCTTTGTGCGATGTTACGAAACTGTAACACAGCTGACAGCATTTGCTTTGTGCTCTGTTATGAAGCTGTAACAGGGCTGATAGCATTCGCTTTGTGCGATGTTACGAAACTAACACGACTGACAGCATTCGCTTTGTGCTGTGTTATGAAGCTGTAACATGGCTGACAGCATTCACTTTCAGCGGTGTTACGAAACTGTTGCAGGGCTGACAGCATTCACTTTGTGCGGTGTTACGAAACTGTAACATGGCTGACAGCATTCACTTTTTGCGGTGTTACGAAACTGTAACACGGCTGACAGCATTCACTTTGTGCGGTGTTACGAAACTGTAACACGGCTGACAGCATTCACTTTGTGGGATGTTACAAAGCTGTAACAGGGCTGACAGCATTCAGTTTTTGTGGTGTTACGAAACTGTAACATGGCTGACAGCATTCACTTTGTGTGGTTTTACGAAGCTGTAATAGGGCGGATAGCATTCACATTGTGTGCTGATCTGAAACAACCACCCACTCCAAGTCTGTAAGGGACTTTCTTGAAAGAGAAGGACTTTTATTTTATAGCCCAAAACTCTTTGAGACACTTTTATTAGCCATCCATGAAGAAATGGACTCTCGGGACCCGACAGAAGCTTTGTGACAATGCCAGGGAATTGACATGTTCCTGATATGTTCTGCAACGTCTCAGCTAAAAACAATATCTTATCAACAAAACCTCTTGACAGAACAGTTCCTTGGTCCTCCTAATCCTATTGTGTACCTGCCGGCCTCGTCTCCATGTCCCCAGACTCCAAACTATTTGTGGAGTTACATCTTCTATTCTTTCACTCCTACAAATGTAGCTGTGCTGAAATTTAATAATGGTGTGCTCTGTAAATCCTCTGGAATATAAATTCCATCAATCTTCCCTAGGGGGTGGATGGATCTGCTATTCTTTGCACCATCTTGGGGTAACAGCCATACTGGAGCCTTCGGAATGAATTCCTTTGTGTCCAAAAACCTGGAGACAACTTGACAGTGGTGATATGATGAAATCGTGATGAATCTTGCATATAAGAGTGTTTTCCAACGAATGGGTGAATGCGATTGGATTATAACTGCCGTAAATTCTTCCTCTCGTTTTTTCATAGTGGGCGGAGGCTCCCAAATCGGTAACGGTCGCATCTGAATTCTGGATTTCTGGGACAGCGCTTCAGGGTGGGAAGTAGCAGGATTTATCTCCCTGTCAGCACATATCCTGAAGAAGCAAAATGTAACAGATGGGAGGACTCTTGCGGCCGATACCCCACGCCTGCTAAATAGCAGGCTTCTCAATAGACACCCTTACCTGTCCTTGGCTTCCGCACATAAATCTCCTCAAAAGGCCTCCAAAATCGATAGCCCTTCCCAGAATGCACCAGTCCAGCCTCTGTGGTTTGTAAGCATCCACCTGCTGCCGGTTTTCACATTAAAGGCGGTCAGGTGATGTTTCATGAGAGGAGACCGGTTGGGAGGAGGCCAAGATGAACCTGACTAATCAACAAGCAGCCTTTCGGTCTCCTGGCAACAAAACCTTGCCAAGGCAACACACGTGGCTTCCTGTCACACACATACTAAGCTCAATGACCCAGAAACCAACTTTCTTGATGGTCAAAGCTGTCCCGTTGACACCCAATTCCCAGAGAGACGTCAATGCCCCTGTGGAAAATGGTTTGGATAAAACTGGAGAAATACACACCCCTTGCTTGTATGGGCAACAGCTTTCTGCATCTGTGTATCTATGTGGTAGACTGGTAAAACTAGCTAGCGTCTCCTCAACTACAACACAATTTCCAATTTACAGGCCGCCCTTGTTTTCTTCTGCTGGAAACCCAGGCCATTGCCTGATGCCGATGTTATCTTTGGGTGGAGCCCAGATTGCTCCCCTGAGTTGACCTATCATAATGAGCCTTGCATGCCCTGCGTAGGATTATTTAGCGAGCAAATTTCTCATTGGCCCATGACTCCTTCCTCTCCAAGTACTGTGTAGCGAGCAATGAGTTTCAAGCACTAATTGGCTACGTTTAAATTAATTTGTTATGCTCGTATTTATTTTCCAGAAATAAAACAGGGCTCTGTTTTTGCTTTTACAGAAGGATAGGAGATAAAAATCTTATTTTGTAACATTCTTCATAATTACATATATCGCCCTAGCCGCAATTCAATTAGAATGTTTCTTTCATAAAACATAGGGAGATCAGGACGCCATTGATCTTGATTCAGTTCATGCCTCAGAACTGGGGGCGGCTCTGTTTGTTTCTCGCTGGAGGGAAATCAAATGAGTTCACAGATTTTTAAGGACGGCCGCCAAGACCACCGAGCCGTTAAATTAATTTTTCTGCGTTTCCCTGCCACTCCACTCGAGAACGACCTCCGTCACCTTCCCATAGACATCGCCGTTGGTGACCCGCTTTGCGGCAGACGTCGCCGTTGCAACCACACCCCCACCCAATGGAGAGATGTAGCTCCGCCCCATTGATGCTGTGAGATATGTAATGTGACACGATTGGCAGGGGGGCTTCACAATCATCATGACAACATCAAGGTCCACCATCCATGTGTCGACACCACCGTTATCTGTGCAGAGTTTTGTGTGACCTGTATGTTTCACATTCTCCCTCTTATCTTCTAACCTAATTCCTCCATTATCCATCATCTGAAAAGTTACCCCCCACCCCCAAAAGATTCAGAGCTCATAACATACACTTACCCCTTTAATTTTCCTTCCGAACTTTGACCCATCGCCTGCCCTCGGCCGGCTGCAATCAGCTTTGTCACTGATGCAGATGAGTTTTCCACACAATTAAATAGATAAGCACAATTAATCCGTCTGATTGCGTCTGATTGCAGTCTTTGTCACAAATAATATATTTCCACAGATGTGTTTCTCCCCCAATCACAATCAGGCAATCTGAGACCACAGGACAACAGTTGGGAACACTAACCTGGGTGGGGGGGCTGCACTTGTAGAAGGTGTGGGTCTTCACAGAACCTAAATGGGCCACAGATAGCCATCTCTAATTATCACTTCTATCCATCCAACTTCTATCTTCGTTACAGTCCTCAGGACACTATCCTAGGTAGCACTGGGTGCAGGACTGGAGTGCGCACACAAATATGATGGGGGGGTGGGGGGGGGGTATGCCCTCATATTTCTCCAGGGACACTTTGACCCTCCTTTCATGAAATACAAAAAAATATTGTTTTGGGTAAAAGCAATAGCTAATAAAATAAAAGTAGGTAAGCAGTCATACCCTATGGCAATTCAGTGATAACAGTTAGCCTGCCAACATGTGCTTGAACTGCTGGAGAACATGCAAATTCACATGGAGTAGGGGAGTGATTTCGACCCCCAGCTCTGCAGGCGCGATCCATCTTGCCACCTTGAATGATCATTTTGTCCTGCAAAAGAGTACTTGCAGTAGTAGTAGGTGAGACTATGGCTGCCATGGTTACAGCCCAACTCTGCATTCAGGTCAGGTGACTCTCAGTTGAGGGTTCAGCACCTGGATATTAGACCAGTAGGCTTCCAGCTCCAAGCCCACTCAGCTGCTGAACCCAGCACTTCTCCGGTAAAAAATAGCATTTGAGTGTAACACCGTAAGCGGCATTAACATCAGTGCCTGCCAGCCACAAATGAGGCTAATTATTCCGCTCTCATTGTGTGGGACCGGCGAAGTGCCCATTAGGAATGTGGATTTATTCCCAGCTAGTGTCAGCGGTACGCTAGCGCGGCACCTGCGAGCCGGCTCTCCGTCGGCGATGAGTCATGCCACCGCGTTGCCCGGGAGACTCACAACCGACCGGCACCGCAGTGCCAGTAATCAGTGTAATTAGCAGGACGGAGGGTGTGAGTACTTACGATGTTCCAGAGTGTGCGCCTCTTTGCTGTTTCACATTGCGCCACTGCTGACCCTCACGACATGAAGATGGGGGGGCCTTGGATCGCAGGGTGCAGGCGGAGGGGGCACTGCTGAGTTAATCGTTTCCTGGGAAATGCCTCCTGGACCAGACAGCAAGCCCCGATGTTGACTGAAAGGGTAGAGCTTCCAAGAGTGAAAGGAAAGGTGCGAGAAGCAGGGCATGACATCAGGGGCGGGGGGGGCAGGGCATAGGGCCCTATTAGGGCACATCAGCCCTAATCATGCACCTAATTAGCTAAAACATCAGCCATGACCTGACCTACCTGTATAAAGCCAAGGTTAAACTGACTGAAATATATACATCATTAAAATTCATTCGATCAGGACCTTTTTTTTTTGCATGCCTTTAAAATTCAAGATAGACACACACTAATCACTCAAAAGGAGAAAGAAATGGTCTCAGCACGAGGTTCCCGTATTCTTTCACCGTCATGAATATAGGATCGTGCGGGTTATGGTTTGTTTAAGCGGCGCTTCATCTTAAAACAGAAAATCAAAAGTGAGTCACGCTAATATGCTTGACATTATGAAAGTAATAAATTGTAATGTAAAATTAATTTATAGGTAATGAAAGCAGGACCGGCTGTCAGGCTTGTCCCGTATAATGTCCTCAATTTACGCCCAGTCAAGCGTCTGTATGTGCTGTGGGGGGGACAGGCACTACATAAGAATAAAATAAGCTGGCAGATAGCTCCTTTTCCTGGAGCCACCCACTGGCACTTGGTTAGAGTATGAGGTAAAACGCGTTCTGGGTGTTGCTAGAGGATTTATTGAAATGGGAACCTGGTGACCTTCGGTGCTCTCAAGTCTATCCGTGACGCTGTCTTATAGACATTCCTAGATCTTCCAGGGTTTACCGTGTCGGAAAATTGGGCCCCATCATTCAGCTGTTACTTGTTGGGATGTGGCTGGGGGGGTCTTCACTGGCCTGGCTGGTGCACGTATGGGTTTTGCACCCCAAAGCGCCAAGACTACACCACACCCTTGCCCCAAGCTCCTTATCTGAAGGCCAGGCACATGGCACAGGCTTATCATTCCCCCCCCAGGAAGCTTCTCCTCCAGACCCTCTCTGGAGGATAGTTGGGGGGATTATGGCCCAAGTCTGTCTGGCCAGCTATATAAATCACCGCGATGGGGGACCGATAAGGGGTATCTCGACAAACGGCACAAAGGGTGCCGTGTGGACCTCCTCTCCACTTTGTTTTGCTCCTCACAAAGTCATAACTTGCTTCACATTCAGCTCCTGCTCTGAAGATGAAAAGTTTGGACCTGTCCTGGGGCGATCGATCGAATCCGCGCCTTAACCGCAGGCTGTATCAGCGCTTCGTCGAACAGAACGAAGAAAACTGGGGCTTTTCTGAACCCACCCCATCCCACTCACAAAATTTACTGGCAACACCCTGGCAGCTCGGAGCGCGACGCGACCCAGCGCTGCTCGGTGCCACACAGCAAAGGGGCAGGGAACCATGTGCTCATTTCCCAGACCTGACAACTGCATCTCCGCATTCCCCAATCGACTCCACTGTAGCCCTGTAGACAAGGTGGGTACTCAACTGGGACTCAGGCAATGGTCTGTCCATGTCCGTTGGTCATTTATAGACCCGGTAAATCCCATAAAATCCCAGCGAATGGGGTCAAAAACCACTGGTTAGAGAGTCCGGTCCCCATGGGGGCTTCAATTATGAGTCACCTGAAGAGGCGTGGCTACAACGACCGGGGGGGGGGGGGGGGCGCGGGGGCGCGGGGGCGGGGGGGGGCGC
>JAODJX010000083.1:23219246-23237238 GCA_026776945.1 Isichthys henryi
CATCCTGGGTTGTTCCCTGCCTCATGCCCATTGCTTCCGGGATAGGCTCTGGACCCCCCGCGACCCAGTAGGATAAGTGGTTCGGAAAATGAATGGATGGATGGATGTTTTATATATAGGACTATTATAATTATAATACTTTATTGGTCATTGCACAAGAATAAGTACAAGTACATACAGTACAAATTCATTTCCTCACGTACCCCATTTTGCTCTCTATGGCTCAGCGGTCACAGCATGGTGTCAATCCTTGTGTGGTTCCCTGGGAGCTGGGGATTAAGGGTCTCGATCAAGGGCCCACGGACATGTGACTGTTCTGCCAAGGCCAAGGCTTGAACTGGCAACCTTCTGATCACAGAATCTTAGTCTCCTGAATCACTCACAACCCAAATGTGCATTCAAGAGCCTGCCAGTCAGTGGCCACAGTGTGAGGCGAGATGTTTACCTGCTGGGTGAAAAGCCTCTCACAGCTGGAGGAAGGCCCTTTGTGACAATAATGTCTACAGCACTGGGATGTAAGGCTTTGCCAGGATCATCCGACTTCCTGTGTGTGCTGAGGAACAGAGCTTCTGAAAGCTCCAGAAAGAACCCGGGAATCCTGGGTGAAAAACTCTTTCTGACACTTTGTCAAGCTTTGATCCATGAGGAACTGCCCTGCACCTTCACACCCGACTTGGCTCTCTATTTATTTGTGCATTTCGGCCCATTAAATGTTGAAAGAGTTATTTCGGTGTAATGGTGGCTCAGCATGCATAAAAGCAAGGGTTTGCAGTATACTGGATAATAATGTAAAACCAACTCGCAGACTGACCATTTTCAGATTTATGATGTAATATGCATTGCTTTGAATGATTTAGTTTTAGTCATGCAGTTCTTCTGGAAGAAATTAGCGGGTGGGTACATCTAAAGTAGGAGTGGGCAATTAATTTTCCCAAGGGGTTACACATGAAACTGGCACTGTTGTGGGGGCTGGACTAATAGGCTGAACTCAGTTCCGCTCTACATTAATTTGATCTCTTTATAAACTGTATGGTTTTGATTAGCTGCTACTGGTGAGATTATGTGTTACAATAAAGCAATAAAACATGGAGCAGGTGGAATAAAAACACCGATATTATACCACTATAATGAACCTTCATAAAAAAGATCTTGAAAATGTGCATGTTTTTCCAGTATTTCAAAGACCAGCATTAAATTAACTTCCCTTGGTCCCATTATTATGTGCTATTGAATACAGCTCAAACATCTACTTTTATGTATTTTTCTGCTCGTATCGTAACGGGATATTTTCCGGACTTCATTTTCTTTTCTGTAGGATAAAGGACCAGGTGTGACTTTGTTCTGTTCCTTTATTCCACATGGAAGCCCTAATAGCTGTCCTTTGGTCTGGAACTGTCCTTGGCACAGACAGCTGTGCAAAATTTTTTTATGTTAATTTTTTTTAGTAGATCACTACACTAGCAACACACAGGCCATGGGTTCAAATCCCCAGACTTGAATTTTAACCGCTGTCTCGACTGTAAGTCGCTCATGGGAGTTTTACGTACCCAAAAGTGTTTTGAGGGCGGAAGGAAAGATAATTGGTTCAGACATAACCAATCAGATTGCAGAGGAAGTAAAACCTTTTTGGGAAATATTACCTGATGATTGTCTGTGTAAACAAAATGGCTCCACATTTAAGAGAAGCCCAGGAACTGAGTGGATGATGTGGATGCAGGAAATGCTGTCATCCCCCACCCCACCAGAAATGTCTTGGCGGAAAGGGCAGGGCTCCACAGTGGGATTACTGGGACTAAAGGCTGCCGGTTAGCCTTTTTGGGGGAGGGGGGTCAGCGACATGAGGAGAGCGGCGGATAAAGCCCTGGATGGCTTCCCATCCTCGCAGTCGTCCTCCCTGCATCAGCCATGTTCAGCAGGCTGTGGAAACTCTTGGCCCCCACCTTGCCGACTCCGATCGCTGCTCCACCACTGGCTCCCACACCTGCCCAGGTAGGACATGTTCTTCAGAAGATGTATTGGCTTGTAGAGTTCATCAGGAATACATACTGTGTGAATAATTGGTAAACACGCATGCCATCCAGTGCCTTCCGTTGGCTTAAAGAAACACGCTTTGATTGGATCAGTGATCCAATTTCCAGGCAGGTCTGAAATGGGGTATTTGGCTAGTGAGTTGAGCAGATGAGTAGATCCTTGCTGGCCAGTATTGCAGCAGAAATGTTGGGTGGTGTACAGTGCTTTCGTCATCAGTGATAGCTACCTAGCCAGAGCCACCTGCAACCCGCATTTGATGCCAAGGTAGCATTTACTGGCTGACTGACTTTCCCGCCTCAGGAAAAGAAGCCTTCTAAAGGAATGGGTGGGAAGCAGAAGGATGGAGAAGCTGGACCAGCAGGTAATGGATCTGTCTGGGTCTGGAGGCCTGCAGGGGCAGCTTCAGCTGGTAGGAGATGTCAGGGGTGATTTACAGGTGGTGTTACCTTCCTCCGAGTCTGGGGCTCCCAATGTGTTATTGGAGACCTTTGGTACTCACACCCACTGTGCTGCTTTTGTCTGTCCAGCCCCTGCCCCGGACCCCACCCCCGAGGCCCCAGCACCTGCTCTCGAACCCCCCATGCTTGAGGAGAAGCTTGCTGATCCTGGCGAGGGGTAAGAGAGACATACATGCGACTTGAGGTTTTTTTTTGTATGTGTGTCGTCTCATGCATTTGGAGAAAAAGGAGTTACAGATTGAGCTGTGGAATATCTAGGATGTCTATTTCCTATCTTCATCCTCTGATTTTTGGACCGTGACTCCAAGCATAGATGAAAGGAGATTATGGGATTGCCAGCACATCCATCTTAAGACGATCAGACATACGGCCCTTTCTTAAGGAGCAGATGTACAGGCCTGTTAGGAACTGGCCCTTTGTCAGTTTCAGAGGTAAAGATTTCTCATACCTTTGAGTTTGTAATAGGGTTAACGCAGAGGCAGAGATATCAGAGGTAGAGATACCTTTGAGTTTGGAACTCATGCATGTCATGTACTGGTTGAGTGTTGGTTTACCAAACAGAAGCTTGTTTCCAGGGTCAAAATATCCTCTGTCTTGTAGTTTAAAAACTGCAATACAATTTGAAATTCTTTTAATAGATAACAGGCTGCGGCACCTACTTTAGATCACCTTCCAAGAACTGGAAGAAAAGATCTTGAAGAGACAGACAGATATGATCATGTTTTGTCCTTTTTTCTACATGATTTTAGTTTAGTAAAGACGTAAAGAATGGCTCCCATTGGTCAAGTGTCTTTCACCTGGTTTTTACTCTTCATTCCTCATAACCATTAAATAGTTGTAGGGATATAATTCCAATTACAACACATACAATGTAAGTTAGGGTGAGTATTTTTATCTTCTTATTTTCATAGTAGGTTTTGTTGAGGGTCCTGCCGCTCTGAAGGAGTGTCCAGAGGGAGAAAGGCAGATTAGGACATTGTCCGAGTCACCTGGATTACCCCCGCTGTCCTCCTGTGAGGCCTATAGCCAGAACCTCAGTGGGGGGAGGGAGGGCAGCACTAAGCCAGGCCTCCTGCTGGGGTCCAGTGTGGTTCTTTCACTTTGAAATGGAATCATATGCATCAGTGTGCTGTAATATCATGTACATATAGTCATGGAGGAAGAGTGCCCCCTGCTGACAGCTTAACCCCACTATGAACAGCATACATACCAAAGCCTTTGACTTTCATTACTAAGTGGATGTTTGAGTTATGCTTAGTTCAGGGCTGATATATAATGTTACAGGACAAACACAGACAGAAAACTCCAACACGGTCGTTGTGAATTGTGTGGCAGTTTGGAGACTATAGGATCTGTTTCAGGGATGTTGTATGGATGTAGAACTGTTTTGAATAATAACAATCAGCTGCACTTAAAGTATCACTTAACAGCCTGGACAAGAGCATCATCTAGGGCACTGGAGGTGTCATAGAAATAATGATTTAATTTTCCTTTTCAGTCAGGAGTCGCCTCATCCGTCTTCACTCCCTCTAGTGGTGAATAAATATATAGATGACCATCTGAGGGGTCTGATAAAGCAACTGAGGAATCGGACCGCGAGCTACAAGGAAAAGGTCATCGACCCGTATGCCTCTTCCCCAGAGCACAGCCCCCCCATCAGTAAGTGTGACTCTGTTGTGGAACGGACTGATATAGCCATGATGTGGAGGAACTAATCCTGTGGGGTGGGGGGCAGTTTGGGGAGGCCTTGTGATTACTGAATTCGGTTGAAAATCAGCAGTAAGCGTGACACCGTACACAGATGCAGAACTGGAAGTTGTCGGTCTCTGTCCTGTATGGTGAGCTTAACTTGCAGTGGGTCACTGTTTACTATTGACGATTTAGCACCGGTCATGAGAAAGCGAGACTTCCTGAAGAGAGAGGCAGAGGAGCGAGCTCAGAGAGAGGAAGAGGGGAGGGGAAAAAAGGAGGAGGAGGCTAAGAAAGTGACACAGAAGAAGGATGAGAAGGAGGAAGAGGAGAAAGGGGATGAGAAACAGAAGAAAGATCACAAGAAAGAGGAAAAGAAAGATGACAAGAAAGAGGAGAAAAAGGATGGTGAAGCCGAAGTCAAAGCTGAAAGCTCCATCTGGTCCAAGGTCATATTGACCTGCCTCTTCTCCATGGCCGACGTGCTCTTCAAACCACTGGAGGAGAAGCTGGACGTGTGGATGAATGAAACCATAGATCCCCTCACAGGTGGGAGGCAGACCATCCTGCGGTTGCACGCGACATGTCAGCACCTTGTAATGATGGACTACAGCATTACAGAAATCTATAAGTCTATACATGTGACAGCCATCAGATTTGCTAACTCTAACCCCTGGCACTGAGCCTGATTTAACTTCCTCCTTGTGTTGATGGCTTCCCGAGAAATGAATCCCTCCTCACAGATCGCAGGTACATCTTCTGGCTGAGCTTGGTGACTCTAGCCTACAACTACAACATGTGGTTCATCCCCATACGCCTGGCTTTCCCTTTCCACTCACCGAGGAGCATCCCCTTCTGGACCTTCTTCGATGTCCTGGCCGACATCATCTACCTCCTAGACATGATGGCATTCCAGACCCGCCTCCAGTTCGTCAAAGGCGGGGACATCATCGTACGCCCGGCCGGCCAACACCAGATCCTTCATATTATTTCATAACCTCAGCAGTCATTCAGTGCAGACAAAGACAAACGATGAATGCTGATCTAGATAAACTCCTCACAGCTCAATTAGCTGCACATACTATGAGATGCTGTAAGAGCTGTCCACTTGCATTAATTCTTCATTAAACATTAGGCAGCTTTAACGGCTTCTATTTTTTCTTGACAGAAAGACAGACGCTTAACAAAGCTTAACTACAGAAAGTCTGCGAGACTCTGGGTAAGGGAAGTGTGTCTTTTCACGGATTTTATTTTTTATTTTTTTATTTAATATCTTGGAAGTTCTTTTGCTTTGAGCCACATTTAAACCAGGAAAGCTCCGGAACATTTCTTCCACCCCATAAATAGATTTAATTTGAGGGATTATTTTAACATTTTACTCTAATGGAAAATGAAACATAATAAACCATTAAATAACATTTACGAGTTACTTGTTCTGTCTAACCCCAGTCAGATCGAAAAATAGCACAGATATATGTAAACATACGTAAGTGCGTGTGTGTGTGTGGATTAGTTTTATATTACATTGTGGGGGACATTTTCAGGTTTCCACAAAGATCTGTGAATGCAATCAAAAAAGTAAAAATGCCAAAATCATTTTGTTTAGTTACTTATGGTTAAGATTAGGATTGGGTCGGGTTTAAGGTTGTCATTTTGGGATTAGGGTTTTACCCATAGAAATTAATGGAGTCCCCACAAATATAAAATTACAAACCTGTGTGTGTGTGTGTGTGTGTATGTATGTATATCTAATTACACACTGGCCACTTTATTAGGTATACCTGTTCATTCAGGCGCTCACTGAAGCAAATATCTAATCAGCCAATCATATGTCAGCAGCATAATGTATAAAGTCTTGCAGATACAATACTGGCGCTTAATGATCATATCAAACACCAAAATGGGGAAGAAAGGTGATTTGAGTGACTTTGAACGTGACATGGTTGTTGGCACCAGATGGGCAGGTATGACTCTTTCTGAAACTGCTGATCTACTGGGATTTTCAGGCACAAGCATTTCTAGGGTTTACAAAGAATGGGCCAAAAAGATAAATCATCCAGTTAGCAGCAGTTCTCTGGGCAAAATGCCTTGGCAGAGATTGGGGAAGAATGGCCAGACTGGTTTAAGCTGAAAGAAAGGCAATAGTAACTTACAGTACATAACCACGTATCTCAACCAAGGTACGCAGAAGAGCATCTCTGAATGCACATAAAACCTTGAAGCAGATGGGCTACAGCAGCAGAAGACAACAGCAGTAGCCACACATATCAGGTAAGAGCAGGAATCTGAGGCTACAGTTGGCATAGGTTCACCAAAATTATTATTCGACAGGTGTATTAGACAGGTGTACCTAATAAAGTGGCCAATGGGTGTATATTTGGGAGATTATTTTGATATTTTGGTTCTATGGGAATGTGTATAGACTTGTAATGTTTTCCCTGTTTTCTCCACGAACAGGTGGACATATTCTCAGTCCTCCCCTTTGATCTGCTGTATTTCCATTTTGGGTTCACATCATTGTTCAGAGCCAACCGTATGCTGCGGGTAGGTGCTGAACAATTGAATCCCGTGATCCCATGAAGCATAACAGACCTAAATGCCATTGCACTACCCATGAACCGTGAGCAACGCATTGTTCTGGCTTGATCAACATGGAGGGATTCTCTGCAATTCCAGCACGAGTCCTTCTTTGAGTTCAGTGACCGTTTGGAGAGCATCATGAGCAGGGCTTACATCTGGAGGTACGAAATGGAACACATGCTGTTTAGAGATGAACTGCCAACAGATGAAGAAACCCCTCTTTGGTGTTGTCTAGAAACATGGTCTGAATTAAAACTAAAAACCCATCTAAAGTCGTTGATGGCCAGTCAGACCAGTATTTGCAACCCACATGACCAGGCTCGTGTTTACAATTGATGTTGCTCTTCCTGTTGCAGAGTGACCCGCACCATTGGCTACCTGCTCTACTTGCTGCACATCAATGCCTGTCTGTACTATGTTGCGTCACACTACGAGGGCATCGGCTCAACCAAGTGGGTCTATGACGGGGAGGGCA
The DNA here is from genome assembly GCA_026776945.1 of Isichthys henryi. NCBI lineage: Eukaryota > Metazoa > Chordata > Actinopteri > Osteoglossiformes > Mormyridae > Isichthys > Isichthys henryi. The sequence continues at coordinate 23,226,480 of JAODJX010000083.1, forward strand.
GCGCGTACGTCAACTTCCGTCCTTACTCCCTGCTTCCTTTTTTTGATGGATCGATATAGAACGATTGCTCTCATGTGTTACCCAGTTGTTCTGTCTGTGTCTCAAATCCACAACCTAACAAGTGCCCTCTGTAGGTACCTGCGTTGCTACTACTTTGCTGTGCGCACCCTCATCAACATCGGAGGCTTGCCGGACCCACAGACTGTCTTCGAGATCCTGTTCCAGATGTTAAATTATTTTGTCGGCGTCTTCGTGTTCTCCAGTCTTATTGGACAGGTTCTACAGTGCAAATCATGCTAATGCTAACCCCGTTAGCAGTGTCTGTTGCTTCCATGTCTGTGTGAGATATATCAATTGATGAGTCATTGGCAGGCTGAATGTGGTTGGTTGACATTGTCATGGCAACTCGCACTCCATAGATGCGGGATGTCATTGGTGCCGCCACTGCCGGCCAGATGTATTTCCGCACATCAATGGACAACACGGTGTCCTACATGAACACCAATAAGATCCCCAAGGTGGTCCAAAACAGAGTGCGCACCTGGTACAACTATACCTGGGCCTCACAGGGCATGCTAGGTAAGAGGGCAGAAGAATCTAACTGGTTTGACCCAAATTTGGCTGATTTTTCTTGTTGTACCACAACGAACATCAGTGATGCCAAAATGCAGTGTGCTTGTGGAGCAACAGTTTGGGTACAAGAGCCAAATGCACTGAGTAGCATTGATGTTCTTGAGTGAAGTTTCTGAATAAACATCTAGCAAATCCATTAATATATGCAAACCGTGGATTCAGGAAGATCAGCAGCCAAACCACTGGCGAGGCAGACCTCATGCATATGTGAACACTAACATGAACATCTCCCCCCCCCCAGATGAATCGGAGTTGCTGGAGCAGATGCCCCTGGTCATGAGGACAGCCATCGCTGTGGACATCAACCTCAGCACCTTCCAGAAGATCGAGCTCTTCAAGGTGAGCAATGCCAAATCCCCCGACCACAGGCAGAAGCCACACACAACTATTCAATGCCGAAACCCATCTTTGCTTGTCACAGGGCTGCGATAACCAGATGCTTGTGGACATGTTACTTCGCCTGAAGTCCATCATTTATCTGCCTGGAGATTTTGTGTGCAAGAAGGTGTGTCAATAAGTACTGATTTTGCTTATTCAACCTCAGTTACATCTTTGTTTAAAACAAAGACTTTTGCCCACCACCCCTTCTGCTCAGGGGGACATAGGGAAGGAGATGTACATTATCAAGGCCGGGGCCGTGCAGGTGGTTGGGGGGCCAGACAATAAGATGGTGTTTGTCACGCTCAAGGCCGGATGCGTCTTTGGGGAGATCAGGTACGGCCGGTGGAGGTGGGGTTCTGTCTGGAGTTGAACTAGAATTGCTTTGTAGAAGCCTCTTCAGGACGGCGAATGCCAGTTTGCTGTTTTAGTTTGAGAGAGGTACAGCCATCTCAGTAATTCTCCTCCTAATACTGCTGCCACCATGTTTTTGGCAATGTCTGAGGGAGCTTGTTTGTTGTATCAGCCTGCTACAGTCGGCAGCTAATGGTGGAAACCGACGGACGGCTAACGTGGCTGCCTACGGCTTTGCCAACCTCTTTGTGCTGGACAAGAAGGACCTCAACGACATCCTGGTACACTACCCAGAATCTCAGAAGGTCCTGGCCAGGAAGGGGAGGTGAGGCTACGAGTAACTAAAGTGAGGGAACTGCTTGTGTAACCAGAAGGTTATAATATGAGTCCAGCTAATCATTATGTTTGAAATCCCCATACTGTTCCTAACTTTTCCTTTGGACTATTCGCAGTTGGGCACTTGCGTGGTACAGGACACTCATTACTCAGATTCATAAATCAGAGGTTGTCAAATGTCTAGTTTCACGATGAGGTCAATTAGGTCAACTGAGTATTGTGTATAATATGAACTGTACCCATAATTATTCACTAAATTAGCCATATAAATGGGTAATAACTGCAACTGGCTTTGACCTGGACCTTTATATAGGTAGCTGATAGATTTAATCACATTGGAATTAACAGCTTGTTAGCAACTCCAGTAGAACTTTCCAGTGGTTGAGTGTGACCTGAATTGTAAGTGATTTTGGCCTGGAGTTCCACGGTACGATGTTCCTCATCTACTGACTGGTACATTGGTCACTGTCAATGACAGGCACCTGCTGCAGGTTATGTAGAGATCCAATGTTAGTCTGTGAAGCTGGGCAGCCTAAGAAATTGCCTGAAAAAGATCATTGCAAACCAGGAGGCTAGTTATTACGCATGGGTGGTTTTTCCTCTTAAGGAAACTCATCAAGGCCAAAGGCCCAGTGCCTGCAGGTCCAGTGGAGCAGAGGAGGGGCCTGGATTTATTTAGGCAGAAGCCGCCCACTCCCAAGTTGCTGCGTGCCTTTGGGGACTTCAGGAAAGGAGGCTTCCTGGAGAAAATCAAGGTACCACCAGTCCAGCGAATTGCCTTTTGGGTTACAGTTGTCGTCAATTCCTAATGATGTCAGAGACAGCTTAAGTCATCCAGTTCGTTCCATTCGTTCTAAATGACATGTGACTCTTCTACACAGGCTACAATGGGAGATGCACACAAGTAACAGACAAGGGGACTCTACACTTCAACGCAGGAGCGAGTTTTGGAAACTGCATCTGTCGGCATGAATTTGCTATTCTTTACAAATCCATCAGTGGTTGGATTTAACCCACAGTAGATGTGTTATTCAGCACCGTGACATAACGCACAGTGCTCTGTCACAGTACCTCAAGTACTGTGCTTCTTCATCCTAGCTGAACTGTCGGCCTGAGATCGACCAACTTCCGGGGCAAACGGATACTCAGGTGACTCATACATGTGAACAGGTTAACTACCACTCTCCGGTTCTCAGATACAAATAATCATTTTGGCATACTTCATAATTATATTAGGAAGAGAATGGTAACATTATCTAAATGCCTGTAGACTATGGTAGTTTGATACTGTATAGTTTCTGATTTAAATGCTGATGTGAATGAAAGTCAATAGACCAGCTAAAGACAACCATTATTTAACCAACCATTAGCAACTATTATTCATTCTTTGAATTGGCTGAAAGGGATACAGATAGGTGTGCGAAGGTGAGCCTGGGATTGGCTCTGGTGCTATGCACCTGTGAATGTTTCCCAGGTAACACAGTCTAAGGGGAATTCAGATGCCCAGAAAATCAGGCACGTCAGAGACAGACAGCTGCCCACATCTGCAGAACTACTGAAATTAAGATACAAAAGTTAACCAGAGAACAGGTTTAATTGGAATGCATTCATTTCCTTTAAACTGTTGGGTCGTTTCAGCTTGATGAACAGATTATTTGTACCAATGTCAAAAGACATTTCTGATTTTATTATTACCCAATCATTTGTGGGTTTTAACTTTTAACTTTAACTCGGTCAAACTGGTTCTCACTAAATTCCAGTTAAATTGTTTTCCAGAGACTTTCTTATGCATAAACAAAAGGGAATTCAGAAAGGTTATGAAAAGTGACATTTCATTTTTATTATTCAAATATTATCTAAATATTATTATTGTCAGTTGCGTTTAGCAACCCATTGCAGAATAATGATGGTGATTTGAGGTATTGAGTTGAAGTTTAATTTTCTGTAGCTTTTACATTCTCTGTAGGGGCTTAAATAGTAATGTGTATAGACTAAATAGCACTGAAATGTAGCATGCGACACTAACTCCTCAAAACTAGAGCTACACCGAATAACTATCCATAAGAAAAATAACCTACGTATACTGGAGTAACAAAGGCATATTTATTTTTCATCACAGTATAATGTGGTGTATAAAAACAATAGTTTATAAAGATAGTATAGCATTAAAAATGGGTATAGGCACATGTGCATAGGCGAGTGAGTAGTGCTGGCTTGGAGGAGCTGTGGGGTACAGGTGTGTGGGTAGTGCTGGTTAGGAGCAGCATTGGGGTATAGGCGAGAGGGTAGTGCTGGCTAGAAGCAGCATTGGGGTATAGGCAAGTGGGTAGTGCTGGCTTGGAGGAGCTTTGGGGTACAGGTGTGTGGGTAGTGCTGGCTAAGAGGAGCTTTGGGGTATAGGTGTGTGGGTAGTGCTGGCTAGGAGGAGCTTTGGGGTATAGGTGTGTGGGTAGTGCTGGCTAGGAGGAGCTTTGGGGTACAGGTGTGTGGGTAGTGCTGCCTAGGAGGAGCTATGGGGTACAGGTATGTGGGTAGTGCTGGCTAGGAGGAGCTTTGGGGTACAGGTGTGTGGGTAGTGCTGGCTAGGAGGAGCTGTGGGGTACAGGTGTGTGGGTAGTGCTGGCTTGGAGGAGCTTTGGGGTTGGGGCCATTTCGCTCACACTTGAGCGCTGCGCCTGGTACTTGGGTCGTGGCTGATTCATGCAAAAGGGACACCTGTCTGATCTCCGGCGGGGTCCTGAGGGATGGTCCACATGAATTTTACATTCGAGCCTCCAGTGACACACCTGGCTTTCTGAACGCATTTGGTTTTTTGAAGCATTATTGTGCTACATTATCCCTGGTGACTGGCACTGTATTGGCATTTGGCTTAATAAAAATAAGGCTGTAGAAATTAGGCCACAAAGAGAATGTGACGGGATGCATTTTTTGTTAGACATCTTGAATATTAAGCATCCGAGTGCAGTAGGGGGTACTGCCAAGATTAGCGTCCACATGCTCCTGTAAATAGCAATACTGTACACCGTTTGTGCGGAGTGTGATTAAGTTGAGGGCAAGTGAGAGAATTACAGACAGAGCAGGCGTGGGGCATGCTCATGCCGGACTGGGGGTGGGCGCTTCAGTGCAGCAGCCAGCGGGGCTGGGGGGGCGGGGGTTAACGCTGAATAGTTGGGTCTTCTGTCATCGGCGGGGTGTTGCTGTTTGGTGGGCACAGGTTGACCATATTGAAATAGGCCATTACTTGGTCTGGGACCTCAGCCAGCACGCTCTGGGCCAAAGCCTCCTTGGGGCACTATGGGGAAAAGAGGGGGGTGAGTCAGACCTAGGGGGGTAAAGGCTGGTAGAGGAGCGAGCCAAGCAGCTGTGGGCTTTGGGAAGGGGGAGTATGATAAGATAATGGAAGATCAGTTCTGCTCATTGTCACTTAAGGACAAAACAATCAGGCGTGATGAAAGAAGCCAGCCAGGCAGATGGGAAGCACAACCATCAGGAAGAGGGTAATACAGAGAAAAGAATACACCTGTAGGTGCATTCACATGTGCTGTAATGGCACCTCCTAGGTGTCTGGTTTTCTAGATGTAAATGAATAGTGAAGCAACACTTCACTATTCACATCAGGAAATATCCAGGAAGACGGCAAGCATGAATGCACTCTGCGGCCAGGCGTTTCCAGCATGGCCTGAAGAAGCAAATGAAAATAGGGGGTTGGCCTACATGTCTATGCGGGACTGGGGTCATGTGGGGGCTCAAGCTTCAGCATTGTGAAGTAGGACACCACCTGCTGGGGCAGCTCTGCCAGTACACACTGGGCCAGAGCCTCCCGGGGCGCCTGCAATGAGACACACAGACACGGGGGCCCGTTAAAGTCTCTGGGGGGGATGCGGGGGCAGGGGCAGAGACTCAAAAATATACTAAAAATATATACTATACCAGAATGCATTTTATTTTAATTCAAATTATAATGGTGTGAATGACCGTAATCACTGTAATAGAAGGGGCTCAAAAATATAATAGAAATATATTCTATACCAGAGTGCATTGTTCAAATTATAATGGGGTAAATGACCACAACCACACCACATTAACCACACCAAACAGCAGGCATACAATAGCGGGGTCCTGTTGGGTTACTGCCAGAGAGGGCTACTAAGATAATTTGCGAAGCCTGTAAAGACCTCTATCATACATCAGAAGGGCTGTCAGGAGCCCGGCTGCTATACCTACTCCCCTGAAGCCCCCTATCACCACAGCCGAGAAGATGATCCATTCCCTAAGAATGGATTCAAGCCCAGGTTGAAAGCAGAGTGTGATAGGAGCATCACCGGTGACCTCACCACACAGGAGGACGACACCAACAGTGCAGAGACAGGCCGCGGCAGAAGGGCTCGCAACTCGCACCCCAACCGCTCACACCCCTGTGCGACTCACATTCTGAAACTTCCTGAAGGGCACGAACTGCACGATGTCCCGCATGGCGGGCTCGCCTGTGGGGGCCCGCAGCGTCCCGTCGTCACCATCCAGGAACTCCATGGCACTGAAGTCAGCGCTACCAACCCCGATGATGATGATGGACATGGGCAGTCGGGAGGCGTAGACGATGGCCGTGCGTGTCTGGTCCAGGTCCGTGATCACACCATCGGTGATAATGAGGAGGACGAAGTATTGCTGTGTGGTTGGCGGAAGCAAGAGAATCCATGAAAATTAGAGGTAATTCTCAACTTCGTCAACAGGTGGAAGTGTTGCTCAGACACACTCACCGAGGCAGTTTTCTGCTGGCTGGCTTGGGCGGCAAATTGGGCTACAGAGTTGATGATCGGTGAGAAGTTTGTGGGCCCATACAGCCTGACCTGAGGCAGGCACTTCCTGTAGGCCTCCACTATCCCCTCGATGCCTGGGAAACAGCACACGGCACAAGTCACTGTCCGGCCTCCTCTGGGACCCAGGGGACATCCTAACTCAGGAAAGCAGATGGGCTTCTGTGCCTAAGCAACTGTAAGATGCTGACGGATTCAAGGGGGTCGGTCATTGGACCTTTGGGAAATACTTCACTTGAATAGCAAAGGTTTAAAAAATTAGCTGTCCAGCTGCAGGAATGGCTAAAGAGCGATAGGGTCTACAAAAGAATGAAGGTGTCTACTTAAGCATTTAGACCTTAATTCTCTGCATATTTTAGTGAGAGTGGCAGCGTACCTGCACAGAACGGGTTGGAGGGGATGAAGTTGAGGGGGAACTCGTGGGAGACCTGCGGGGCGTGGAGCAGAGCGTGAGCGCCACCAGGGGGTGGGACACGGGGCTGGTGAGTTTAGCAGCAGAGCGAACGTGTGATCTTACCTGCCAGGTGGGAGGAATCTGAGCTCCGAATCCAAACGCCGGAAACATCTTGTCACTGAGTGGAGAAGGAAGAAAATCCTGTTGACCAGAGGAACTGGGCTACAGATGGTCACTACACAAAACACTAAATAAACACTTAATCCCTTATTTAGCAGATGCAAAAGCAGCATGTTCTGCTAACCAGCTAGTCTTCTGACTGTACTCACTAGCTATTTATTTAGTGTTTGAAACATGTGACGGCAAGGGGTGGGGGCACAAAAACAGCAAACCCACTCCTGCCCATCCAGTTTGTCCCCTGTGCTCCCGGAGAGAATGGACTATGGAAAATGGAAAACTGTCATCCTGTTATTGACAGGAATGCCAAAACCTCTTTAATCACGATGCCCCCCCACCAAAAAAAAAACCTTTGTTAATACACCACAAGTTTCCATAAATATCCCTTCCCAAAAAGGTGAAGCCACGTGCTTACACCAGGCCCAAGGATGTTGCCCTTGCTAGGGTTGCCATAGGGTTAGTTTAGGGGTTAGAATTAGGATTAACCTGTCATAGTCCTGGATGACCAGGCCAACATTCCAAATGGCTGCCAGGTATTCGTTGTGCCCCTGTGGGTTGATGTAGTGCAGAGAGTCTGGAGACCGGGGGTCACCATTGGAGCCTGTGAAGTCCACCCCCACCTGGACGAGGAGGGGGAGAGAGGATGGAGAACAGCAACAACACATCTGATTATACAGATCAGGCGGGAGGAATGATTAATCCCTAACAGTGTAACCCGGAGCAGAACGGGGCATAATGTCAGCATTTCCATTCTCTCCAGGAAAAGTAATTTCTCCCAAATGCTGCTTCACTATTCCCTCCAGTTAATTCCCGTTCTTCTTACCCCTGTTGCTTCAATGTAATGCTCAAAAAAATAAATGAAGCGAGTGACATAGTGAATGAGAGCAACAAGGAAAAGAGAGAAAGACAGGGAGAGAGAGGGAGAGACCATAAGCAGGAGTGTCCCTGGCAGAAATCCACCCCACTGGGGCAGTTCCCCCATCCCATCAGTACCCATAACGCACTGTGAAGTTGATCTGGCATCCACCCATGATGTAGTCCAGGAATGTGTACCTCTTCACCACCTGTGCGAAGGAGGCAGGAAGTGATGAGTGAACATTCCACAGACCATGTGATGCCCATGTGACCGGAAGTGGGCGGGGCGGCAGGGGCCTACCTGACAGAGCTTCACGCTCACCACGCCTGAGTTCTTGTAGTTCTTCTTCTTCTGCTTCTTCTTGCTGTTCACGCAATCAAACTCTGCCTAAGAGGCAGCCGGAGAGTCACAGGTGCTGACAGGTGGGTACATGGCAACCCAGAGATGGGCCCGGTACCAGTACTGATGGCGCGACTCACCGGCGTGACGCGTGAAGCCTGCAGCAGGCGTGACATGTTGGTCTCGAAGATGCCAATGAGGTCGTGAGACCCGTCATTGTCATAGTCATAACACTCCACCTGCCAAGGAATGTGGTCGTGAACAAGTGACGCCCCCTTCTGGCAGGGGAAAAAAAGAGCTTTCATCTACACTAATGGGGTTTGTCTGGACACACCGCATGCTGTAACTACTCATAGAGATAACACAGACAGCAAAGCAGAACAGACAGAACAGCAGCTCCACCATCTGGGACCAAACGGATGACACTGAGCTGTAACATGATGAGAGTCAGGAGTCTGCAGCAGGCAGGCGTCCAACTAACAGCACCTGAGTGCTGCTGCTCAAAGCCCAACAGCAGAGAAAGAACAAAGAACGACACACAGAGCAGAGCAACTCACTTGATGTCCTCTGGGGGGGCGGGCTATACCTCCTTAAAGCTGCTTTAGCCAATAAATAAAGTCCATTAGTAATCAACCAGCAATACCAGGCAAATAACAGTGCGAGCTCAAGGCAAACCGAAAAGCCACAGACAGCCAGACCTCCAACCAGAAAAGCCACCTGAAAGCTTCTGCAAAGCCACCTTAGATACGGTCCAGAATAGAACATGAAAAATAGGCCTTCATCGCACGTTCAGCACCACAGGAAGGAATGCGAGTATGAAATGCAGTCAGTGTTACAGTATTTAGTAAATAGCGTGAGAACAGGACCATCTTCACAGTGGTCAGGTGGAGGTAACACTGGTGACGATACTCACCTTTATGCTCTTCTCCATGTCGCCCCCACACAGAGCCTGCAGCGGGATCTGGAAAGGCTTCCAGGTGGGATTCAGGTTGTTCTTGATCACCTGACACGAGAGTGAGAACATCTTGCCTTAATGTACCCAGTCAGGGTGGAACCTGCCTAGCCATCCATCGTCACCCTTCAGAGCGCCCTTTCGTTTTAACCTTTAAAACTATTAGAATGGTCAGAAGGGTTTGAATCAAAGGCAACTGCAGTTCTTCTTTAGTGCACTGAGAACCACAGACATATTATAAATTATCATAAGGATTTATTTGTTGCGGGGAGTATTAAGCATAACAGAATAATACTGACTTTTCGAATCCACAATGTAAGTAATTAGAAAATGAGAGTGACACGTATGTGACACGTACGCTGGCGCTGACCCGGGGTGTCAGGTGTACGGGATGTTACCTCGGTCCTGTGGGCCAGCTGCCAGCCTGTCTCCGTCTGCCTATAGAACTCCAAGTAAGGGTCTGACTTCCCGAAAAAGTCCTGAGACATGGACAGGTGAGTATGGTTATAACCTCAGCGAATACGGTGTATTTCAATGCTTTTCTGTCATATTCCATCAATAGCTGTCTGACATTTCCCAGAAAGGTCATCTGTTTTCGCTTTCCTTCCTGTCTGCCGCTGCCTCCACTCGTGCCCCCAAAAATGGCAGCGTTGAAGCAGCAGGTGGAATCACGCTTCCGCAGGTTTATTACCTTGTTGTCCAGTTTCCTGGCTTCCATTTCGAAATTCACCACCCTGTTGTCCTTTATTTCTTCCGCAAAGATCTACAAAAACCAATAAATCGGCATTTTCACTGAAGCTCACCACACAGAACAGCAGTTCTTAATATTATACCTTTAAGAAGACTTTGAAATGTGTTTTAAATCAGTTCAGTCTAATTACAGTCCAACCTACGACCATTAAACATTTTATTTTATTAGTAACTTAAATATTTTTTTGGTTATAGAATATAATGTAGATGCTAATTTCATCTAGACATTATGTAAATTCAGCATTTAGGACCGTGTCAACCTTCAGCAAGAAAAACTAATATGGCTTTATGTATATTTAAGTTTTAATTTATATGTTGCCTCATGAAATCCCCACATCCAGCAGCTCTGTCCCCCTAAGCAGAGTAACCATATTTGGTGAAAAGAAAAACAGGACGTGTCAAGGAATCAGAATATTAAGGAGTTTTCACATTCACCTACCTATCAAGTAGTGTTTCTCACATGAATATTAATGAGGTCTCACATTCACAGGCCAATCAGGTAGCACTTCTCTTATGAATATTAATGAGCCTTACCTAACCAGTTACAACAAGCCAAGCTAAAGTTATCAAGTTAGACTTCAAGCAGTCAGGGCCGTAGCCATGGTCTGCAGGGTTGCCAAATTTGGTCAGCTGGCTGGCGTGAAGTTTTTAATTCAAGACAAGCCTGCACACACATTTACATGTATGTAAGAGTTTAGTGGGCGGCATGGTGGTGCAGTGGTTAGCACTGTTGCCTCACACCTCTGGGACCTGGGTTCGAGTCTCCGCCTGGGTCA
>JAODJX010000083.1:23331973-23346192 GCA_026776945.1 Isichthys henryi
CCCGAATTCCTGCCTGCTGCCTGTTCCTTACCCTCCAGCCCGCACGATCGCCGCTCGCTCTACCCGTGATCGTGACACAGGGTGCTTTTTGATGGCCTGTTCAGCATCTAGACCTTCAAAGCACTCCTTAATCCTTAGATAAAACACAGTGAGCCACTCTGTGCTGCCTGCCATGTGCACCTCTAACATCTGCGTGTTGGCAGTTCACTCACAAAGCTCATACACGCTTTTATCCAGAGCAACATTTTTCCCTTTTATACAGATATTTTACCAGAAAAGATTGTTCTTAACCTGAAGTTAACAGTACAACAAAACTTATCTGCAAATGTCAGACAGACAGTAAACCATAAATGAAACACTTTGGTAAGTAAGCAGAATCTAGGATTGCAGACGTTCAGGAAACATACATGAGAGAGAGAGATGTGTTTATTAAAGAAAGAATCAGGGCACATCGGGTGAAAAGCAACATTAAAAGGCACATGGTGGACTCTGGTTACTGATCGGGGAATACCTTTAGGAGACGGGCATTCTGAAAGACGACAGCAGCTTTGTTTGCAAATACTAATCTGCTTGCAGCACAGAGTCAATGGGAATAAGTGTTTCTGGGACTAGATCAGAGATGCATTCCGTCCATCACAGTGTGCAGGCAGCTATGCGGTGCAGCCGCACTCACACCAGTGTGGTGAGCTTGTCAATGAGGTCATCGATTGTGTACACGATCAGCTTGATGTCGTCCTTCTCGGACAGACGGTGCTGTCCCTCTTTACGCAAAATCACATCCACATCAGTGCTCAGCACACGCTCGGCCACCTGCATGGATACGTGCCAGGGCACATCCTGGTCCTTGAGCCCGTGGAGCAGCCGCACAGGGCAGGTCACTGGGATGGGGCCCTGCAGAATGCAGTGGTTCTCTGCTTCTCGGATGAAGTCCATGCTGATTCTGTAGACACCTTCTTCATTGTATTTGGTTGGTAGTGTCCACTCCCCCTTCTCTTCCGCCTCCTTCTTCACCTTTGGCACAAACAGCAGCACCATCACTTGGCTACATTTCCACAACTCACCCCCACGACAATTGTGCCATTGAATTTCCGTCACAAACGTAGACAACCCCTATATGGTACAGAGTAGGAGGTTACAGGCACAGGCGGTAAAGGACATACCTCCAGAGGAAGGGTTTTGAAGGCTGTGACAAAGTGGTCTGCCGCAGTGCCAACGCCCACCAGGGCGGCGATCTTCTCAGGTCGTGCAATGGCTGCCAGAAGCATAAGCCAGCCACCCAAGCTAGAGCCAACGAGGATCTGCAGCAGAGAACACAGCAGATTCTGAGGGTGTGCATCATTGCTGTTCATGTACCATGTTACCCCCTGTGTTCAGAATAAGCCGGTCACAATAACTACTTCTGTCGGCCAATACATTATGCCAGAAATTGCAATAAATGATTTTATTGTCGCATTAACATCATTTTATGCTGATATAATAATATAATAGCATAACAGTGCAAGTATATCCTTTAAAAGAGCATTGAACTTTTAATCCATAAGAATATTCAGGCATTGGAATTGGAATGTCAAAAAATGTAACTATCCTGCATAAAACCACACAACCAAAAATAAATGAGACAAAGACTCAGGATCTTTTACCAAAAATTGCACTATATATTATAACATTAGACAAAGGTCTAGGAATCGTTAGGTCGTTCATTTACAGGCAATATACTGCCAACCCAGTTCCGTGGAGACACTGCTCAGTGAAACAAATAAACCTCAATCATTCACTGGCCAGGGGAAACGTAACAGCAAGCCAGATTTGGAGAATGGTTGACTGAAAAAGTCTGGAAATACCAACATTTATATGATTCCTCGCTACTGGATTATAAAGACTCCCAGATGGCCACAAAGCACAATAAAATGTTTGTACTGCAATGCTATATTCCCATGTACATGTCTGCGTCAATGCTATTAGGACTGTGTATCACCAGGCCTTGGGCAAGAAGAAGCACATCACAATACAATACAGCAATACACAAACCGGTTTCTGACACATAAATAGTTAAACCTATATGTATTAATTAACTCTATTATCTGGTCATTTTCAGCGTTACCAACTGTTCATATTTGTGATGATGGAATGCAGATAATGTCATTAGTCTTCGTTTAATATATTTATGATATGGCAATTAAAGTTCATATAATGTGTTCCATATCATTTGACTTGTCTGACAGTAAAAATGCCTTTTGATATTCAGAATATATGAAACTAGTTAGCTGTGCAACAAATTAGCTCTGCAACAAGAGCGCTAGCTGTAACAACAGCTGCTGAAAAGTAAAACAAGGCTGGTCAAAATCATACCTGTGGTGCAAAAGTATAAACATCAGGGATCCAAATTATACACTGACATCATTTTACTGAATATAGCAACAGAATTCACAAAGATTTATCTAACAGCAATCTGGATCAAACTACTTAATAGTATTCACATTTTTACTTAAATAAAACTAATCAAAATCATGATTAATCTGTTTAAGAAACGATGTTTAATGATAACTTATATTTAACATTAAATAAAATGAACTTGGAGAAATATCTACATATTATTTTGACTCATACGATACATACTTAGGATTAAAACACAGATTACTTAAAAGCAAAATGTTTTGTGAAACTCCAGAATAATGGATATGTAAATGAAATAAATTAACAGATTGCAGGGTTCGTGAATGTAATGTTATTTGGGGAAGGGGGGATATTTAACAGCCATAAATGCTATTATTTTAATTTTTTTATTTGGTTTTTATATTATTTTCATTTGAAATCTATTTTAGTTTTACATGTGATTTCATTAGTTTTTATTTTAAAATGTAAATACAGCCATGTGGTGCCATTTGCCACTTCTATAGTCCACGTGCACTGAACAAGAGGCCCAAAGGCAGCATCACTATTTTAGGTAAATAGTATTTAAAAACAATAATGGGACATATTTCATATTAGTTTTCATTTTATCTCAGTTGGTTTCAGAACCAATAATTATAGCAGTCGTTTAGCTGTTGTTTTAGTTACATTTTTGTATTATAGAGAGAATGGTAAGGAGCATACACTGGTTACAGCGTGTTGCTGCACCCACCACACGGCAAACCACCTCAGGGATGGGAGTGCAGCCATGTGGTGGCTGATACCTCAGCACCACACTAGTCCAAAAGGACCAGTGAGAGTTTTTATTTTCCCGGTTCCACCAAATAAACACAATTTGCGAATACTGAGGTTAGAAAAAAATCATTGTGCAATAAGTTGATAACATAATTACTGTAAAAAAAAAAAGGCCTAGTTCAGAAACAGCTTTACATTTCAAACACAGCAAGCAAAGGGGATTCCAGGAAATACCATAATTTTTCTGACAGGTAAATCTGACTCTAAAACTCATTTTCCAAAAACACAAAAAGTTGTCCCTGAGCAGATTGAGTCCAGGCACATAAAACACGATTGTTTTTACAGTGAATGGATTATTCATCCCTAAATATATACATCTCTGTGACATTTGGAATGACAGTGGAAAGGCTTTTTTCACCTGTGGTCCCTCCACAAGCTCGTCCAACACAAACAGCACGTCCTTCTTCCAGGTACCCAGCGTACACTCCGTCCACTGGCCCTCGGATGTGCCGCAGCCAGTGTAATCAAACCTGCGTGATGCCACACATCTGGGTGACAATACTGCCCTACGTTACATGCAGCTCATACCCTGACTGCCAATAACATTCATTTGTTGTCTAAACAGCATGATACAGCAGAATAAAGGTGAAAAAAGACCAAAAAAGGCCATCTGTGTCGTCCCCAGTGATACTGGATCTACCGCACAGCAAATGGCACATCCAAGGGCAGTACATGGCAACATCAAGGAGTTACATTTTCACACAAGTGAGCCGTTTTCTCATCAGTGCCTATAAACAAAGTAATCCTTTTAAACTGCAGAATATAGAATTTAATTACTTGATGTGTTACAAGCAGCTAAATCATCAAATCTTGCAGTAAAACTGCATCTCTCCAGCTGAGACCCACCTCAGGTAGGAGTGGCCCAAGGACCTACAGAACTCCTGCAGAGCTTCAGCCTTCTGTCCTGCCATGGTGGAGGCGAAGCCAGGGAGGAAGACCACGCCTGGGGCCTTCCCCATCACCTTCTGATAGGCCAGCCTGGGCAGGTCTGCTCGGCTCACATACTGTATGGAGGATTTTCGCCTGGTTCCTTTCATTCAGATGCAAAATAGAATTTGTAAAAACCGAGTTGCAGACATGAATGTCCAAGAAAACTAAATTAAATCCAATGATTTGTTGGAGATGTCACTATAAATCAAAGCACGTTTGCCAACATTTCAGCAAAAAATTATTTCTTAAATTAACAATGCGTTCCATTTTCCTCAGTCAGGAAGATGAACTTGTCCGTGTAAGTAAACAAACACTGTACCCCACTGAATGGTTTGCATTCTTCTTTGAAGCTCTAGGGGCAGTGCGTGCCTCTAATTAGTGGTTGTTGGCTCAAATGCCAGGATCAGCAGAGGGATTTCATTGGTGCAAGAAAGGAATGAATTTCTAGGCTGCATTCGAAGAAGCCTTCGAAATGGGACAGTTTTGTTGCGTCGCTGTGATGCATTCAAACTTCAAATGCAGCTTTGAAAGACACAGCCCCTGAATTCAGACAGTTGCTCTATGAACTTAAGTGAAAGAGATAGTCATTGTTGACACACCACAGCACACAACAAAACACACCCCCTTCATTTAACCCCATATGTAATGTAGCAGTGGACAAGTATTATTTTAGCACCCGAGGAGCAGTGCTTGGGGACGGTACCTCGCTGGTCGGGGATTCGAAGCAGCAATCTCCCAATCACAAGCACGCTTCCCTAATCATTAGGCCTCCCGCGTACCTCGCTTTGGACAAAATTGTCTGCTAAATAAATGAATGCGGATGGACAGGCGAATATTTAAACAGTTCTTAAGAAGTGCAATCATTAAGACTGGCCGCACTAAGAACAATAACTGAATCGCAATGCTAATAATACTCAAAGATCGTGGTTAGGTATAACAGTGTTATTAATCAGTTTTTAAGTAACCAAGCAGTAATTCTGGGGTAAGGTCAACTTCACGGTACAAGAAAAATCAAAGATGAGAGAGCACCCCTGTGTGTGCAATACACCATAATCTTGGCATAAAGGCGCCACGCCGCCCTGAGCCAGCGTACATGTATCTTTTCAAAATTACATTCCATCACCAAAAACATGCATAATGTCTGCGCATTGGAACTTTTGCTCGTTCAATAATATAAATGCATAATACGCCACACTGAGAGAGGCGCTTGCCACAGTGCAGCTGCGGAGGCCTGAGCCATAGACTCGGTCACAACAGTAACATTTAAACACCATACAGTTACAGTGATACTATTAAGAACAGAAAACACTCGCTGACCTCCGGATGACTGAGCCAAAAACAAAGCGACCTTTCGTCTGGCTGCAGACCAGCCGCGCCACCGAAGAACCGAAGCAGCCATGCTGTTTCCAAACAACGCGAGAGCAAGATGACGTGCTTCATCATCACGGAGGGGTGGCTCCGCCCCTTCGCGAGACGCTGGAATCCGTGTGACCATGCGCACCGCGAATATATTCAATATGCATAGCGAACGAGCCGTTTGGCGAGTTTAAATAAATGCAGTCCAAATGAACAGCTCAGTTGTTTATTTAAACGCGTTATTAGTCTGTGTTTGAGTGTAAAAGAGAGAGAAAACATTGCATTTTTAGGAATTGTCATGTAATCTGAGCAGCTTTAATTACTACAATGGGACGTATGTCTCACAAGAAGTATCGTATTATGAGGGTTTCCAGAAAAAAACAGGTGATGTGGATCATAGGTATAAGCAAACACTGAATCTCGTGTTTTTAAGTTAAATTTGACGTGGAGTCAGATCCATTATCCGTCTGTCTGTATGGTAATGAGCCTATGATCGCAATAAGACGCGATGTTACTGAGCCATATTGTTCTAAGGGACCGGGGCTGAATCTCTAAGCATATCCCATCCCCATCCCAACTCCACCCCTGAGTGCCTTCCTCCGGAGTAACAAGTGCGCTGAGACTCCCGCCCCGCTGCACTTTGTTCCCTCTACATGTTAATATTACAAACTTAGCCTCTACATTCAGGTGACACACAGTTCGGTATTCTGGTAAATCTCTCCCCAAGGGCACTATATTTTATGGCAAATTATTTGGTTGCTAGTTGCAGCCTGTTATTTTCAGAGTGCTCCCCGGGTTAGCGTGAAGCTAGCCGATTAACTTGTTTGCAATGCAGTCTCCACGCTTTCTTAAGAGACGCCGAACTTTTGGACTTCACCGCACTCTTATTAACTAACCACTGACAGCAAAGGTCCACCGTTTGTAATTTCGAAATCTCAGCGTTAAATATTATGGAAAAGGTACGTGTATGCTGGTTTTTATTTTGTGTTTTTACAGATAAAGTAACTAGTTGCGCTATTTATAAGATGAGATATATAAAACAAAATATTTAAAAGGTTATTAATTAAATTCTCAGTTCGTCGTTATGGTACATCAGAATTGATACCAAAGTAATCATATAACTATATAGCGGTAACTATTAAAATCCTAGTCCTAACGAAGTCGCTTGATGTTACGGTAACTGATTGTTAGTGTTGTTATAGTGATGTTTGGTGTCTCCGAATTTAGTCACTTGCATTATATTGGCTGATTTTTTGGTGTTTTACGGTGATAGAAGTTAGTTCTTAATAAAATAATTTGTTTGATACTGCAGTAACTGATTTTTAGTGTTGTTAAAGCGACCCGGATGTCTCAGAACGGAGTGTTACGGTTGTAATGATGGGGGTTGGACATTGTTTGGTATTGCGGTAACTGATTTGTTTTCGTTTTGATAGTTATATTTCTTGCTTGTTTCACTGCTATATGTTGTCATAAACTACACAAAACTGGTCTTAGAAACGATGGGGCTGTTGGGAGAGCGTGGCTTATTGGTCATAGAATGAATGTACGAAGACAAATGGGAATAACACCACAATGGAGAAACGTGGTGGACGGTTTTTCATAATTTGCTGGATGCATTTTTTTTAAGTCGGTGCCAAAAGTATCATAAAATTGCCTGGCGCAGGATAACACATGTCCATTATGTAAACGAGCCATATCAACTTCTGACCACATATCTTGGACAGGATCGCAGGGGGTTTGTAGCCTTTCCGCGGTAACATGGTGCTTAGCAGGGGTGCGCCTTGGATGGGATACTAGCCTATTACAGGGCCACACATGCGCGCACTCATATATAATACTACCAATACAGACACCAGTTAGCCCGACTACAATATTGTGCTGTGGGAGGAGACATGTGCAACACAATGAGAACACTCATATTGTATTACATAATTAAAATAGCCTAATTAAAAGATATAATGAAATGCATTGTTTGGATGACATATTTATTTCTTTTTTTGAGAAAATAAAGTTTTCTAACAATCTAACAATGCCGGTAAGTATCTCTGGGATATGCTTCTTGGTGATAAGGGTCAGGTCCAGTGTAAACAAAGTTAATCAGTGCTCTGACGGCTCTGCATGCCTGTTCCTCTTCCCTGGTGAATGGGATTCCTGCTGGTTTCTGTCTCTGAGTAGTTTTTATGTGGATTTTCCCAGTAGATGTGCTGCCTGGTCCTTGTAAAGGGTGGTGTTGCACTGCTTTTCCCAAAAGGTCGTTACCTCACACCCTGCACTCTGAACTCATTTTTGAGCAGTAATTTAAACTACATTGCAGAGAGCAAATCTCCAATCCCAAATAGCAGACACAGATACAGCAAGTCGCCAGCTGACCACAGAGCAGGTAGTCCAGTCGTATAGCTGTGCCCTGTGATTGTAGGATATTTAAACTGATTGCAATTCTGACCCACTCACTCTGGGCTCCATTCAGAGAGTTAAGTCCTAGTAATCAGATTAAGACGAGCAGACAGGCCTCACACTGTTTATGGTTAATACAAACGTGACAGATGTTCATAAAGACAGAC
This sequence comes from Isichthys henryi, assembly GCA_026776945.1. Taxonomy (NCBI): domain Eukaryota; kingdom Metazoa; phylum Chordata; class Actinopteri; order Osteoglossiformes; family Mormyridae; genus Isichthys; species Isichthys henryi. The sequence goes on from JAODJX010000083.1 coordinate 23,340,025, forward strand.
GTACAACAGCAGCAGCAGGCTAAAGATGACAGGCTCGGCTAACATAATGGGTCATCAGTAGGGATGTAAAAAGTGAGGCTGACCCTTACGTTGGATGGCTAGTGATTCCATAGACAGGGAGACCTACAGATGATCAATTTTTTTGCATCTTTAATTTGTCCCAAGAATTTTCATGAAGACCCATGTCCTGAGATCTTTTAGAATGTTCCAGATTTTATCAGCCTGTTTACTTAGAGTGACCAGATTTTTTTATGCCTTGAACTTGACAGAAACCCTGTGAAGAGATGTTCATGTGATTTGTTTTTTCCTTCTAGGATTTAGTGATTAATTGTCATTGTTCACACACCACAACAATGAAATGCGTTCTCTCTATTTAACCCATATGTGACAATGTGACATAGCAGGGGGTAGCTAATTCAGTGCTTGGGGGCGGTACCTTGCTCAGGGTACCTCAGTGGTGCCTTGCTGGTCAGGGATTCAGTCCTGCAATCTTTTAATTACGAGTGCGCTTCCCTAAGCATTAAGCCACCACTGCCCACTTCTGGTTGCAAGTACAGCTGACACGATTACTTGATTAAACTCAATTACTCAGCTATTAAAGAACAAATTTACTTCTCGGTCACTCGTCAATATGGCGGAAGGAAGATGGTGCATAGTGGATGAGGGTACAAATAAACAACAAAAGCATCGGTTGTGTAAAAGCACTTTACATGAAAGTGAATGATGCAGCTGAGTTGCAAAGCAGAACTTAAATATCATCACAGCATGACTGAAATGTGAAAGGCAGCCACCCATAGCAGCACCCAGGGACCTGAGGGTTAGGGGCCTTGCTGAAGGCAGCCACAGATGTAGCAAGGTCTGGTTTCAACCTTCCAATCATAGGCACAGACACTTAGCCCACAGACACTTAGCCTATACATCATATACTACATGTACGCATGTTTTGAGTAGGGATGATCAAAAAAAGTTCACATTATGAAATTTGGAATTTTTGGGATATTTTGGAGATGAAAATTAACTATATTGCCAAATAGAACTTATCTACCAACAGATTCTCAGATAAGTCGGCAGTGTTGCTGTGAGTTGTGCCAACTGACACAACATGGTGCTGGCAAATCACTTGCTTTTTCTCAATATTGTCTCTATGGAATACAAAATATTTCCATACAATGGAAGATGAATGCCTTTTCGTCACCAGTTCTTGTTCATTGTCTTGGAGAATGCACAATGAGCTCATGTAAATGCAGCGGTTGGTAAACTTTACACTTTGTTTTTTTGTTTTTTTAAAACTACATACCGTGTTTCCCCAAAAATAACACAGGGTCTTATATTAATTTTTGCTCCAAAAGACGCATTGGGCTTATTTTCAGGGTAATAACGAAGTGCGGCTCACAAGACTCCTAATGAAGAAAAAGATATTGGATCCACGGTTTCCCTTGCCCGGACGCAGGTCACCAGGGCCCCCCCCCTGGAGCCAGGCCTGGGAGTGGGGCTCGATGGCGAGCGCCTGGTGGCCAGGCCTGCACCCATGGGGCCTGGTCGGGCACAGCCGGAACAAGGCACATGGGTCCCCCCGCTAATGGGCTCACCACCTATGGGAGGGGCCATAGGGGTCAGGTGCGATGTGAGTTAGGCAGGTGCGATGTGAGTTAGGTGCGATGTGAGTTAGGCAGGCGGGGACCTTGGCGGTCTGATCCTCGGCTGCAGAAGCTAGCTCTAGGGACATGAATGTCACCTCTCTGATGGGGAAGGAGCCTGAGCTGGTGTGCGAGGTTGTGAAGTTCCGGCTAGATGTAGTCGGGCTCACCTTGATGCATGGCTTGGGCTCTGGAACCAGTCTCCTTGAGGGGTGTTGGACCCTTTTCCACTCTGGAGTTGCCCGCGGGGAGAGGCACTGAGCAGGGGTGGGCATACTTATTGCCCTCTGGCTGGGCACCTGTACATTGGGGTTTACTGCAGTGGACGAGAGGGTAGCTTCCCTTCGCCTTCGGGTGGAGGGATGGATCCTGACTGTTGTTTCCGCTTATGCGCCAAGCGGCAGTTCAGAATACCTAACCTTTCTGGAGTCCTTGGAAGGGGTGTTGGAAAGCACTCCTCCTGGGGACTCTCTTGTTCTGCTGGGAGACTTCAATGCTCACGTGGGCGATGACAGTGAGACTTGGAGTGGCGTGATTGGGAGGAACTGCCACCCTGATCTGAACCCGAGCGGTGCTTTATCATTGGACTTCTGTGCTCATCACGGATTGTCCATAATGAACACCATGTTCAGACATAAGGGTGTCCATATGTGCACTTGGCACCAGGACACCCTAGGCCGTAGTTTAATAATCGACTTTGTAGTCGTGTCGTCGGACTTGCGGCCGCATGTCTTGGATACTCGGGTGAAGAGAGGGGCGGAGCTGTTAACTGATCACTACCTGGTGGTGGGTTGGCTCCGCTGGTGGGGGAGGAAGCCGGCCAAGCCTGGCAGGCCCAAGCGTATAGTGAGGGTTTGCTGGGAACGTCTGGCGAAATCCCCTGTCAGGAGGAGTTTCAACTCCCACCTCTGGCAGAGCTTCTCCCATGTCCCAGGGGAGGCATAGGACATTGAGTACGAATGGGCCTTGTTCCACACCTCCATTATGGAGGCAGCTAACCAGAGCTGTGGCTGTAAGGTGGTCGGTGCCTGTCGTGACGCCAATCCCCAAACCCTCTGGTGGACACCGGTGGTGAGGGATGCCGTCAAGCTGAAGAAGGAGTCCTATGAGGCCTTTTTAGTCTGTGGGACTCCAGAGGCAGCTGACGGCTACCGGCAGGCTAAGCAGGCTAACCACTTCGGCGGTTGCTGAGGCAAAAACTCGGGTGTGGGAGGAGTTTGGCAAGGCCATGGAAAACGACTTCCGGGCGGCTTCGAGGTAATTCTGGTCCACCATCCAATAGCTCAGGGCGAGAAAGCTGTGCAACATCAACACTGTTTATGGTGGAGAAGGTGCGCTGCTGACCTCAACCCAGGACGTTTTGGGTCTGTGGAAAGAATACTTCGAAGACCTCCTCAATCCCACCGACACGCCTTCCAATGTGGAAGCAGAGTGTGGGGACTTGGGGGTGGACTCATCTATTTCTGGGTCGGAGGTCGCTGAGGTGGTTAAAAAGCTCCTTGGTGTCTGGGCCCTGGAGGTTTATGAGATCCGCCTGGAGTTCCTTAAGGCTCTGAATGCTGTGGGGCTGTCCTGGTTGACACGCATCTGCAGCATTGCGTGGACATCAGGGACAGTGCCTCTAGACTGGCAGACCGGGGTGGTGGTCCCCCTCTTTAAGAAGGGGAACCGGAGGGTGTGCTTCAACTATAGGGGGATTACACTCCTCAGCCTCCCTGGTAAGGTCTATTTCGGGGTTCTGGAGAGGAGGGTTCGCCGGGTTGTCGAACCTCGGATTTAGGAGGAGCAGTGTGGTTTTGCCCTGACCGTGGAACAGTGGACCAGCTCTATACTCTCCGCAGGGTTTTGGAGGGTTCATGGGAGTTTGCCCAACCAGTCTTCATTTGTTTTGTGGACTTGGAAAAGGCATTCGACCGTGTCCCTTGGGGAGTCCTGTGGGGGATGCTCTGGGAGTATGGGGTGCCAGGCTTCCTATTAAGAGCGGTTCGGTTCCTGTATGACCGGTGCCAGAGCCTGGTCCACATGGGCGGCAATAAGTTGGACTCCGTCAGGGCTTCCCTTTGTCACCGATTCTGTTCATAGTTTTTATGGGCAGAATTTCTAGGTGCAGCCAGGGTGTTGAGGGTGTCCGGTTTGGTGACCTCAGGATTAGGTCTCTGCTTTTTGCAGATGATGTGGTTCTGTTGGCTTCATCGGACCGTGACCTTCGGCTCTCATTGGGACAGTTCACAGCCGAGTGTCAAGCACCTGGGATGAGAATCAGCACCTCCAAATCCAAGATCATGGTCCTTAGTGGGAAAAGGGTAGAATGCTCTCTCTGGGTTGGGGATGTGGTCCTCCCCCAAGTGGAGGAGTTTAAGTATCTCGGGGTCTTGTTCATGAGTGGGGGAATGATGGAACGGGAAATCGACAGGCGGATCGGTGCAGCGTCAGCAGTGATGCGGGCGCTGCATTGGTCTGTCATGGTGAAGAAAGAGCTGAGCCAAAAGGCGAAGCTCTCGATTTACCAGTCGATCTATGTTCCTACCCTCACCTATGGTCACGAGCTGTGGGTAGTGACCGAAAGAACGAGAAAGAAGTGGAAGCAGCTGAAATGAGTTTTCTCAACAGGGTGACTGGGCTCTCCCTTAGAAATAGGATGAGGAGCTCAGTCATTCGGGAGGGACACAGAGTAGAGCCGCTACTCCTCCGCATTGAGAGGAGCCAGATGAGGTGGCTCGGGCATCTGATTAGGATGCCTTCTGGACGCCTCCCTGGTGAAGTGTTCCGGGCATGTCCCACTGGGAGGAGGCCCCCGGGAAGACCCAGGACACGCTGGAGGGAGTATGTCTCTCAGCTGGCCTGGGAACACCTCGGGATTCCCCGGAGGAGCTGGATGAAGTGGCCAGGGAGAGGGAAGTCTGGGTTTCCCTGTTGAGACTGCTGCCCCCGCAACCCGACCTCGGATCTAGCGGGAGATGATGATGGATGGTCTTATTTTCCCATGTACAACAAACTACAGTAGATTTACCGGTATTCATGAACAAAAATCCACATTCTCACAGTGTGACAGTTACATGTGCATGAAATTCCATGTCAATATTACTGTCGTACATCAGCCTAGCAGGGCAGCACAGTGACGCGGGGGGTAGTGCTGTCACTGCTCACTTGTATATGAGGAATTTGCATGTTCACCTTTTGTGCATGGCTTTTCAGTGAATCCTCCTGTTTCCTTCCACTGTCCAAAAACATGCAACTTAAATGAATTGAGGTGCCTGTTTTGACCATATGTGTGGCTGTGTGTGTACCCTGCAGTGGTTGGTTGGTTCTTGCCTTGCACCAATTGCACTCTTTATAATATATAATACAATATAATAATTACATTTTGCATGATTGCCTGATGAATTGAAAGATTAATCATTAGATGATTCGATTATTGAAAAATGATACTGATAACTTACGAGACTTGCTGCAGAGCAACAGATATTACAGCACAGCATCAAATTGAAGTACTATGTTGTTACTGTGTAACAAAACAAAATTACATTCATGACCACCCCAAGGGTGCATTAATAAATACAAAATTAATACAAAATAGAAGATAAAATTAATATAATCGTACAAATGCATTGAAATGGACCTTCTATAGATAATGTTGTTCTAAATTTTTTTAAAAAAAGAACAGATTATTAATGTCCAGTGCACAGTGACAACAGTTATTATTGCACATATTAGCAAGAAGTGTATTGCACATTACCAATATAATTTATTGTATATAGTCAGTGTCATTATCTCAGGCAATTCAGAGTTCAGCAGGTTGATGGCTGTTGGGAAAAGCTATTTTTCAGTCTGTTTGTATATGGATTGATCTAAAGCACCTTTGTGATGGGAGGAGCTTGGACAAAGCAAGTCCAGGATGATTGATGTCCTTAATTATGTTTTTAGCCCTTTTCACACAGCAAGTCTTGTGAAGCGGTGGCAGTTCCATGCCGACAATGGCTTGTGCTGTTTTTACGATTTGCTGCAGGGCTTTTTTAGCAGCTTTGGTGCAGCTGCTCCACCACGCTGTCATGCAGTTAGTCAAAATGCCCTCTATAGTGCATCTGTAAAAGTTATACAGCAGCTTCTAGGGAAGGCTAGCCCTCCTTAGCCTCCTCAGAAAGTAAAGGCCTTGTTGTGCTTTGCCTACTACTACTGAGGTGTTGTCAGCCCAGGAGAGGTCCTCTGTGATGGTGACTCCCAGAAACTTGAAGCTGAATACTCTTTCTACAGCCTCAGGTTTGATCGTGCAATGATTTCTTTGGTCTTGGTGTTTAAGACCAAGTTGTTGGTGCCACACCATGCTGTTGGGTTCCGAACCTCCTTATATGCAGCTTCATCATTGTTTGATATGAGTCTAATGACAGTTGTATCATTTGCAAATTTAACAGTAATGTTTGATTCATAGGGGCGGCATGGTGGTGCAGTGGTTAGCTCTGTTGCCTCACACCTCTGGGACCCAGGTTCGAGTCCCCGCCTGGGTCACATGTGTGCGGAGTTTGCATGTTCTCCC
>JAODJX010000083.1:23471214-23484796 GCA_026776945.1 Isichthys henryi
CGAGGTTCGACTATCCGACGGACCCTCCTCTCCAGCACCCCTGAATAGACCTTACCAGGGAGGCTGAGTAGTGTGATTCCCCTATAGTTGGAGCACACCCTCCAGTGCACTTTCTTGAAGAGGGGGATCACCACCCCGGTCTGCCAGTCCAGAGGCACCACCCCTGATGTCCATGCGATGCTGCAGATGTGTGTCAACCAAGACAGCCCCGCAACATCCACAGCCTTGAGGAACTCTGGGCGGATCTCATCTACCCCTGGGGCCCAGCCACTGAGGAGCTTTTTAACCACCTCAGCGACCTCTGCCCCAGAGATAGGTGAGTCCACCCCCAAGTCTCCAGACTCTGCTTCCAAATTGGAAGGCGTGTCGGTGGGATTGTGGAGGTCTTCGAAGTATTCTTTCCACAGACCCACAACGTCCCGAGTTGAGGTCAGCAGCGCACCATCCACCATAAACAGTGTTGATCCTGCACCGCTTTCCCGCCCTGAGCCGCCAGATGGTGGACCAGAATCTCTTCGAAGCCGTCCGGAAATCGTTCTCCATGGCCTCACCAAACTCATCCCATGCAAGAGTTTTTGCCTCAGCCCCTCCAGGTCTCACTGTCATTGCCCACGTGAGCATTGAAATCCCCCAGCAGAACAAGAGAGTCCCCAGGAGGAGCGCTCTCCAACACCCCTTCCAAGACTTCCAAAAAGGGTGGGTATTCTGGACTGCCATTTGGTGCAAAAGCACAAACAACAGTCAAGACCCATCCCCCCACCCGAAGGTAAAGAGAGGCTACCCTCTCGTCCACCATGGTAAACCTCAATGTACAGGCGCTCAGTCAGGGAGCAATAAATATGCCCACCCCTGCCCGGCACCTCGCCCCACGAGCAACTCCAGAATGGTAGAGAGTCCACCCCTCTTCAAGGAGACTGGTTCCAGAGCCCAAGCCGTGCGTCGAGGTGAGCCCGACTACATCTAGTCGGAACCTCACAACCTCGTGCACCAGCTCAGGCTCCTTCCCCACCAGAGAGGTGACATTCCATGTCCCTAGAGCTAGCTTCTGCAGCCGAGGATCGGACCACCAAGGTCCCCGCCTTCAGCTACTGCCCAACTCTCATCGCACCCGACCCTTTTGGCCCCTCCTACAGGTGGTGAGCCCATTAGAGGGGGGGACCCACGTGCCTTCTTCGGGCTGTGCCCGACCAGGCCCCATGGGTGCAGGCCTGGCCACCAGGCACTTGCCATCGAGCCCCACCCCCAGTCCATACTTCGTCTGGTTCCTCCCCCAGGACCTGTTTGACTTGGGTTGACCCTACCAGGGGCATAAAGCCCGAGGCACTTAGGTCCTGGGATCACTGGAACACGCAAACCTCTCCACCACGATAAGGTGTCGGCTCCAGGAGAGGAACATTGAACATATTAACACAATTACATAAATCTCATTAGTAATTGTTTCATTTATGTTAACCTGATAAATATACATTACATTAAGTTTATTAATTTGCTTTCTTTAAAACTATGTAATCCAAATGCATGGAAATTTTATATGCAATTAAATTACATAAATCCTAAAGATTAGGCCTAAATATTTTTTTTTTTTTTTTTGAGTGTTTTAGCACAAGCTAAATCCTTGGGTTCCTTTAAATCAGAGCTAGATAAGATTTTACAACTCTGAGCTATTACTTGAGTTCTCACCAAACGAGCTTGATGGGCCCAATGGCCCCCTCTTGTTTGTAAATTTCTTATGTTCTTTCCTGAATTTCCATCTGGGGATTAATAAATTGCCTGTCTTTCTCTCTCCGTTAATTTTTGGTGAGTAACATCAGTGACCGAGGCAAGCTACACTTCACATAATGACCAGGAGAGGTCACTAGAAACCGCATGCTAAGAGTCAACGTTTCGTACTTTATGTTGGGTTTTATTTGGTTTCCAGACACTTTAATCCAAAGCGACAATGACGACATACAGTTCAGGAAGCAGATTCAGACAGCCGCTGCATTAAGGGTCCTGCAGTGACATCACCACCTCACTGAACCACACATCAGCCCACGAGTATGTAATGTGACTATACTTATACACTAGCAATACAAATTCGCCATTAGTCAAGTGTGTGTATGTGTGTGTGTGTGTGGTGGTGCAGTGGTTAGCACTGTTCCCTCACACCTCTGAGACCCAGGTTCGAGTTTCCGCCTGGGCAACATGTGTGTGGAGTTTGCATGTTCCCCCCATGTTGTCATGGGGTTTCTTCCAGGTCCATAGCTTCCAGGATAGGCTCCGGACCCCCAGAAGGATAAGCGGTTTGGACAATGGATGGATATATTATATATATATATGTGTGTGTGTGTGTGTGTGTTACATGCAAAAGGCCCATGTGTAAATATGTCCTGCAGTATCCTTATGACATACTTAGCTTTGTTAGTGCCAACTACAAAAGCAATGAGTATTTTGAGATCACGATTATTTTTCCAGTAATGGTTTGTGGCTTATCAGCCATCTTAGATGGTGAAGAGCAATTCTGATGGAAATGTGTGATGACTTGGCCCCAGCTCTTGAACCACCTACATTAAGAAGTCATGCTATTTCTATCCATCCATCTTTTAGCACTGACAACAGTCGGTTTTAGGCTACAGGATCATACCAACAGGAGCTGGCTGACAGATACGGGATATTCCAGCCCATTATCCAGATAGCACCATGTTATTGTTTCATCCTTGGATTATAGTTAAATGCGTTGAATTATGGTCAGTGTTAAATTATCAACATTGAAACTGGATTGATTTTTGGTTAGATTTTCAATATTGAAAAATTGATGGTGGCAAAACCTGGATTCAGTGTTGATGTAAAGTGAAAGATTGAAGATCAACGTTGTTTCAACCTTTTTGTCTGATATGGAATCAGTGTCATTTCAACATATGTGTGCTATCTGGGTATTAAACAAGCAGATGTACTACCAAATGAAATGGTTTGGTGTTCCTCTGCTTCAAACTCTATAAAGTCTGCCCTGCACATTCTGAAAAAAAAATTGTGGCTCCATTGTCACTGAAATATCACCACACACACATATAAGATCCTAACTTTTAGTATAGTTCAAAGTATAGAAATTGACTCTGAAGAACATCCCCATGGTACAAAGAACACTAATGTACAAAAATGTTCCTCATGGTCCATTTCTGAACCTTGCTAGGTACCTTTACCTACAGCTAAGGGTACAGCTGGCAGACCCTTCAGAGTACAGCTCCAGTGACAAGCAAAGGTACTCACCCTGGGGCTTCTCCACACTGTAACTGATATGGGAAAGACCTTTGGGGAAGACAGTGAAGGTGGGCTCATCAGAGAACAATACATGTTTCTCCTTGTTCACAGCCCAAAATTTACGCTGCTGGCACCACTGAAACTGATGTTTGGCACTGGCACGAGTGACCAAAGGTTTGGCTATAGCAGCCCGACCATGAATACTGACCCTGTAAAGCTCCCAACAAACAGTTTTGTTGGAAACTGGAGACCTGAGGTGCGCATTTAATTCTGCAGTGAGTTGGGAAGCTGTGGATTTATGTTTTTTGGATATAATTGGGATTAGTGTCCGGACATCCCTTTCAGACAGCTTCCTTGTACATCCACAGTTACTCCTGTTGGATGTGGTCCATCCTTCATCATGGTATACCAGCATTACCCTGGATACCGTGGCTCTCGAAACACCACAAAGACTTGCCGTCCTTGCTGTACGAGACGCACACCAACACTTTGTCCTCTTTCGAGCTCTGATGTCTCCCATTTTGTTGTGGATTGCAATATTTTATGTACAGCTGCGCTATTGCTCTGCTAATTTAACTTTCACACCCGCCTCTTACTGGAATGTGCAATCAATGAAGATTGGCCACCAGGCCATGCATATTTTGGCGTGAAAACTCAAACTTTATTTTGGTTAATGTTTCGGTTTCATTTTCCAACCCCGTACTTTGACTTTTCAGTACGTAAGCCTACATACTTAACGTACATTCAACGGAATTAATACATTGGCGTGTGTGTCTAATAAATGTGCATACAAATGTTTTGTGGGTATTTCGTTTGTACAATGCCTTTATAAATGAGCCTTCTTGTTCACTACTGCCTATAAAAGGGCTATTTATTTACATTTCGGGGTTAAGCGTAGATTCTCACCTCCACGCTGCCTCTGTCGACCCTACCCAGTCACCCCATTATAGAGCAAGGGAGCGGCTTCGCTTTGCTGATTAGTTCCAGCTGTATTCTGTATAGCGTTTAAATCATTGTTTATTCCTCACCAGTGACTCCAAAGTCCAAATCCTAACTCTAACAGCCGTGTCCTGGTATTTGTGGCATACTTCAACTTGCTCTCCCGGCAAAGAGCCTGCTGTAATTGTCTAGTATCGCGTGCAAATCATTCGTCTCTCTCCCGTGTTGATGCTGTTCCATGCAGCTGGATTGTCTTCCATCGCGGCATCACTCATACGTGAGAAAGGCGCGTGCCGTTTGGGCAGCTGGATGGCGGCCGCCTCCTGCCCCGTTGCCTTTGGTCAGGTCGATGCCCCGGAGATCAGCCCCACGTTCCTGACTTTCAAATGACTTCGTGGCTCTGAGGGAAGCTGCTGTTTGACATGCTGTGGGTGTTTTTTTCTTTTAGACTCTAAAAATCAAACGCGATTATACAAACAGCGTTTAGACGTAACACAAGTGATTCGTTTTAAAAGGCTGGCTAGAATTTGGTTTGTTAACCAATTTTTAAGTATTGTTTAAAATCACCGAAAGCTGAAAAATCAGGCACTCGGAGTTACAACATTTTTAATCGGGTTTTCAGGCTGGTTACCTTGCTGTTTGCAATGATGGACATCAGTGAAGTGAATTCTCTTTCCTTAGAAGATTTTCTGGAGATTTTTGGCAACGTTGTAGAGAAATGTCCGCTCGTTCCAGCGGCAGTGTGGTCAGCGAGACCCTTCGCCGCTCTGGCTGACATGGAAGCCAACATCGCCGAGTTCATCGACAGCCTGCCGGCAGCCGGTGCGTGATATTCATCGGAGGTTTTCGGCGCCCTGACTGGATCTCATACTATAAAACTGTGGTGCATGCTTGTAATAGACATATAAAAATACAAGCTTTTACAGTATGGTGGCTATTCAATATAAGGTATTTTAACAAGTTTTTTCAAAGTTTTTTTAAGTTTTTTTTATTCGTCCGTGAGTTTTCTAGCAACTACACGTTCACCCGATTCAAGCCGACCGACTGTGAGCGCCCTTGCGCTCGGTACACGACGCTTTAATCTCACGGGTTACTGTGTGTCTCCCTCAGGTAAGGCGGGCATCCTGCGATGCCACCCGGACTTAGCTGGCGGGGACCTTCAGAGTGGGACCCTGACGGTGGAATCCGAGCAAGAGCAGGCGGCAGCCGGCCTGCGCTCGCTGGAGCCCACAGACGCCACCCGTCTGCGGCGCCTCAACCTGCAGTACAAAGAGCGCTTCGGCTACCCGTTCGTCATCTGCGCCCGTCTGAACGACAGAGCCGCCATCCTGCGGCAGCTGGCCGGGCGGCTGGCCAACGAGCCCCAGCGGGAACTGCCTCTGGCCATAGAGGAGGTGAAGAAGATCTGCTGCCTCCGGCTACGCAGAATAGTAGCGTCTGACAGCAAGCTCTGACTGGTGGTTGCGCAGAATAATGCCCAGGAAGCGTGAACAAACTGACGAGACGTATCAGCAGTTGCCCATTAAATACCCCGAAACCAGAATAAAAGTCCTAATTTCATTATTTTTATTTAATTGCCATTATTATCTGTACATAATTATTATGAAAATGCAGCGCTGCAAGGGTGAAAGACAAACCATAACTGTTCGACCACATCTGTGCTATTCTATAAATAATTAAACTTTCGGGTGAAAACCATAGTCTTTAAAACAAATGCAGCCTTCGGCTGGATTCAGCTTAAGTGTGTGGGGTGGGGTGGGGTGGGGTGGGCCCACATTGGGGCCCGCAAGCTGTGCTGGAGCCTCGGGCCGGGACCCGTCTTGGCGACTCTGGCAACTGCGTCAGCATGACACCAGCGAAACACTCCTGTCCTCCTCTGCTCTTTGTTTACATTTCATTTATTCAGCAGACACTTTATCCAGAGCGACACTCGTTGTTTTTGAGATGCATTGGGGTTACATCACTCTGCTCCCCCTGGGATTTAAACTGGTGACCTTCTGATCACAGACACAGGGTCCTGACCCGCTGGGCCACACTTGGCCAGCACCCACTCACCGGCACAGCGGTGGGCTCCCACTCACTGGAGGGGGGGGGCAAATCTGCTCAGGGGAGCCCGGGGCCGCGGTGTCCTGTGGCAGCAGCTTGAGGGCACCACTGCGCTTCTCAGTCAGCCCCCCAGAGGGCCCCCCAGACGACACGGCGCAGTCCTGCTCAGGCTGACCGGGTCTTACGCGCTTGCGGTCCTCCTCCTTCTTCCACTTCATGCGGCGGTTCTGGAACCAGATCTTTATGTGGCGCTCAGTGAGGTTGAGCAGCAGGGCAAGCTCAACGCGGCGCGGCCGCGAGATGTAGCGGTTAAACAGGAATTCCTTCTCCAGCTCCAGCAGCTGGGCGCGTGTGTAAGCGGTGCGTGTGCGCTTGCTGTCCTCCAGCTCTGCCATGCAGTGGCCTGCAAAGAAGACGGCTGCTGTTAATAACAGAAACCATGACACTGACCGTTGTGTGGTGACTCTCCGAGAGACAGAAAAGTCTTCCTCACACAAAGTATAAAGTGGAGTCTCAGTAAGTCAGGTTGAACTAGATTAAATCCAACTGCTGTTCACATATTAAACGAGCAGGAACTTGGTACATTCCTTTAAGTTTTAATGGTCACTTGTTTGAATTAATATTAGTTGTGGATTTAGAATATCACTATGGGACGTAGGGCCCTGGCTCTTCCGTGCTCTTTGGGGGCTTCGGACGACTTGGTCCTCCCGGGCCTGTCTCCACCGCCCTCTGACTCTTGTGGAGTGTGGTTGCGGCCTCCCACCCTTGCTATTTAATACATTCCATGTTAAAAATGCACACACACAACACATGCACACAACACACGCACACAACGAACATAGTTCATAGAGCCCCTCATGGTAAAGCAAACATGGTTGGCACAGCAGTGCATTCGGACCATGATTCTGCTAAAGCTGGCGGACAGGACAATAGGGAAAGAAAAGAAAAGAGATAAGAAAAAAGAAAAGAAAATCACTGTGACACATTTGTGTAGAATTATATGAAAAAGGGAAAATGTCAGAAATCATTCTGATACATTTGGAAACTTTCCTCTAACATCTGCCCAGGTCACTTAGATTCATCACATTAACACATTTTTCCTTACTGTAGTGCAAATTTTGCTTATATAAATCGAGGTCCCAAATAAGCTGAAGTGCTTCGTCCACTGGAAAAAATCACTGTTCATAACAGCGCCTATTGTTATTTAACGCGTTCCTGCCATGATACATACGATAATAATAACGAATAAGAGACCGTTCCTCATCTTTCATTACGAATCCGTGCGTTACTGAGGCTGATTCGCAGCGCATGCAGGGCGCGGGGACGATACATATACCTGACAAACATGTAGTCTTGTATTAGACAAACTTACTTCATCCTGTGGATCAGTTATTTTTTTAGTTATGTTTAGTTGTGAAACTGTACCCTGCATTTATACCATACCTTACCATTGTTAGTCTTGTTTTAAATGATTAAATCTTTATTTAAAAAAATATACTAAAATCATCTCAAAATCTTTCTTCCTTCATATTCATGCATGATGTGGGTATTGCAAGTGTGCCCATTGTTATGTGGCAGTACATCGCAGTGCCCCACCCCCATGTCAAAATCATTCTGACACCACCGGCTCAGAATCATTTATAAAAATAGCAATGCCACATCATCTCATATCTTAGAAGAAAAACAACATTTCATTTAATGAGATTTTATCTTTAGAAAAGTTTCCTTCATTGATACGCTTACGTCTTTATTTAGTAGTCATTCATCCTTCAAAGCAAAATTACACAACATACATCATAATCACATTTCTGCATTTTAGCGGTGCCATTCTGGGCTGTATTTGATATAAAATGAGTCACAGACACTACGTTCTTCGTTATCTATAAGCCAGACGTTTTCTGCTCATATTTTTAAAATGTGAAATCCATGTAATCAAGCCCGTTTCCAAACGTTCTTTATTTTTTAAAAAATAGTTGGGCAAGTTTCCCAAAGCCTTCATAATGCTACGTCGTTCGTAAGTTTCATGTTAAAAGATAGAACTTATGAATGGCGTAACGTTAAGAAGGCTTCGGGAAACTCACCTAGTTTACATGCATATTTGATTTTGGTTCATTTTCTTCATTAACTATATATTTTAAAGCGCACAACTCTTAAGGCACGTTTGATCGTTCTGTTCTTGGTCGCCTAAAACACATAAGATAGTCTCGCGGTAGAACATCATAAAATTCATGTAATTCGTTTACTAGCCTATTTTTAAATGAGTTAAAAGTTTCTCATTGTTATTCAATTTATTTTTATGTCGCTATGTTATGAACATTAACATCATGCGTATAATGCGTATAATAACGACAATACAAACAATCAGGCCTATAATACTACTAACAATACTAATAATGCTTCTATCAGTATTGATATATTCTTAGATATTATTCATTTTTTGCAACTTTATATTATACTTGGTACTAGACAAACATTGTAACGTTTACTGTTATTGTTTAATTCACTTATGGATGTTGCTAATTAAAATATTTTTATTCCTTGGGCTCAGTAAAAATCCGGCAAAAAAGATTATTAGTTGACAGTTGAGCTTTGCCGGAATATTTCAAAACCGTATTTAGTTTCAAGTGTATTTACTAAAGTATTTTCATTTATAAACTTGGCGACGTTTTCCTGAGATGAGAATAGACCAGTAAGAGACCTAAATCAATAACGCGAGTAAAAAGCACAAAATTACTGTAGGCCTATCATGAGAACTGTATGTAAATTTCGATTTTAACTTCGATATTTCTGTGTTTAAAAATCCTGAACGTGTAATTAAACATGAATATGCAGTATTAAAAACCTGCGTAAATTTAGTGTAGGCTATAGTTCAACTTGTACTCTAACCATTTTAACGCAATAGTGCGCTTAACACCTTTATAAGTAGACTTATTAATTGAATCTGTAAATCCAAATAGATTTGTAGCAAGACTATTATTTCTTTGAAATCAAGAAGTGTGTATCTGTATTATGTTAATTAAAATCTATAATAATCCACGACTGATCGCACCAGCTACAGTGTCAGAAAAAAGGGTCGTGCCCTGGTACCCCAAGGTACAAGCAACATTAATGTACCCCCAATGGTACAAAATGTTCATCAAATCATGTCTGTACCTTAAAAGGTACATTTACCTACAGTTAGGGTTATACCAATTAGCAGACTCTTGAGGGTACAGCCCCGGTGACAATCAATTGTACCCTCAAAAATACAAATTGGTATTTTTTCCGACAAAATAAATTATGGTTTGAACATTTACACACTTGGTCGAAAATATAAGTTGAGTTAGCCGATGGCAACATGTTCTACGTTAAAGAGTTTTAAAAATGTGTTTTGTTAAATAGCACAGTGTTGTTTTCGATATCATTCTGATTACGTTTAGAAAAAAACCACGTAGTCTATGTAAAAGCCAATAACTATAATATAACTGTGCTGTGATTCCAGTTCATATGGCCGCTTGTTCATCTATAATTAAGACTGCCGGACAGCATGTGGGCCCACAGGACGCAGCTTATATATCAGACTCCAGCACATGAAGGAATAGGGCTGGTATATCCCTAACGTAACCCGGACCCTCGGCACACACACCCGGCACTGGTAAGGGCAGCATTACCTGTCCATTGCCCTTTCCACGTGTGCATGTGAGACTTGGTGGATTTCATCCACGGGAAAGGGAGCTGGTACTGACTCCGGTCGCTGACCATCACCAGGTCAGCTGGGCTTCCGTAACCCACCCCGGACTGATGCGGCTGCTGAGGCAGCTGCGTGGGGAGTAGGTGCGCGTGGGACACGGACACTCCGGGATCTTCCCGCATCAGCGGCATGTCGTATGAGGCTGTATCAGAGAGGCATGGCGGGTCCAGGGACCCCAGCGAGGGCGCGGGGCACACGGGGGTCTGTCTGCCCATATAAAGACACGGCGGAGGACTCTGGCTGTAATCATCGTCAGCAGGTGCCTGGTAGGTATACATCTGCGCAGGGGCGTACAAGTGCTCCTCTCGGTTCATGGCTGCTGGTGACCCGGCGAATGTGGCGCAGCTGCTCATGTGCAGGCGGTATGCGGCACACTCCCAACCTGCCTGTGGGACCTCCGTCCGGCGCCACGGCAGGTTCTCATAGGTGTGTCTGTCGCCATGTGACCCGGCTGCACCCACGCAGCGCTCGTCCTGTTTATACAACGTGGGAAAATGTGCTTTACTTGTCACTCCCCTTGTTTTTCCACTGTCGCGCAATAATTGAACAAAACCGACCAAACGTCAATCAATTCCCAAGGCAAACATCACTGTTTGCTGTGGGGGGGACGAGATACACCTGTGGCCGGCTTTAATGGAGCCTGGGGCAGGTGAGCGGGGGAATCTGCAGCTACTTATCTTCACGGATGGAGTCCCGCTGCTGTCGGGGCACTAATAAATTAACCCGATGCCCTGAAGGGAAACGTGGAGTCGCAGCTTTACGAGGAGGGATCCTACAAGACATTGCATTCAATCTTCAGCCTGCATTTAAAGTCTTACCGCTATGGCACCACCGGGTGGGGACTCGCAGGCCTCGGCAGAACGCCCGCATTGAGATCGCAGTGTTGGATGTGGAGACAGGTGTTGTCCTGGAGATCCGGGAGTATCTGAATCTCTGATCCGAGTGGGATCAAAGATCAAGTCAGCAATAGCTACCCCGCTGACGTTTGCACAGCTCTTTTGGAGTAATTGTACATTTTTGAAATTTGCACCCATTAAAATGGCTCATTTAACTCCATTTAACAAATCTGCTTAAATGACAGTGACACACATGGAAGTGTTTTCCTCCAGCAGCGTTAAAATGTTAAAAGAAACTACTTATGTAACTAATAATAAATCATACATGTAAATTAGCACAACCTATAGTAGGCTAAATGTAAGGTAATGCCGCGGCTTCGCCAAGATGCACCACTTTGTCTGCACGGCATTAGACAGCTGTTATGCTGAACCATGGGGTAATATCACAGGCAAATAATCAGCAGATAAACACGGGTACGTTGCACACACATTTCCCGGTTACTTAGAATAATTTATCATTCAAACCATGTGTGAGAAGCAGCGCCCAAACCATACGTGCATATGACAAGTGACATACGAGGGTATACGAAGTAAAGCCGTCTAATGCGGGACTGTTAGGGTGTTTATTATGGCAATATGGTTATAGAAAGATGGTACTAGGATTTTGCTGTAACGCACACACATTTGATATTTGCTAACCCCGCTGTTTTATGACTCGCTAAAAGAGACATTAAAATTGTATCATAAACCAGTTTTAACCGAACCATTTTCATGTATTGGCGCTTAATGGTTTTTATATTTGGTGTTCGTTTTAGAGGGAAGGTAACTGAGCCACAACTTAAGCCATTCCGGCGCCTATGAAGCGTCAAAGCGATAATGTGGTTTAGGAACATATCTGCAGAAATTTGCCTAATGGTTTTAAGTGAATGGAAACGTCACGTTGCTGTGCCGGATCAGAAAGGTTATAAAAATAAAGGCTGACAAATTTAGACTTGGGTTGACTTCAATCAGAGTGCAATAAACCTGCAATGGGAATTATACTGTACCGCGGTTACTCGTAAAGGCAGCTGATCCGCACTACTCTTATTATACTGTAACGCTTGCATTAAAATTCACCCAGCTTGCGCTTGCGCTCATTATCCGCAATGTTAACTAAAACTGTTTTTATTCTACAATACGTTATTATTTAAATCATAAAAAACTATGAATTATTCCCCATGAAACATTTGAAACGACGTGTAACTTTCTATTTTTATTTGTTTATTTTTGCGGCGCATAGTGTTCTGTGAAGCGTTTCTCCTGTATATGTCTTGTAATATTATATACTTCATGGTTGCCACTGGACCACAAACAATTCTAATATGTTTGTACATACCTAAAAACGAGCGTCTCGTCTTCTTTACTGTTCTGTGACAAACCAAAACGTTTGCAGAATTATGTTGACTATATCTTATATCAATCATTACGTCATTTTTATAAACCTGCGGAGAATTACTAAACGTATCAAACTTGCAAAACAGTATTTTTGAGCATTTATTCGTCTTTAGGAAAACAACTGAATACTCGCAGGAGAAACTTCTCTATAGAGGAAAATGTGTAGAGAATAATACTCGTCTAATTCAACTTCTTTAGTTAGGTTGTTACTCAAGTTTAACAGCACAAAACAAATCCAGAAAAAGAAGAGTTCCGTTTGATGTTTCAAAACACACACTAAATATGTTTTCATCGGTGCTTTTCCCGAAACCTTCTAACGCTATGTCGTTCGTAAGTTCTACTTTAAGTTGTCTCTTAACGCTCCGACGTGTTTCCCGAAACGTCCTTATGTAGTTAGGTATATTTTCCTTAAGATAGGTTGGTCTGAGCCTCTCTTAGCTGTCTCTTACCGCTGTTGTCGGCTCATACTGCTCATTTAAAATAAGACTATTGTCGTTAAGTGTACAGTTTCATAACCAAACATCGCTTAACTAAAAATAACTCATCCATATGATAAAATGATTTTGTCTGATACATGATTACAGTGTTCTTTAGGTTTCGTCCTTGCGTTCTGAATGCGCAGAGAATTGTCCTCAGTAACGCGTGGATTCATAATTAAAGACAAGGAACGCTCCGTTAATTAAGTATTTATTTATTAATTGGGAAGGAAGGTGTTCTGCCGGTATAAGGGTGGACACATTCCCCTTATTTCCGTCGCCCCTGCAATGTACACACCTGTCTAAATGTGCCACAACTTCGGTTAATTTCCCCCCCAAAAAAGCACCTTGGAATAGTCCATATAGTAGATAGTACTGAAGCACATAGGACATTAAGACAGAAAAGCAACTTTTCTCTCAGCTATTGGGCCCAGAGGCGGCGCCAAAGGGGTGAAAATTGCCACCCCCAACAGAGCCCTTGCCACCCCCAGTGCCACCCTGCTGGAAATGGCAAACATTAAAATATACCAATGAGGAGATCAGGCAAAGATTTTAGCGGAAAACTGCAAACTCCGATTGGCCCTGAACGCATCCCGACGCAGTAGTACCCTGTGCATGCTGCTTACTGACATGTCATTGGCTAAAAGCTCTGGCAGTGGCACGCGTTCCTACATGATCCAAAACACACCCGCGGTATTGATAACGGGAGTTAAGCAGGTATTTATAACATATTATGCTGTATTGCCTTCCTAATGACAGGTGGTCACTCACTTGCAGTACATAAAAAATAGCATGAAAGCGTTGCGCACTGTCTGCTCCATGTCTCGTTTAAATTAGCCACGAGCCCTGCTCGTGCTGATATAGATCGTCTTTTAGACAGCGTC
>JAODJX010000083.1:23498159-23511722 GCA_026776945.1 Isichthys henryi
CCCCCCCCCCCCCCCCCCCCCCCCCCCCCGGCGCGGGGGGGGGGGGGCCCGCCCAGGCGCAGCACGCATTAAACAGGGACACTGAGGTGATTAAACAAACACCCATACACGATGCTGTGCCCTCTGACAGGGAGGCTGGACTCAGAGTTCGTCCGCCTGCTTGCTGGATGGAGGATGGATGCTGTTCCCGCCTGAATGGCCAGCGAGGGCATAGAGCACCCCCGCAGCAAAGTGAAGGCGGGCTCTCCACACACACGCTCTATGCCAGGGCTGTCAAACTCCAGCCCTAGAGGGTAGGAGGCCTATGTAGCTTAGTTCTTTCCCTGTTCCACCACAAATGATGGTCAACTAAAAGCAGCGCAGGGTTCTGGCCCTCCAGGCCAGGAGTTTGACTCCCCTGCTGTATACTTACTTGACTTGCTTGTTGACAATGATGCCAACGGCATGCTGGGTGACATTGTACACACGACCAGTTTTGCCGTGGTAACACTTGTGAGGCATTCCCTTCTGTATGGTCCCAGTACCCTGAGAAAGAGAGGCAGCACATCAGTGGATCTGTAGACAGCAGAGTGGCACCAAGGGGGGCAGCTCAGGGTTGAAGCTGCTTTCAGTGCCGGTGAAGTCTCTTCATTCCACTGTTATGGAGATCGTTGGAGATGGTCATCATGAAGCAGCGTAATCTTTTATTTGCCCAGAACAGGTACTAACCTTGATGTCGACAATGTCCCCCTTCTTGAAAATGCGCATGTAAGTGGACAGCGGGACAGGGCCTGGGAAAGAAACAGGGGAGGGCCGGTAAATCAAAGAGTACATCACGCAACAGGAGAGAGAAAGACAGGACCACCCATGCTGCCCCACACTCACCATGCTTCCTGAAGGGCCGTGAGAACATGTACCTTGTACCCCTCCTCTTGCCCCTGGTGTTCGTCATGGTGTTGGTTCAACTGCAAGGATTATTTTTAAAGGCCGTCATCAGGAGAGGAGCAATTAATCTGCAGATCACCACTCAAAGCACAACTCCACCATAAACGAAATTACCCAAAGGTACATTCACTTCTTTACCTTTACACTGACCTTATCAAAAGTCTACGGAAAACTGATAGCATGTCAGTTGTTAGATGTATTGACTTTGTAAATAAATAACCTAAACAATGCAGGTTAAATTCGTCGAGACATTCTCTCGCGTTTTTAATATTTAGACGAAGTCTCGTTTCCCGATACAGGATGAAGGTACCAGCCAGAGCCCGGCAACTTTCTAGCTTTTATTTCTCCTCAGACTGCCGGATACCGGCGCTGTCTGAACGTCATTCGCCAATAACACATGTATAACCCTGAGCACTCGGTGCGGGAACCGGAGAGCCTTGATAAATAATTGAGGTAATTAAATAGCATATGCCCATTTAACAAGGCCACCCCCTTGGAGTAGCAAACAGAGTTAACCGACATAGACTCCGGACCCGAAACATCGGATTTGGCCTCAGGAATACGGCCCACATGGCCGACACGCCACAGTCAAATCTCGTCTACGAGCCAACCACGACCCGCTACGACCGCGTCTACCAAACACCCTAAAGCTAATGAACATTTTTTCATTAATTATACGTAAAGCCAAGCGAATTTAAAACATATTTAAAAGCTTATATAGAAAAATGCAGCGAGCTCATCTTACCTACGGTCTACCACAAGATGGCCGGTGCAACGAAAAGAAAGATGAAAGGACCCTGACTCCTCCTTCAACTGGAAGAGTTAGGTGTACTGTCAGCCGCCTGACAAAAAAAAAACAAGGACCCCGGACTCCATCTTCAACTACGAGAGTTAGGTGTACTGTCAGGCGCCTAACCAAAAAATAGCATAGACGTTGGATGCTTACAACATAATGCATCAAGAGGAGGAAGGTTTGGTCTCATATCGCCTGGTTGCCGTATTAAAAAATGGCCTCGTTCTGCTGTCTGCCATTCACATTGCATTAAACAGACAGTAAATGTGTTAAGTAGAATTATGAAAAACATGCCTTGATCCAGAAAGTGTTACATTCGGCCCCGGTGACGTGTCGTCTATGACTACACGTACACATGTTCCCAGGGAGAAAATTATTTGCATATTTCAGGAATGGAACAAAAATTGCACAGCTACAAACACAAAGGGCAGGACCTCAAGACAAAGAACACAGACGATACAATATCGTGCACGGATGAACAAATAAATGGTGAAACATAAAAGTAACGAGGTGTATGCCGCAATGTTGTTACACCCTGTGTGTCAGTGACCGTGTGTCAGTGCCCCGTATACAGCTGTGTGTCAGAAACTGAGTGACATTGCCCCATATACAGCTATATGTCAGAGACGGTGTGTCGGTGCCCCGTATACAGCTCTGTGTCAGTGACCGTGTGTCGGTGCCCCGTATAGAGCTCTGTGTCAGTGACCGTGTGTTGGTACCCCGTATAGAGCTCTGTGTCAGTGACCGTGTGTCATTGCCCCGTATACAGCTGTGTGTCAGTGACCGTGTGTCAATACCCCGTATACAGCTGTGTGTCAGTGACCGTGTATCAGTGCCCCGTATAGAGCTCTGTGTCAGAGACCGTGTGTCAGTGCCCCTTATACAGCTGTGTGTCAGTGACCGTGTGTCGGTGCCCCGTATAGAGCTCTGTGTCAGTGTCCGTGTGTCAGTGACCGTGTGTCAGTGCCCCGTATAGAGCTCTGTGTCAGTGACCGTGTGTCAGTGCCTCTTATACAGCTGTGTATCAGTGACCGTGTATCAGTGCCCCGTATAGAGCTCTGTGTCAGAGACCGTGTGTCAGTGCCCCTTATACAGCTGGGTGTCAGTGACCGTATGTCATTGTCCCGTATACAGTTACGTGTCACACCGCACACATTTAATAAGATGTGACACATATTTGATGATAAAGATACACCAGCAGCTACAAAAACGCACAGACACACATACAGGCATTAATTCTCCACAGGGACTCAGTGACCGGTTTATTTTGACCTCAAGATCACCCTTCCCTTCCCATCAGTGTGCTGGGCTGGACCCGGGCTTGTTTCGCATCCTGCGGGGGGCTTCAGTTTTTCAGTCTGCGGTGTCTCGGTCACCCCCACCCTCCGCAGCTCGCACAGTCGCAGTCGGTGGGGCTGCTCACGTATCGGACACATATCGCGTCCTGCTTTCTGCGCACAAAGGACTCCCTCCTGCCGGTCGCAGCCTTCTCTACGGATCTGCGCTCCCACCTGAACCGCCGCCCTGCCTGACATGGAAGAAGTACCAGCTCCAGCGGGCATTTAGAGCCGGCGCCTCGCCGCTGACAGCCAAGGTACGTCGCAGTATGAATGACAGACAGTCGGGGATCTTTATGCAAACCCCTGGCGGCGAAGTTCATATTATATGTGCCGCTGAAATGGACGTACGAAGCCGCATCGCCGCCGAAATGGCCGGTTTGTTCTGCATGATGTGCAGCATCCAGTGCGGAGATGCAGGGGAGGAGGATGCTGCGGGAAAGTTACCGAAAAAAACGCCCCAGAGCCTCTTTGTCTATGGCAGGATCAGACAGTGTCTTTGTTAAGTAATATTTGATATAATCGTTATTTCTGGTTTTTGTGTCTGGCTGATAATTATATGATAATTATATATTTTCACTGAATACGCTTTCCTTCGATCTTCATTGTAGAGAAATTTCATCAGAGGCTTCGTGTTTAAAGGAAATATCACAGATCCGAACATGGATCATTATGCACTTTTTTATCATGTTATTTAGAGCAAGTTGAATGAATATAGGGCTCATGTAAGCGTGCGTGAGCGTCATTGTGTGCATTTATATGTAACGTGTGTGTACTGGTACGAATGCTTGTGTTCATGTGTTTCGGTTGCCGGTAGCAAACATACATATTAACTGTGTATTTGTTGAGTGTGTCATTAATCAGCCGTAAAAAATGCCTCTTCCAGACAGAGGGTGTGTATGTTGCGTGTGTTTCCTGATCAGCTGTTATATCTGCTCATATAGGCTTGCTGATGGCATGTAGCGGTTATCGAGTCGCCGGCTATAGGAAGCGTGTGCGTTGTGTGTGAATTTACCGCCCCCACTAGTCGAGTCCGTATGTCATGTTCACCACGCAGAAAATATAGGCGGAAAGTGTGTAACCACACATGAACGTCACATTTAGTGCACGATTGAGTGGATATGGGCCAATAGCAAGACAACCACGTTGAGCTTTTGTGACGAATTTCGTTGTCGTCTGTCTTGCCTAGAATAATTTAGCAACTATTAAGGAGCTGTTTTAAAGGCGCCGTGCTATTCCTTGTTCTGTAGAGGTCATTGTCATCTCCATCGCAGCTCCATTCATATATCCATCCCTTCCTGATTCATCCATCCATCCATCCATCCATCCATCCATTCATTCATCCATCCAATCAGCTGAGCATCTCCCTGACCCTAGCTCCTGATAAGTAATGGCACACCGCCTGCTTTTTGCAGACGGGGGGCACTATGAGCGAGTCGGTGCCAGTCACCCCGAGCTGGATGGCCCCTGACCCCACCTGGGCCGGCGAGGGGACGGCGGCTGGGAACGTCACTGTTTCGATGGCGCCCACAACAACACCTACGGTGCGAGGTGTAGCTGTAGCGGTGAACCCCTGGGACGTGGTGCTGTGCATCTCAGGCACACTGATTGCCTGTGAGAATGCCGTGGTGGTGTTGGTGATCTGGCAGAACCCAGGTTTGCGAGCGCCCATGTTTCTGCTGATTGGGAGCCTGGCACTGGCTGACCTGCTCGCTGGCCTGGGCCTGGTGCTGCACTTCGTTTTTGCCTACCTGCTGCGCTCAGACCCGGCGCAGCTGCTCACCGTAGGGCTGGTGGTAGCCTCCTTCTCGGCCTCCATCTTCAGTCTGCTGGCCATCACCATCGACCGCTACCTGTCGCTCTACTACGCGCTTACCTACAACTCAGAGCGCACGGTGACCTTCACACACGTCATGCTGCTGCTGCTCTGGGCTGTGTCGCTGGGCCTGGGCCTGCTGCCTGTCACCGGTGTCAACTGCCTGGCGGAGGAAGCCAGCTGCAGCGTGGTACGACCACTCACCAAGAACAACGTGGCTGTGCTCAGCGTCTCCTTCCTGCTGCTCTTTGGCCTCATGCTGCAGCTGTACGTGCAGATCTGCAAGATCGTCATGCACCACGCCCACCAGATAGCGCTGCAGCACCACCTGCTGGCTGCCACCCCACACTACGTCACCACACGCAAGGGTGTGTCCACATTGGCGCTAATCTTGGGCACCTTTGCTGCCTGTTGGATGCCCTTCACTGTCTATGCGCTGGTGGCTGACTACACGTACCCCCCGCTGTATACCTACGCCACGCTGGTGCCCGCTACCTACAACTCTGTCATCAATCCGCTCATCTATGCCTTTCGTAACCAGGAGATCCAAAAGGCCGTGTGGCTGGCATGCTGCGGCTGTGTGCCGCCCAGCGTGCAACGGGCACGCACCCCCAGCGATGTGTGACACCATGGAGGCCGTGGGGGGGGGGAAGGGGGGTGTTGATATTGTGTACATAATCGCAGGTTTAGGCTGTTACACCGAGGGGGTCAATATCATGTACATACTTGCAGGTTTAGGCTTTTGCATCATTTGCTTTTGTGAGGCTTTGACTGTTTATGAATGTCTGTGGCAGAGCAGGCGGGAGTTCTTGTACCCAGAATGCTGAGGGGTGGGGTGTGCGAATCCCTATACCCAGAATGCCGAGGGGTGGGGTGTGGGAATCCCAATACCCAGAATGCTGAGGGGTGGGGTGTGGAAATCCCTATACCCAGAATGCTGAGGGGTGGTGGGCAGGGGACCCTATACCCAGAATCCCAAAGGACAGGGGGTGAGAATCCCTGTACTCAAATTGGTGAGGGGCAGCGAGCAGGTATCACCATATCCAGAATGCCCAGGGGCAGTAGGTCAGAGTCTCTGTACTCAGAATGCTGAGGGCAGATGCAGTTGATGGCTGAGGTGATGCAGACATCCATTCCCAAGCTGCTGCTGCACTCTAAATGTGCACAGAAAGCGAAGGACTTGAGAAAAACCCAAAATAAGCTGGTGAGCTGCAACTCACCACCCTCTCAGTGCCAGACTTTGCCCGTGCCCGTCCCCGACTCTCCCACCCTCTCAGTGCTAGACTCTGCCGATGCCCGTCCCCGACTCTCCCAGTGCCAGACTTTGCCCGTGCCCATCCCCGACTCTCCCACCCTCTCAGTGCTAGACTCTGCCCATGCCCGTCCCCGACTCTCCCAGTGCCAAACTTTGCCCGTGCCCATCCCCAACTCTCCCACCGTCTCAGTGCCAGACTCTGCCCGTGCCCTGCTCCACCGCCCTCTCAGTGTCACACTCTGAACGTGCCCGTCCCCGACTCCCCTGCCCTCTCAGTGCCAGACTTTGCCCGTGCCCGTCTCCAACTCTCCCACCCTCTCAGTGCCAGATTTTGCCTGTCCCCGACTCCCCCGCCCTCTCAGAGCCAGACTCTGAACATGCACGTCCCCGACTCACCTGCCCTCTCAGTACCACTGTGCCCTAACCCTAAGCCTAACTGTTGACGTCGCCAGCTAACTAATTCAATTGCATTTCTGCTATTATTCCTTTAAGGATGTTTACTTCTGAGGGCCTTTAACCGTGCAGTATTTTTGTATTCCTCTCTGGATCAGTATTCCGGAGTCTCTGACTCTGGCACAATGTGGCACATGGTCATGGCACTGAGGGGCTGCGGCTGCATCTCACTCAATCATATTCAGACAGAGGCTTTACTTCCACGGCCTGTTTGATCTGATAGGTCAGGCTTGGGGACGGCAGCTCTTATGGCACAATGCCAGTTCATTCCGGAAGCATCCCTTCAGCAGGGACGTTCAGTACAATGGCAGGCAGATAGTTGGGGGGCAGCGGGAGGATCACATGGAAATTAACAGACAGGTTTGGCATAGACTGATTCTCTGCTTCCGTGATAA
Source organism: Isichthys henryi (assembly GCA_026776945.1). NCBI lineage: Eukaryota > Metazoa > Chordata > Actinopteri > Osteoglossiformes > Mormyridae > Isichthys > Isichthys henryi. The sequence goes on from JAODJX010000083.1 coordinate 23,505,133, forward strand.
TAATCATGAAAACCAACTAAACAGCAATAAATGCCTAATGTTTGCATTTACGGCTCGGATTGGGGTAAAACCGTGTATTTATGTCAGGGTCAGGGTTTTGGTTATGGTTAAGCTCACATTAAGCCGTATATTTACCATCAGCCCTGGACACAGCTATTCTGAAGATCCACCCATCCCATGTTTCCATGGCAACTGTCAGACAGCCAGCAATAATGGGTCTGACCACCATATTGTAGAGATTACAGCAATATCCTATGAGCAATAAGAAGCAGGAGGTGAGGGCGGCCAGGCTTGAGCAGAAGAGCACACAGCCAGTACCTCACTGCTCAACAGCGAGGCCCCCTGCTGGCTCATCCCCCAAAGACAACCCAGATCACTCTCTCTGCGCTGTCACATCCAGCCCAGCAGGGGGCACTCCAAGCTTGCCAGGTGAACCACGCTGCTTCCTTGGCCCTTGCCCTTTTTCTGTAAGTTCATCACCGTTTCCATGGGAACATGGAGCCGTCTTCCTGTCCTGCCCTCTTCTGCTCCCTGCCCCAGTGTGGGCTTGCTTTTTTGGATAAACGTGGCCGCCGTTTTTGGATACAGATGTGACTCTACTGCAGCACAACTCTGCCTGTGACCTAAACCTTTCCAGAAGAGTCTCTATATTTTGTAATATTAATGATAATAGTTTCTATTTTTCGCAGCCTCCATTCGCCTGCAGCTGGCCTCCATTCGGCTCTCAGTGTGTTTGACCATGCACCAGCTTGTGATCGTCTGCTAGCCTCTCTGCACTAAGGCTTCCTGCTGTGGACAGGAAGTGTCCCCCTGGAGATCCTGTCACATGACCATGACCTGCTATGAGTGAGGGATCACCAGCCACCCCGACTTTGTGCCTCCGCTGAGGTCCCAGTGGGATGTGGGGAGAACTCCCCCTCTGAAGGCAGGGCCCATTGGCTGTTGTATGTACAGCTTCACGCTACTGAAACATGAGAGCCTCCTCCTGCACTGAGCTCATTAATGGCCTCCCAGTGACGAACAGGAGTGTAGGGGCCCAACCAATTGGCACTGGGGCCCCGGTTCAGGAGGCGCTGGGCACAGGGGCTGCTAGGATGTATGCCGACTGAGCCATGGACTAACACAGCAGCTGCATCGTATGTAGATGTTTGCGTAGTGAACTGTGAGATGCACTTTATTTCCCAGGAAGAACTGGCACCGCCAACCACATATCTGCAAAATAGATGAAACCCGATAATCGACAGGCACTAATTAACCAAGATGTTGTACAATATTGTGCTAAACAGTGGTGTATATTTTTTTCAAGGTGTTTATTGTACTTTTATTGCTTTGTTAGTCGACTTAAAGGATCTTGTTAATTTTGTATTAAACTGTGCTGTGCATTACAAACAGTTACTGATTTATTTATTCCGTTCATATTCACAGAGCAAGAGCGGTGTTAACCGTGCCTGGGATTCACCAGAGCCTCAAAGAGAAAACCACAGATCCCTCAGGTGTTGCTAAGTGATAACAGATAGCTATTCGCTAACTCCGGGCACCACTAAGTAAAAACAGGGCGTTTATCAAGCGAAGAATGCAAAGAACGTGCTTGTGTTCTTGGCAAAAACATTCTTGCTAACTTGCCTCCTAAGAACAAACTTGGGACACAATGAATCGTAGGATTTTTCTCATTTGCAAGGATGCAGTCAATGTATCCACGGTATTCCGAGCTGGATAAGAAGCACATCCAGGGATTTTTACCGTCCTCCATACTTTTGTTCTTGAATATAAGGGTGCAATTAATTGTGGGATTGACGTGGTTCGGTGAGGATACAACCGATGTGTCCTTGACATTTGGGGTGGGGCAAGACTGACATGCATGGATTTCTGCCGTCCTCTTCTGTTCTTAGTATTGGACCTGGTCCTCAGCAATGGAAGATGATGTCAAATGGGTGCGCAAGAACACAAGAATGGTCAAGTACACATATCGATAAACACCCAGATATGTTACCCCTAGCCATTGCTAAGTGAAAACAGAAAGCCTTGTGCTAAACCCAGGTATCACTAAGTGATAGCAGATAGCCATGTACTAATCACAGGCATCACTAAGTGAAAAGATAGCCGTGTACTAATCACAGGTATCAGTAAGTGATAGCAGATAGCCATGTACTAATCACAGGTATCACTAAGTGATAGCAGATAGCCATGTACTAATCACAGGCATCACTAAGTGATAGCAGATAGCCATGTACTAATCACAGGCATCACTAAGTGAAAAGATAGCCGTGTGCTAACCCCAGGCCTGACTAAGTAAAAAAGGGTGTTTATCAAAACCAAGAACTCAAAGAATGTACTTGTGTTCTTGGCAAGAATAGCCTTGCTAATTTGCTTCCCAAGAACGAACTTGGGAATGAATCATGGGATTGTTCTTGTTGGCAGAGATGCAACCAATGCATCCTTGATTATTTTATTTTTTTGCGGGGGGGGGGGGGGGAGGCCAAAATAACATACGGGGATTTTTACGGGCCGCCGTATTGCAACTGTTGAGTATTGCAACTGTATTTTGGTAATGGAAAATGCCATCAAAAATGTATGTGAGAACACAAGAGTGGTAAAGCATGCATGTTGATAAATGCAGATAGCTGTGTGCTAACCCCAGGCATCACTAAGTGATAACAGACAGCTGTGTGCTAACCCCAGGCATCACTAAGTGATAACAGACAGCTGTGTGCTAACCCCAGGCATCACTAAGCTTTTAGCACTAGGTTCTCTCCCACCCTCCACATGGGCTGAAGTCCACCGGTTGCCCCCACAGAAGGCTGCAGAGGGCGCCGGGGAGTCCGCCCAGAGCTGGGGTCCTTCCATGGCTGAGTACCCTGGAGATTGTGCTGTGCTCCGTTCAGATCTCTGATACAACAGATCTGTTCACGCCTGATGCATCATGGAGACACTGTGGGCTCTGGCCCTACGACCCTAGTGGACAGCTTCCCCTCCCCCAGCCCATCAATCGGACCAGTCGGCACCATCGCCGGGCTCAGAATCGTCATCGGAATCGCTGTACTCCACAGCGATGCGGCGCGACAAGATGGTGGCCACGTCATTGCCGGCGGGATCACGGCGTGCCTGCTGTTCCTGTTCTTCCTGCACCTTCTTCAGCTGGATGCCTGCAGGGGCCACACCAGGCATGTCACACTCTGACCTCACACACGCGCATGCGCAGCCGGGCGGACACACACTCACCCATGCGTATCGCGGCCAGCAGGTCGCTGCGTGCGTCACCCATTGGCTGAGTCTCGCTGGGTAGAGGAGGGCCAGGGGGTGGGGGTGGCGGCCCTGGTGGGGATGGGGCCGCCATTGGTACCACAGCGGCAGGAGGAGGGGTCAAATAGCTGGCAGCCGCCACCATTGGTCTGCTGACGGAAGGGGGCAGAGGAAATCCCCCAGGGGGTGTAGCAAAGGCGGTCTGTGCTGATGGTATGAGAGGGGCGGGGGGCAGCCGGGGGAGGGGTGCCCCATAGAAATTGAGCATCTGGCCAGAAAACATCCTGGAGGGGGGATCATAGTCGGGGGAGGATGGACAGTTAGACAGAGAGAGAGACAGAAATGGGAGTTACTCAAGGTGAATGCAGACAGACACAGACACACAGGCAGACAAACACAGACACAGACAGAGGAGTACCTGTAGTCATCGGGAGGGAGGGGAATTGTGCCATCCACAGCCTCTGCTGGAGGAGGAGGCGGGGGGGGCTGATGTGGTCGCCCCAGCGTGCCCCCCCTTTGGCCCACGGTGGTGCAGTGGTAATCATGCTCTGTGATGGGGGCGTGGTTTGCCGGATGCATGTGACTGAGGCCCACGTGATTGGGTGTGGCTAGAAAGCTGTGATCTGAGTGGTCCGAGGCGTAGGACCTACAGAGGTGCGGGAACAGGGGGAAAGAAAGAGAGGGGGAGAGTGTCAAATGTGTGCGCATTGCCGCAGGCTTTTGAAAGACAGGAGTGACCGCAGCTGAGGCTGCTGTTCCACCTATGGTCAGCAGACGTGCAAAGATGAAAGGTGGTCTAAAGACCGAGACGCAGATTCCTTACTGGGCTGCTGGTCAGGAAGAGAACATCCTCAGTTATTTTTCACACCGGTGCCTCATTTCAGCACTATGGGGCTGCTCTATTTGAGTTAAGGGCTTCCAATACACCAAATGCTCCCGTATTCTCTGGAGGATGCTGTACTGGTTCACTCCTGCTCTGAATTTCCACTTGGCACCCACCTGTCTCATCCATGCAGCTACATGCCCCCTCTGGCTTTTCAGGCAGTAACGGAGCACTGTGGCTGCATCTACTTACTGTCACACAGAACAGCAAGCCGTCTGCCACTCACGGCTCTCACGGAGCTGACCTTCACGCCGATCGATTGTTAGGGAGATGGCCTTGCTATTTATACAGACCGTCACAGTGTAGAATGTCAGACCTGCTGTCGGGGGACAGTGATGCCTCAGACTCCGCCCCCTGGTGGACGGTGCGGGAATGGCAGCTGTCTGGCCGCAGCTCCTTGTCGAACGCCATCATGTTCCACTCCTGGCGCCGGTTGCGAGCCTTGCGCACCTTCTTCACCTCCCGCGGCAGTGTGCTGTCCACCCCGCGCCTCTGCTCCTGCCAGTGGGAAGCAGCAGATACTACAGTGTGTGATTCTTTGCTGGCCTGGACTCACAGGGCCCTGGGAGGGACCATAGTCAGCGGAGGAGGAGGAGCTGGAGACTGTGGCCCACCTTCTGCCGTCGCTTCTCCTTCCTTTTGTCCTCTGTGTCCTGCAGCATCTTCTCCTTCCACAGGTCAAAAAAGTACGAGGGATCAGTGTAGAATTTCAGGCTATCCCTGCAGTCGTCCCTACAGACAGACACCACTGCTGTCACATGCGTAATAACTTGGGGGGGTGGGGCTGTGGGGACTGTGGTGGGGAGATGTACCTATAGGGGGAGAGGATACTGAGGGGTGGGGGCTTGTCGCTGAAGCTGTACATCTCAACCACAGGGATGGGAATGCTGCCCTTGGACACCACCTGCTGGTCCTGGATGGTACAGCTTTTGAAGGCCTTCTTCATGTTGATGTCCTGGAGGGACACTGGGGAACAGAGACAGGGTTACACAGGAAGCGCGTTAATAGCCGCAGGTTTGGAATGCCCCCTGAGCCCTGAGCCCTAGCTCACCCTCCTCCACAGTAGAGTCCAGCTGAGTGACTTTGACGGCAAGCCGATCGATGCGCTCTTGGAGGGAGTTGGCCCGCAGGTAAAAACTGTTGGCCTCATTGAAGAGCTCTCCAAAGATGTCCTCTGCATGTTTACCTAGAGGGGGCAGTGAGGAGCAGCTAAGAAGCCATAAACAGATAAAAGATTAAGAATAGCTGACGGTCAGCTGGCCAATGCAGGACCGTGATTGGCAGAAAGCACTGGGGGTGGAGCTTACTCAGGCTGCTGAGCTGCCGGATGATGGCTGATAGGCTGCTGTTAGTGACGCACTCGAGCTCACTGCTGATGGCCTCGGGCAGGGCGCCCCGGCACAGAGAGCGGGGCTCCACACTCCTCTTTAGTAGGGGCATGGTTGCATCGAGCACAACACAAGCACAGCCTGTTGGGAGATTATGCAGGCTTAGGGGTCACATGACCTACCCCCCCACCTGCACCTAATGAGGCTTATCCAGGTAGGTTTAGGACATTTTATGCAAGAGCTCATGGAAAATATTATTAAAGTTCACTGCAGACAATATATAAAACGATAAATCAGAAATTAGTGTGTTTGTCCTTCAGACTGGATCATCCTTAGTACCTTAAAATCACATTATCATGATAGTGTCACACAGACAGACAGACCGTGTGTATAAAGCTTACAGAGCAGAAACACTGATCTTTCCAAACATTTATCCCTGTTTCCCATAAAGCTTTTATTACTATAATGCAGATGCTCCTGTCGAATATGACATGACACAGCATACTCGGGTGCTTAGTACACATAATGAGCTTGACAAAATCTGGATACATAGTAGGATACGTTCTTGTACAGTGTATGATTGATACAGAGACTGGAAGCGCGGCTGCATGAATGCTGCTGTCGTACCCAGCATCAGTAGAAAGTATCAAGGAGTTTATGGCCGGCTCAGGAACAGATCACAATTCAAATGTGACTACTGAATGTGCATCACGATCGTGAAAGTCAAGCCATAGTAAGGTGAGAAGCATCATGGGAGCCTGAACACTACACATCAGGAGAAGATGCCTGCACACACACACAGACACACAATGCTGCTTCCTGCACACACATCATTAAGACTCCTCCTATATCACTGTTCACCTCTAGCCCTTGTGCCTGGTTCTGCCCCGGTTGCTCCTATCTGCCTGATACATATGGCGTGAGTGATGCGGTTCTATAACAGAGGCTGGAGTACCAGTAACACAGGCCACCTCACTGTGACAATTCCCCACTTCCGGCTTCCCGTCCTTTTCAGTGTTCCAGCCTCTAGTTTCCTGTCTTTGCATTAGGAGGGAAAACAATGATAATCTGCAAGCCTGATGTTTCCAAAAGCCCTCGCCGCTGGGCGTAACCCCCCTTCCACCACCCAGCTGTTGCAC
>JAODJX010000083.1:23511796-23532686 GCA_026776945.1 Isichthys henryi
TCCCACAATCCTTTGTGCCTAAAAGAATACCTCTCCAATCATGCTTTTCAACAAAAAACCCACAATGCAGACAGCAAATGCCCCAGTCCCACCCCCCACCTCTTCAATCACAACCAGATGACCAGTGGAGTCAGAGAGGCAGATTAATGCAGCTCTGGCTGTCTGCGGAGACTGGAGTGGGCAGCGCATGAGGACTCTGGATCAGTCACTCCATGTAATCACACTAGTCAAGCCTAATGAACCGCATTCAACCCAAAACTGAGAATGACAGATGTATGTGAGGCCTGTCAGGGAGGATACTGTGCTTGTGGGCAGGGAGCTCATCAAAGACAGACGGGGGGCAGCTGTGCCCCCCAGCCTCAGAGGGCCAGCCTGTCAGGAATCCCCAAAAGGGGGACCCCTTTGAAAGATCTCAAAGGACAAAAGATCCCTGTTCTCACGGCAACAGGGGCATTCTCCCATTCCTTACCCCGCCCCTGCCCCCCAGCTAGGCAGCAAGGGGGGGCACACACACACAGGTTTGTAACTGAATCTTTGTGGGGACTTTCCATCAATATCTATTGGGAAAACTCTAATTCCGGCATGACGACCATAACCCCTACCCAGCCCTAACCTTAAACAATAATTAACCAATTTTTAATTTTTGACTGCATTCACAGATCTTTGTAGTGACCTGAAAAATGGTCCCCACAAGGTAAAAATATTTGGTCCCCACAATGTAATATAAACTTAATCCACACACAGACGCTCAAACACACAAACACACACACTAAAATCTGTCTCAAAATCTCTCTCGAGCAGTCAGAGCTTTAAAGCACAGTCATACACAAGGTCCCATGCCGTCCTGTCTGCCCTCCGAGCCCCCCCCCTTCCTGTCTCACCGGGGGCTCTATGGAAACAGTCCCCCCCCCACCACCAACATCACCTCATTGAGGAATGCCGTCTTCCTTCCTGCCCCCCCCAAACTCCAGAAGGGGGGATTTTCATGGAGGACATGATCGGGGTGTCCGCAGCCTGGACGGATACACGGTCTCACAAACAGACATGGCCCTACAAAGCAAAAGTGCCCCAAGAACCAAGCATAGTGCCGAAGCAGAAATGCCCGGCTCAGACCTGGTACCCTAGCAGGGTGGCTCGGATGCCCGGGTCAGAACGCGTACCGAAGCGGGCTGGCCCGGGTCGGAGTCGGACAGCCAATGGTTGGACGGCCCAGCATCACTGTTCACACGCGTTCACACGGATTTACACGGATACACCCACAAGAACCGGACGGCTGTTAATAACTGTGAGCAATAAGTTTTATCATGCAACGCTGCTGCAGATGTGACCTGTAAACTGTGCTGGGGGCTCAAATAACAGAGGATAAGACGGACAAAGCTTAAGGGATAAAACGGGATATACGAAAAAAGTGGGAGATACGGCTGAAGAGGGTTTAACACAGAGGCGCCGGACGCATCATCACACTTCGAGAAACAGCGATGGGACCGAGCGAGCACTATATACCGGCACCAAAATAGTTAGTGTGCATCCGGTACGGCTGAAAATAACGGTTTTAGAGCAGCGAGGCAATAAAGCGGTAAGGCGCTTACCTGCAGTCTGTTTGGGGATGATACCGAGCCGTCCGCCTCGCTGCTTCGGGCGTCCAGTCCGGCGCTGGGCGGGACTCCGACCGTGACTCCGCCCCAGCCGGCCAATCAGTGGCCGCGGGAAGGGAGCTATTCACACGACAGCCAATGACGGTCCGAAGTAAAGCTGAGCGACAGCAGAACTTATTCCGCTCAGTAAATCGGGATATGCGTCTGAATCCTCATGTTTGCATGCGAAAGTGCGGCAATAGTACATGGGATTGTTAATGCAGGGGAGCCACCATACTGAAACTGCCTGTGTGACGTTTTAGCACATCATCGTGTCTCATAATGTCTAACCTCAGCCAGCTCCTGTGGTTCACAGTGACTCCCCTGCCTGAGCAGCAAACAGCCCGAAGGCTCCCAGAGGAAGGGGAACAGGATGCAGCATCGCCCCCACCCGCAAACACACAGAGTGCCTGGATTTCTATCTTCCTTGGCCATTCGTTAGGGCATAACCCTAATCCTAACTATGTCAATCCTAAACCCATTTTACCCAGCCCCATCCTTAACCACAAATAACCAAACAAAAAGACTTTGACTGTTTTAGTGTTTTGATTGCATTCACCGATTTTTATAAAACTGAGTTTCCCCTTAGGAGGATCAGAAAAATGTCCTGGTTTATACTACATTGTGGGGGCCCGGGGTAACCAAATGGTAACACATACAAAACCACAGACTCAGACAATCAGGGGTTAGGACTGTCCAAAAAAACAAAAAAAAAACAAAGTCCAAACATAACAGTTGAGCTTTTATTGTTCAGGATCCTCACTCCATTATGTAAAATGCTTCAGTACAGTACGATGCATGTTCATCTCAGTTCCTCATCGGAGGCTAAGGCTAGCAGCCCTGCTAGGCCAGAACACAAAGGTAAAGAGTTATAAACCACAGACACAGAGGCCCAGCTCCGGGACTGTGTGCGTGCGGATGCCGGCCTTCCCAGCATGCTCCGCTCAGCAGCCGCCCGCGCCGGCCTTGTCTTGGACTCCGTCGCTGTTGGCTAGAACATAGCAGCTTTTTATCTCGGTAAAGTCAAAAGACTTGGGACAACAAGAAGGGGAAGAAGACCATCAGTCCAATGAGAGCAGAACCTGCAGGCCAATGGGACGGTCGCCTGGCCATGGTGTGTGAATAGTACCGGGTACCAGAGCTGAATCTCACGCTCACATATATGCAGTGATGGCAAGCGAACACTCAACGCAGCTACTGTTCAAGCTCCTGCTCCCTTACTTTTATATGGGTACTGAAATGCCACATGCTGCGTGGCTGTATGTATGTGTGTATGTGGGGGCCACATCCTGGTCCTGCCCCACGGCCCCTTCCTCGGTACATTCTCCCAGGCATGGGGGGGTGGGGGGTGGTGGTGATGGTACAGGTGAAGCCTCAGTAACGGTGGGTCTGGTGGGAGTACTGCGGAGGCTGCTGGGAGGTAGAGGAATATCCCATGCTGCTCTGGGGCAGCGACGTGCTTGGTCCTGGGTTCTGGTAGGCAGCGTGTGGATTGGAGCGCTGAAGGGAAGAAACGCATTTAAAACTCGTCCACCAACGGGCAGGCAGAACTGCTTCATTCCACCAATGGGCAAGCAGAATCACCTGGTAGTCTGAGTTCATGATGAGGCCGCCAGAGGTAGTAGTGGGGGGAACCACTCGCACCTTCTTGAGGGGGGGGCCCTGGGCGTGGCTATTGTCCTGGTTCCCCGTGTGCCCAGCCCCGTTGGTGTGGTTGGTCCCCTGCTGCTGCTGGTTCTTCTGGGGAGGGGACACACACACACACACACAAGGCACTATCAGCGCACGCACGCTTATGCTCAGCGTCACAAGGGCCATGCCAGAGGGTCCCACCTTGTCTGCTTTGTCCTCTGGCTCTTCCTCTGTCAGGAATTCGCGTTTGGGGTATGGGATCTGGCATCCAGCAAAAACACTGTGAAGGGGTACAGAGAGCAAGAGAGGTAGCGTGAAGTTCATTACAACGTTTTAACAAGGTGCTGCCGCTCTATTGGGGGAAGGAGCTGTCACTCACTCTGAGGTGGGCAACGGCTCTTCCAGGAAGTACGGGTCCTGCATAGCCAGCTCAGAGGTGATCCTGCGGATGGGGTCCATAGTCAGCAGCTTCTGCAGCTGAAAGGAAATGAAGGTGCTAGCATTGTTCTCTATCCACACTGTCGATGTCATGGACGTGTGAGCACACTGGGTTCTATGGCCCCTCCCACACAGGTACTCACCAAGTGGAATGCTTTGCTGTCTGGTTTGACTTTATGTTTTTCCATGTACTTTGTGAGACTGCAATTTGTGTACCTGAAGGCAACACAATGACAAAAGAATTCAGCTTCAGGGCTGCTGCTTGATCTATTTAAGCTAACAGGATGTGAAACGGGCCAGAAGCAGCAAGTCCAGAAGCAAAGTCAACAAGCCCCATGAGTTCCTGCACTGAATCTCCCCAAAATCCCGAGTGACAGGAGACCTACGTATTCCTTCTGAAGTCTTTCATCAAAGTCGAATGTTCCGGCATCTTCTTTATGTCCTCCCAGTCCTTATCTGAGTGTGAAAAGGAGATACATGAAGCCACATGAAGCAAGAGACAGAGCTTTGGGTTTTCCAGAGGCTGAGAGACTTCAGCTGATCTTGATTTTCCAAGGTGTCCTGCAGGTGGGGTACGGTACCTGCGGGGAAACCCATGACATTGAAGATGCGGTCTAACTGGTCATGGTGGTATGGGTTGCTGGTCTTTATATCTTCCTGCCGACAGTGAAATATGGGCTCTGAGGTCAGCAGCTCTGCGAAGATGCAGCCGATGGCCCAAATGTCTGGGGAGCAAGAGAATGGGCCAATCACAAGAGCCCTCACAGAAACCACAGAACCCAAACACACCAATCACAGGAGACCCCCAAAACAGCACAGACCCCACAAGCAGCCATACAAACCACTCACACGCCCACTACCACCTGGTGACTCACCAATGGCTTTGGTGTAGTGCCTGGCCCCAAGAAGCAGCTCTGGGGCTCGATACCAGAACGTAACCACCACAGGGTCCAGGTCCGCTAAAGGCTTCAATGGTGAGTTAAAGAGGCGGGCAAAGCCCATGTCCGCTGTGGGAGTTGGGGCAGTCGGAAAGGAGGGAGAGAAAGTTAGCTCTGGGAAAGTCCTGTAGCACTGCACTGAGAATACGGCAGGCACAGGAAGTAAGAATGACCTCGTGTTCGTACACGTGACCTTTAACCCCACGTCCCTTCACGCTGTCCCCGGGGGACGTACCAATCTTGACGCGCCCCCTTTCTGGGCCCTCACCCATCACCAAAATGTTAGCAGGTTTCTATGGAGACAAAAAGTGATTAAAGCTTTTCCACACAGAAGACGCTCAGGCAAACACTGAGGGGAAACGGCCAGCCGTGCATCTCAGGAAACACATGTGTACCGCAGCTGGCGGGGGCCCTCTGCTGGCTGGCCGAGGGACCCCACACACTGTGCAGAGTAAGACCCGCTCACACAGCCCAGCCCCGCCTCCCTCACCAGGTCCCGATGCAGCACCCAGTTGGCGTGCAGGTAGTGGATGCCGTCCAGGATCTGGTAGAGCAGTGACTTCACCATCCCACGTGGCAGCTGCAGCGGCTTCTTGTTGGCCTTGGAGGCTCTGTGGAATTTGATGATGTGCTGAAGAGGAGAGATTCAAGGAGATCGTGTCACTGCAGGGCTGTGAGGGCATGGGTACCTGGCCAGGCAACGAAAAGGGCTCCACTCTCACCCAGAGGTCATGCTCGGCATAGTCGAAGAGCAGCCAGACCTTGCGGTCTGCATGCGACAGAAAGACCTTCTGCAAGGAGATGACATTTGGGTGCTTGAGCTCCCGCAGCAGCTGAAAAGGGAACAAAATCACACAGAATAACCGATATGCACAGTCACAGACACAGAAACACAGAGGCAGCCACACACACAAACAGAGACGGTCACAGACAGAGATACAGAAACAGTGACACACACAGACACAGAAAAACAGTCACACACATAGATAGACACAGAAACACACAGAGACACACACACTCACAAAGGCACACAACGACAGCCACCCACAGCAACAGACACATACACAGTGACATACACAGTGACACAAAATTGACACACAAACATGCAGACAGACGCACACAGATACACACAGAGACAGACATAGAGAGACACAGACACAGAAAGACAAACACAGAAACGGGGAAAGAAACACAGCTGCACACACAGACAGAGGCATACAGAGACAGGGACACCATAGACACAAACAGAGGAACACAGAGAGACACACAGAAAGACAGGCCTTTGGCATGCAGATGCACTCACTGCAATCTCCCGACAGGCAGACATGGAGATGCCGGTGCCCTCAATCTGCTTCAGGGCATACTCCTTGTCATCTTTCCTGTGCAGATGCAGAGCAGTCAAACACAGATGTGTACACACTGCACAGCCTGAAGCTGCAAAGTCTGTGTTCCTGTGTGTGTCGCTCTGAAAGTCAGCCCACCCCCATTGTGTGTCACAGTAAAATACGGCCCTATCTGCAAGTCACATGACAGGCCTGTTCAAAGCCGATTAAACCTGCAGATGTTCTCAGCTATGACAATATAGGTCACTTATGAACACACGCGTTGATGAAGCTCAGATAAACTCCACACACCGTAAATACAGAGATCACAGCAAGGACCCGAAATACATGATTTCAGACAGAAAAGTGGCAGCATTTTAAACAGGACTGGCCAATCGCTGGATCCTGCTGAGGACAGATTTTACGGGTGACAGGAGTCCCAACAAACAAACATCATACTACAGAATCTGCAGGAAGGCATCACAAGAAAAGAAACGGAGTGAGTGCTGTCAGAAAGCTTGAGATGTGTACATAAATACAGCCACCATGAGCCACCAATACAGACGGTCACCTGTATATATTTTTTTAATTAGTAATCATGCCAGTAATAAAAAGTGACTTTCTGAACTCAAAAGCAGAACGATTTACAGTAAATTTTATTTCATTTTCTTGTGTGTATATCAAGCATCATTGCAAGGTTATATATTTTCAGAGCTCTGTAGGATCTACCTTTGAAAAAAATTGCAGAATGCATTGAACAATCACACCAAATGCTTCCCAATGACATAAACGTCACCCAGCTCAGAGATACCCCACAAATCATCAGTATTTTTCTGGTCAGAGTTTGAAAGCGCCGACAATAATTACGACAATAACACTATATAAAATCATTTTGATCTTGCATTTTTATTTAAGAGCAATTTCCAAGTCAGACTTAGTTTTCAAAAATTAATGTTTTCACAGCGGAAATTAATCTTCAAAACAGCAGCAAAATCCCCTCAAAGTCCACATCCCAAAATAACTCCTGCAATCTGCTGAATCTGCTTTGCAGACTGATCAGCACTCAAGCAAAGACCCCGCATCCACTGAAAGCGTGTGCGTGTGTCTGAGTGGGACAGAGGCCGCGTATAACACCGGATAGCCCGATTCAAGACCACACTGATCCACAAAACCATTAGCCGCAAGAGTGAACTGGCAGAAGCGTCTCAATGGAGGAAACAGCGGTGAAGCTCCACAATGACACACAGCCCCGAGAGGAGGGCTCACCGGGGGCCCTGGGACAAAGCGCAGACGCGGCGCGTAACAAGCGGCCGCAAGCCGAGGCTCGGTGCCACAGAAAAGCCCCAGCAGTGCAGGAGACCGCAGGCCAGCGCGTCTACCTTCACCGTGGACCGAGGGCCTCAGGAAGCCGACGGAGCCACATCGCACTCACCCGTCTTTCCGCTTTGCTTTGTACACATGGCCGTACGTCCCTCGCCCTACTTTGCAGCCCTCATACTCAAACAAGTCCTCGACGCGCTCCCGCTCGCCAGTCAGCTTCACTTTGAAATCATAGTCCATCTTCGCCGCTCCTTCGGCCGGCCCTAACCCTCCGCGCACTTTTAACCCTCTAATCTTGCGTCCTGCTTTTATATTTAAAGCGCCGCTCGGGGGGCACCGGCCGCACAGCCCGGGTCCGTATTCAGCGCTGCCGTCCCTGCGTCGCTTCCACCTCAGCCGACGGTCTGCATCTACCGGCGCAGCTCGGACACGCAAGAGGAGCGCAGGCTGCTTGCCGATAGTGGGGGAGCCGGCAATGCTCACTATCTGCCCCTCGCAGGTATTACTCTGCCGCTGCGCCTCTGCCGGTATCTCACTCTGGAGAGCAGCGCGTCGGCAGACGGCAGCGTCGCAAAGTGCCGCAAAATGTCGCCAAACGTCGAAACGCAGGAAGCACCGATTGACGGCCATTTCGGTGCACCACGTGGATTTGTACAACAGAAGAAAACGCTATATGTATATTAAATAGTTTGTATATGTAATAATAACATATATTTATGCCGTGCGTTCGCAAACAAGTATGTGTATATTTGGAGTGTATAAATATATCCGAAAACTAAGAAGTAAAAGAGAAAAAAATGTATTTTTTAAAATATGGATTAGGTTTTTGGTACAAATTATTGAAACTGTTTATTTGTATTTGTTTATTTAAAGTTGTTTGTGTAAAAATGGACATCATAGCACAGATTTTAAAGATCCCTTTTATGAATGTGACCAAGTCAGCACCATGGACAGTACAAGTGGCCTAAAACACGGATAAACCACTTAACCAATTATCATTTGGTGAACAACATTAAACGGATTGTTTGTGTAGCTAAAAGACACGATGTCTATGTGTTTGGACTGAACATCTTCCGCAGCGTAAATTATGTGACCTCTTTGGCAAATGCCTACAACGTCTATACGGCTTATACCTTTACATTTCGGTTTTTCTCCATTTTGGTCCCGTGACGATTTTATGTCACCTATTTACACGTCCCCGTTTGGTCTGTAGATATTTTGAAATTACTGCTCTAAAACCCACTTCGATACATGTTTTTAAGTATGCATTATTTGAGTGGTATAGAATACGTAATAAAGACACGTTGATTGTGGTATATATTATGACATTTTAAAATGTCATCATGTATAAATCAATGTTACAGTGACACTGTTTTACAGTAATTATTGAAATCTCTTCACCTTCTGTGAAGTAAGATAAACCTCCGAGAATATCAGATTAAGTACCTTTGATCTAGAGATATATAAAAGGGTCTCTTTTATTGTCATGCGGACAAATATCTAGGGCCCCAGAGCCGTGCCCTAAACCGCTATGTTAGTTCTGGACCTCTGAACAATAAAGAAACGGAAAATTGAAAAAAGTTATAATTTTCAAATTTTGTTAATAAAATTTAGTTAATGGCAGGTTCCATTGATCCATGCACACACAGTTATTTCGAACTCTGTCTATTAAGTCGAACTAATAGGCTGATATAATGCTTCAGGTCAGCTAGGATTCATGTTCATATGGCTGCTGTTGCAGGTCGGACTGTATAGGATGTAGTGCCGATGGTCCCATCTTAGCTACATTGTATTCAAGACAGCAGAGAGGAGAGCGGATCCGTCCATATTACAGCTGCTGTATCAGGTAATGTCCTACGTCTAAAACGCCTTATCACAACAGCGTAACTTATCCGAAAAGGAAAGTTTAGCCTGAATAGAATGTCTGTCTTGCTTGAGAGTTGCTGTCACATCATACAGCTTTCCAGCTGCTAAAGGCTCGCTGTAATTACAGGGTGTTACGTATTAAATGTCCCAGTCGGCGACGCCATACAGGGACGCTGTGGTGGATTGCCGCCCGGGCCGGTTTGTCGGCGTGCTTTTGCCTTCATTGCTGTTTCGGCTTGGTTAAGGCCGCTCTGTTTCTTTATTGTCTACCACATAGCTGACTAACATGGGGCCTGACTTTCTCTTTGTCATGCCCCGCCCCCGCCCCCAGTTGTTTGGGCGCCTCGCTTGTCAGTAAACATTTCTCGGATAGTGATTGGTAGCTAAGGGCACGCCGTCACAGCGTTGCTTTGCTCCAGTGCATTTTTTTCACAGTGGCCTACTCTGTGTTCAATATGAATGCCTTAGAAAATTACAAGATTTTCAGCGCTGCCAGCTTTAACCGCGATCACGGCGTTCGTGTTGGCTAGCCGTGGCCCCTGTATCGTAAATAAAGACGTTGACATTCTGCATAAATGGCAGCCAGGGAGCGGCTCAGACAGCTGAAAGTGCCTTCCGTCCTAAGCTCCTGCGCAGTCTCGGCCTGTTTCTCGTCTCGAAATTTCCCGATGACAGCCTCCCGTGTGCGATTCAGCCGTCAGATATTGCGTAATGGCGTTAAGCTAATTGTCAGGCACTTGTGAAGGTCGTTTTCGATAAGAAACGGCTCTGAGACTTGTAATGCTGTAGTATCAGCCTGAGTGTAACCGCACCGGTGTTTACAAACGTTACGAACAACGCAGACTAAGGAACCCCGTGGGACTGGTTGACTGGAGCAATGTGCGATATCTGCACTGAGCCATGATTTAGGGGTGTTCTGCATGGTCGAACTCCAGCTGTGTGTATTCAGGTGACTGACAGCTCTTCCATAAGTGGCCCCGGTGCCAGGATGGACCCCCCTGGAGCACAAGATGAGAGGGGGCTCCAGCAGGAGCGGTTGCGCAGGGAGGAAGCGTACTACCACTTCATCAACAGCCTGACAGAGGAGGAGTACCGCCTGATGCGGGACAGCAACTTGTTGGGCACACCAGGTGAGTGCCCCCCTCATGCAGCAGGGAAGCCACCACCCCTCCCCAAGTGAGATTAACTGTCCCCTCTCTGTGTCTCAGGCGAGGTGACGGCTGAGGAGCTCCGGCAGCGTTTAGACGGTGCTAAGGAGCGGCTTTCGGTGCAGCCACACCCACCGAGCAGCGAGGTGGGAGTGGAGGACGGGAGCAGCGGTGAGGTCTTACACTGTGAGGGTGGCTAGAGGGATTGTATGTGTGTTTGCATAGGAGGATGAACCTAACGCATGGTGGTGTATGTCTGTCAGGAGCTGCAGGCGAGGCATCTCACGGGGATTCACTACTTGAGTGGTTGAACACATTCCGGCGCACAGGCAACGCTACACGCAGCGGGCAGAGCGGCAACCAGACGTGGCGCGCAGTGAGCCGCACCAACCCCAACAGTGGCGAGTTTCGCTTCAGCCTAGAGATCAATATCAACCATGAACAGCCAGAGCCTGCTGACCTGCCAGGCCCCGCCCAGGCCCTTCCTGGCCCTACTCAGCCCCAGCCTGGCCCCGCCCGTCTTACACATTACCCCCCTGCCCGGCACGCTCTCACCCCCTCGGCCCGGCTGGTCCAGAGCAGGAGGCAGCAGGCGAGACGCGGCCGTGGGAGCCCTGCCCCCTTCTTGGCCATTCCTGAAGCCAGTGGCCTTCCAGAACCTGTGACAACTCACACCGCCCCTGCCCCGCCCTCCTTTACCCCCCTGGGACAGGGCAGTATCAACACTGCAAATGCAGTTGGCGAACGAGAGCAACCTCCTGCTCTGGACTGCCCCCGTGTGTCAGCGCATGCCCTCCCCCCAGAGGCCCCGCTCCTCCCCCAAGAGGCGATACCCACCCACGAGCCTCGCAGCAGCCGGACTCGAGCACGAGGGCGTGGACGCAGGACCCGGGCAGGCAGCTTGGCTGGTGGTCACCGCAGGGGGTCTCAACGCAGCCGCTCCCCGCTGCACCGGGGCCACACCCAGGAGCAGCCACCAGCTGCCACCATGGAGACTGAGGAACCTGCCACCAGTGAAATGGCAGATGCCACCCCTGATGAGGTGGAGTCGCAGGCCCCCAGTGCAGGTGGTGCCGCCCGCCGGCACCCCACGATCATGCTGGACCTACAGGTGCGGCGGATCCGGCCAGGAGAGAGCCGGGACCGGGACAGTGTGGCGAGCCGCACACGCTCACGGCTTCGCATGGCTGAAAACACAGTGACCTTCGAAAGTGACAGTGGCGGCTTCCGCCGCACCATCTCTCGCTCGGAGCGTGCTGGCGTTCGCACTTATGTCAGCACCATCCGCATCCCGCTGCGCCGCATCTCCGAGACGGGCCTGGGCGAGCCCAGCTCTGCTGCCCTGCGCTCCATCCTGCGTCAAATTATGACTGGCTTTGGTGAGCTCAGCTCCCTCATGGAAACGGAGGCTGATGCTGAGGCGGGCGGTACCCCCCCACAGGCCCTCCGCGATGGCGGTGGCCCAGGGCCCCGGGAGCTGGCTGAAGGGCGTGGCAACAATGGGGCAGGGCCCATGGAGGAGGAGGAGGAGCGGAGGCGGACGGGTGGGGTATCGGGCAGGGACACCAACAACCTGGTTGAGAATGGCACGCTCCCTATTCTGCGTCTGGCACACTTCTTCCTACTGAATGACGAGGAGGATGAGGAGCATCCACGAGGCCTGACCAAAGAGCAGATCGACAACTTGTCCACGCGCACCTATGGCCAGGCTGGCCTGGAGGCGGATGTAGGCCGTGCCTGCAGCGTGTGCATCAGCGAGTATGCACAGGGCAACA
This sequence comes from Isichthys henryi, assembly GCA_026776945.1. Taxonomy (NCBI): domain Eukaryota; kingdom Metazoa; phylum Chordata; class Actinopteri; order Osteoglossiformes; family Mormyridae; genus Isichthys; species Isichthys henryi. Next base: position 23,523,870 of record JAODJX010000083.1, read on the forward strand.
AGTTGCGCCGGTTGCCCTGTGCACATGAGTTCCACGTCCACTGCATCGACCGCTGGCTGTCTGAGAACAACACTTGCCCCATCTGCAGGCAGCCTGTGCTCCACGCCCACAGGGGCTGACCCCACCCTCCGGCGGGTAACCCCTGCCGACTCCGTGCTAACCAGTCATCAGTTCAGCTTCATTGTTCTACAGAATTGAGTCAGTGCGTTAAATTAAGAGCAGAGCCAAAAACCAAACATGACAATAACCCAGAGAGGTAACAAAACTTTATTTTTTTAGACTTTCAGTTCCAGCACTTCCTTGCTAGGACATCACAGATGACTTCCCTTAATTTCAGCATCACGTCACGAAGCATTTGGTTTGTTTGAGAAATGAGTCCTGCAGCTGACCAATGTCCCAGCCCCCATAGACTAAGCATTAGCATGTAAATAATCAGTGAACAGACATGAACTGCACTGTGGTTCTGCCAGCACGCAGTGTCTTGCAGCTGTTCATACAATGCAGAGTGGCAGCCTGCGGGGGCACTGTGGCCATGCCTCCTGCAGAATGTCCCCCCCACGTTGGGGCTGCAACCCTGCGTGCTCACAGGAGAGCTGTCTTGTTGGCTGTGTAAATAATCCGGCGAATGTAGGCGGCGTCCATCCGTATGTTGCCTCTAACAACAAGCCAAACTGCTTAGTGCTGGCTGCAGCTGGCACACCTACTCCCTAAAGCTGTGAGAATTTATTCAGACGCTCTGTACTGCCCCCTACTGGTAATAGAAATGTTCCATTATTGACAGTGTTTTGGGTAACAGTGCCAACGGTGTTCATATTGTTCTTTGTACTTAATGAGCATATTACACGTTGTACCCAGACACCTGAAGGGTCAGTCTCTGTGCCCCCCCCCGGCCCCCCAAGCACAGCACATGCATCTCCCTGTTCTTACCAGAAGGGGACAGCAGTACAGCCCCAGAAATACATGAACTATCTCTTGAATCCATTTTCATCCACGTTTCTTTGTGACCACTTTGGAGATGGACATTAAGGTATGTGCTGAAAACCATCATGTTCTTTTGCCCTGTGGAAGTTCTGTTATATTTGCTGTTGCTTCCTTACTTGGCCTGGGGTTGGGTTTCTGTCTTACCTGAAGGTCAGGATAAACTCAATAAAAGAGAATCAACAGATGCGGCCGGTGAATCTGTGTGTGAGTCTGCCCACACCACTGATGCAGATGAGTATTTGCTTCTCTGTAACAGGCAGTCTGACTGCAAATCATCAGCTCAGAGCAGCCAGGAGAGACTCCCCAAGAGTCGGAGCTCTGTGCTGCACCATCTGTGTGTTTAGGAAACACTGATAACTGCTTTTATTGTGGCACCTTACCTGATTTGTTCAATACAAAGGTTTACCACCATCCACTTTTACCTGTTATTTGTAACTCTATCCACTGACTTTCTGTAACTGCATAGCCAGTTAACGGTTACAGTGAACATGGAGCCTGTTCCTGGAAGCACAGGGTAGCGGGACACCTTGATCAGGATAGGATGCCAGCTCATCACACTCACACTGCAGGAAAATTAGAGACACCAGTTCACCTAAACCGAGCACCTTTTGTCCTGGACAGAAAGAAAAAAACAAATAAAACATCTGAATATATTTCATAATATATAAGCACACTGTCCTTTGCCATTTATTACCAGAGTGTATAATCTTCAAAGTCTGCAGTGCTTCACTGCAGCAGACCCTGACGCTGCTGCAGGATGCGTGCAGACGGGCGATCCCACACGGGCTGGCGTGCATTTTTTTTGTTCCATCATTCGGGATAGCGTCGCCGCATCTGCTGCTGGCTCGGCGGCGCTCGGGACTCCCGCTGTGCGAAGCACGCAGCGCGTAGCCACGGAGACGGATGAGGTCACAAATCCCCTCGCGCCTGGACGGACGCGCGTCATTCTGCGGCGGAGTGCGGGAGCGCCCGCGCGCAGCCGAGCGAGCGGCGGTCTCCTGTCCTCTGCCGTGTCCGCCTGCTCTGAGCATGCCATCAAGCCCACGGTCCCCCGGCAGCCCGGCTCAGACGTGCTCACCATGTATTTCAATAGGCGTTCGAAGAAGATACACACGGAGGGAGGTAAGCATCGCGTCAGGGCGCCGCGGTCATTAATCACTGCCTTCATCATTTTAACGCAGCAGGTTACGCGTCTATGGCGTATAATAAAGCTAAAAAAGCGCTAGTGCCCAGGATGGTGCTTGTGCTCCGTGCGCCCCGCGGTTATCTTAACAGGCTGTCAGTGAAAACGGGTTTCCCCGTACTTTAAATCGTGGTCACCGCGGCTCCCCGAGATGGTAATGGCGAAGCCGCTTCAGCACCACTGAGGGACACCGCTGGCCGCAGAGAGAGGCTGGTTTTAAACATTTTCTGGGCAGTGCAGCAATATTCATGTGGAGACAATGTGCGGATACTGAAGTGGATTTAGCAGAGTAAGCACTCCGAGAGCCCAAGCTAATCTCACCTGTTGAGGTCACAGGGAGGCTACGCGGCGTCACGAGCTGACACGCGTCTATGTTTCTTGCGGCTCAGCATCTCCGCGGTCCTTTAGTCTTAGCGTCGTGTGCGCCCGCGTGGCCGCGCCTTTTCGCGGTCGTATGTAACAGGCCGCTGGGCTCACCGATTTAACTAGAGAATCTGAGAAGAAACGTAAAATGTCGCCAAAATAATCTAAATTGAATTGAAAGACTATAGTGTGACCTGAAGTTGGTCTGCTCCCATTGCTGGACCTGTCACATGAATATGGACTGCGGGCTTACGGGTATCGGCGTGAGAAGCGGCATTTATGGCACTGTCTATAATTAAATTCAATAAATTTTTTATATAGCACCTTTCACAATAGTTGCCCCGACGTGCTTTACGTGGCGGTGTTCTTTTGCATCCCTGCATAATTTATAAAGAATAAGTAAAAAAACAGGGAAAATGGAAGACAGAGAAATGAAAGAAAGTAAGTCAGATAATGACAGAAAAGAGGAACCAAAAACTCCCAGGTAGGGAGAAAAAAAACCTCTGGGGGTCCCAGGTTAGCTGGCTGCCTGCAATGTAAAAATGGGCTTTCTTGCAAAAAGCAAGGTGTAAACTGTTATTAAGGTCAAAGCTAAAGTCCATTAGTGTCTGTTCTCCACGTCGGCCTGGGTAGGGTGGCATATTGAAATTCGCACCCACCATGTTACAGTTCATAAGTTTCATCCACAATGTCACCCTTCCATGGGACTGAACCATGATTCCAGCTCAGATCCATCCAGACATGTGCGAAGGAAGGCAGAGAGCATGGATGGTCAGAATATTCACTGATACATTAATGTGAGCACAGCATAAGCAAGCACAGTAGATCAAAAGGGCATGTACAGAGGCGCCAGCAGCCATATTTACAGCGTGTTATGTGTTAAGTTGCTGGTTAGCTAAACTAAAGTAATAGGCTTGTAAACTTGAAGTAGTTCTGTAAGGTAGGCAGGTGCTAGATCTTTAAGTGCCTTCCTTATATGCATGTAGGCGAACTTTGAAGTCAGTCCTGAACCTAACAGGAAGCAAGTGCAGGGAACTAAGAGCAGAGGTTATGTATTTGAACTTACTGCTTCTGGTGACAGTTCCAGCTGCTGCATTTTGAATACGTTGCAAGTTATTTAATGTGCAGTGTGTGCTGCCAGATAATAGAGCATTGCAGTAGTTTAACCTATACTGTATACAAAAGCATTTATCAGTGTCTTTAATAAGGAAATGTTGTTTGTCAGTGTTACATAGCTGTAGGAAGAACACCTTCAATACTGCATCCACACGAGATTTAAATGAGAAGCTTGCTTCTAAGGTGATGCCTAAATTATGGGTTCAGCCCCTCTGAGCAGAGTTTATAGCAGACCAATCTGTGAACTGGCCTCCAAACAACAGAACCTTGGTTTTCTGTGCATTTAGTAACAAAAAGCTTTCTTTCAACCAGGTCTTTACTGAGGGTGGAGTGGTGGCTCTGAGGCTAGGGATCTATACCAACAACTAGAAAGTTGCTGGTTCAAATCCCATGAATGCCCCAAGTAATTTTACTTAATTTTAAGGGCCTTGAGCAAGGACAGGTGGAGAAAACTCACACTGGTCCATTCGGACCGATGTGGTGCTGAGGTAACACCTGCCGCATGGCTGTGCTCAGGTTCTCAAAACTGAGGTGGTTTGTCATGTGATGGGTACAGCAACACACTATCAGTGCATGCTCCTTACCTCATAACTTCATCAAAGCAATTAGCTAAAGTGACAATCGATGCGGTGTCAATAGGCGTAACTGAAATGTGTATTTGGGTGTCGTCGGCAAAAGAGTGATAATTAACGTTTTGTATTCTCATGTTGCCTAATGGCAGCATGTAGAGAGAAAGCAATTAAGGCTCAAGAACTGATTCCTGAGGCACTCCATATTTGACTGGTGACATAGATAATGGAGCGCAAGTATTGGACACCTCAACATATTTATATTGGTTGGTCAAACAGGATTAACAAACTGCTTCGACATCATTTCACACAACCCAACATCAAATTCAAGTCTATGTAGAATGGTCAGCTGTATCAATGGCCACGCTAAGGTCCAGAAGCATGAGCAGTTTGAGCACAGTTGCATTGTTAGCACTAGTTGCCATTGTTATGTTACTTATGACTTTGGTTAATTAAGGCAGATTGAATTCTATGTCCCTGATGAAAGCCTGAATGGAATCTGTCCAGCATGTTGTGTGTCTCCAGGTATGACTGATCTGTTATTTTTGTTTATATATGGGCAGAAATGTTATGGAAGCTAACATATAGAAACAGTATAATATATTTTTTATTTTATTAACACCTACATGTGTGTGGAGTTTGCATGTTCTCCCCATGTCGTCGTGGGGTTTCCTCCGGTTTCCCTCCACAGTCCAAAAACATGCACAGGCTAATTGGAGCTGCTAAATTTCCCATAGGTGTGCATGTGTGAGTGAATGGTGTGTGAGTGTGCCCTGCGATGGGCTGGCCCCCCATCCTGGGTTGTTCCCTGCCTCGTGCCCCTTGCTTTCGGGATAGGCTCCGGACCCCCCGCGACCCAGTAGGATAAGTGGTTTGGAAAATGGATGGATGGATGGCATGTCAAATTTACACCTTAGATTGAGTGTGAAGTTAATGTGATTTTTTAATGTGTGTTTTGTACTCTCCCAGAAAAAAAGAAACACACATTGAAACTCATATGATTTTATAGTAGATGTATGCGAAAAAGTAAATATTTAGATTTAAGAAATTAAGGGTTCAGTACATGTAATCTTGTCTCTGTTAGCACACAGTTTACTGTGGTAATATTGCCTCATGGAATGTCCTTCCACTGGGCACAGAGCACGGGGGTGTTTTGACAGTCATGCTGCTCACTGTGAGTGTCAGATGGTCTGTGAAAGCTGCTTGGAGTTTAGCTTTTCGTCCTTTGTGTGTGTAATGATGGAGCAGAGGAGAAGGAAACTGGGGCAGTGATGCAGTTACTGGGGCAGTTACTGGAGTGATGTTGCGTGCCACAAGTGCAATGTGTCAGGAAGGTATCTGGTTCACCTGTGCAGGGGCTGGATAAGCCTGGCTGTGCATCACCCCGTTAATCCCCGCCGACCTGTCTTACTCACTTAATCACCCAAGCTGTTTTCTCCACAAGATGAGCAATCACCATGGTTACTAAACTGGCCAGCACAGTTCAAGAGGAATTCAAATTGTCATCAAAATAATATCTCATCTTGTGGCATGGAGCTGAGGTGATTTAACATCTAAAGAAGAATTCAGATCAATCACCTGGATTAAACTTCATGCAGCTTCAAGGAGCAGCACCTAAAACAGAAGTGCAGTGTGTTGTGCAAGAGAGCATGAGGTGTTATTGGATTTCATATAAAGGCTCCATCTCAAGTACAAGTAATTACAAGCACACTCAGCTGTGACAGTAACAGTATTCCAGTGGCTTCCACTGGGGCCAGTTGTTCTGTTAGGGGGGATAGATGCATTTGACTTTAATGATCCAAGTATTACTTACATTAGGTTGCCAGCATTAAGAAGCAAAAGACAATTTTGAAAACCAGTAAGTTATTTATGTGATGCTTTGCAGTTACATTTTACAGTTCTTACAAATACTCAGTTAATTTCAGTTTTATTTGTATAGTGCATTTTTACAACATGACATTGTCCCAAAGTGCTTTACAAAGCCCCCAGTGAGCAAGCCAGAGGATCCAGTGGCAAGGAAAAACTCTTTAGAACAAAAACTTGGGAGCAACCAGACTCAGAGGGTGAGTCCATCCTGCAGGGGCCAGTAGAGGAAGTCAAATGTGCAAGATGGCAAAATCCCAGTTTACACTGTCCCAATTTTAAGATTTGAGTCTAAAACCAGGGGGCAGGCAGTTGATGGCAGGCCGGTTCTGGTGCTGCTTCTGATGGCAGCAACAACAACATACAAACAACAAACAAATTTATTTTTGTTATTACAACATTACATCGTCTCAAAGCGCTTTACAGCATCCCCACCCAGAGCCCCCAGTGAGTAAGCCATAGGCGACAGTGGCAAGGAAAAACTCCCAAGAAGGAAGAAACTTTGGGAGGGACCAAACTCAAAGGGGGAGCGCACCCTCCAGGGGCCGGCAGGGAGAGTGAAATTGGAGAGAGTCAAACTGTTCAAATCATAAAATTTGAGACACAACCGAGGAGCAGGAGGGAGATGACAAGCCAATGCCGGCCAGGCAACCAGAGGTAAGGTAACGGGGTCATACATGGAAGATGACACAGGCAAAACGGTGAGCTGGATGCAGGGATGTCATTGGTAGTGGCGACGTCACATGTAGCAGGGTGTGCTGGCCATCTTGATAGATTGAGGTCTCCAGGCAGCACCCCCCAGGAGGAGTAGGGGAAATAATATGTGCAATTAGTCAAAGTAGGGGAGACTATAGGCAGTGCTAACAGTTATTTGAGTGCAACATGAAGTGCAATGTGGAAGCTCCGGCAGATATGGCTATGGCAGCATCAGTAGGAGGGAGAGGCAAGTGGGAATGCAGGCATGGGGAGTCCCTGAAATGTCAGCACTCCAATTCGAGTTACAGGACTTTGGAAGTTGTTTCATAAATGTCGTTGTACTTAGTGAGGCAATGGAACGTCTAATAATGGAACGGGTATACAAGAGAGACGTCACAGGCAGAAAGACAAGCAGGCTGGATAGATGCCACAGGTAGTGCAAATGTTGCAGTCAGCATGGTAGGCAGACTATCTTAATTTGGGGTCCCCAGGCAGCACACCCCAGGAAGAGTAGGGGAAATAAAATGTGCAGTTAGCCACAGTAGGAGAGACTAGAGACAGTGTAAACAGTTAGGTGAGTGCAATATGTAAGCTCTGGCAGATAAGGCTATGGCACCATCAGTAGGAGGGAGAGGCAGGTAGGAACGCAGACATGGGGAGTCCCTGAAATGTCAGCACTCCAATTCCACGAGGGAGTGTGAAGCTAGAGTGACAGCACAGACAGTTCAGTTCATCCAAAGCCAATGGCACCGATCCTCATGTAACTTTGATTTGTTGTTTAGATTGTCTTGCTTCCACAAGCTTGAATATTTTTTTCTGTGATTAACTTCGCTTTTCACCAACTGAAGTGACTCAACCACCTGGCACATCTGTATTCAGAATCCATCAAGAAAATGTGCTTACATTTGAGTTTTGCCTGTCCCCAGCACACAAAATTTTAGCCCACATATATAAATGTGAATACTACTACTACTACTACTACTACTACTACTAATAATAATAATAATAATAATACATTTATTTCAGACCACAGTAGCATACGTATTTGAGGGGGTCATGGGGGGGCCATGCGTGTGGTCATTGGGGCACTGCCCCCCATAAAACCGCCACTGGTGACAGTGACAGTGTTCGAATGGGTTTATACTGAGGCGTGATTGTGACAGTGTTCCAATGGGTTTATAATGAGCTGAGACAGTGACTGTGTCCATGGGTCCTACACTCTTCACCCCAATTTAGTGTCATTTATTCTTTACATATTTGATATTACCACTCAATGCTGCAATTGGTTAATATATTTGCAAGTGGATTTTTAGTGAATCAGTTTATATTAAATTGCCTGGTCAAGAGTGTCATAATGCTTTTTGCAGGTCAGTATTCTGGCTACTGTCATTAATTTGTGTATGAGGCAGATTGCAAATGTAATTTTTTATATATATATACATATATATATATTTATATATATAAAATGATTCAGATATTTAGTTATATTATTTTAAATGCCTTTTTATAAAAACTTTGAGATGTTATCTGGATATTTATGGTTTGTTCAGACATGTAGACCTTCTGTTATTGGCAGTGACGCAGCATTTTATTTGTCCTGATACTCCATGGCCTCAAGGGGGCTGGGCTGCCATTATTGCATTGTGGCATTCTTCACATACTGTTCCATGTAAACATACTGTGTAGAGCACTCCTGTAACTCACTGACACATGACTGCTTCTGTAACTCACTGACTGCTCCTGTAACTCACTGACACACGACTGCTCCTGTATCTCACTGACATACGACCGCTCCTGTAACTCACTGACCGGTCCTGAAATTCACTGACACATGACAGCTCCTGTAACTCATTCTCACACAATGACTCCTGTAACTCTTTGACCTATTCTGCAACTTACTGACCGGTCCTGTAATTGACTGACATGTGAACAGCTTTTGTAACTCACTGACACACGACTGCTCCTGTAACTCACTGACATACGACCGCTCCTGTAACTCACTGACCGGTCCTGAAATTCACTGACACATGACAGCTCCTGTAACTC
>JAODJX010000083.1:23569876-23590645 GCA_026776945.1 Isichthys henryi
AATACCACCCCCCCAACCTCGATATAAACACCCCCCCCCCACGTCACTTTGACACTCCCCCACATGCTCATTTACACACCCGCATACATGCTCATTTACACACGCGCACATATGCTCATTTACACACCCCCACATGCTCATTTACACACCCCCCACATGCTCATTTACACACCCCCACATGCTCATTTACACACGCGCATACATGCTCATTTACACACGCGCCCACATGCTCATTTACATACCCCCACACATGCTTATTTACACACCTGCACACATGCCCATTTACACATCCCCCCCATCTTCATTTACACACCCCCACATGCTTATTTGCACACCTGCACATTTACACCTTCCCCCTCCACATGCTCATTTACAGACCTGCACGCATGTTCAAATCGTTATGGGGGCTCACCATTCATTTCTATGGGCTTAACCCTAATCCCAACTATGACAACCTTAACCTTAGACTTTTGGCATTTTAAAATTTTGATTGCATTGACAAATTTTTTATAAAATTTAGGTTATTCTTGTGGGGACCGAAAAAATGTCCCAAGTAAAACGTTACAAGTTTTTATCATATTGTAGGGAAATCTGGTCCCCACAATATAATAATTACAAAAACTCAGCTACTGATTTATACACCTGCACTCATTTATTTACACACCCGCCTCTACAAGCACATGCAATATCCTATATACACACTTCACACTTTTGTGTTTTGTACACCTACAGGGGGCGCCGTACACTGAGGAAGTCTCTGATGGAGGAAGTGCAGGAGCTGGAAGCCCGGGCAGTTGATCCCAGGGCCGCCGTTCTGCGAGACTCCAGCGGTCGCAGGTGGGTGTACCCTACAGTTTGCACGTTACGTCTCGCTGATGTTCCCTTAAAATGCGTGTCACACTTAGCAGAGTCACTAGCTTAGCATCATCTGCAGCTGCCATCAACCTGTATCTGTGTGTGGGGAGGGGAGCTTCAGTACCAGACGAACCTGTTCAGGTTCTGGATTAAATAACCTCATCAAATGATCCACAGGGAAAAGGACCACGTCTTCTAGACGGAGCAATAGGCTCCCACACAGGTACTCCGGGCTGCTCCCCGCCTGCCTGTATTTGCAGTGCATCTGCGTCCTTCAGCATCCGAGTTGCAATCTCACATGATCAAGTGCTCATGCTGCCCTTCTCTCTCTCTCTCTCTTGCGCTCCCTCCTTCCCTGTTTTTCACTCTTCCTGTTTGTCCCTCTGAACTCTCTCTGTTTCTTAGATTGCCTTAATGCCTTAACTGAGGACAAGTTTGCATGCTGTAAAGCAAAGATGTGCAGTGATGTGTGTAGTTTAGACCGTGACCATAGAGACGGTTCTTATAGAGAGTAACCATGCTGGTGCTGTTGTTGTCTTTGTACTGAGAAGGTCAGGGAAACTCAGGAAATCCTGAACAGACCAGCTTCTTCCCAAGAGATACACACACTGTCCTTCAAGGCCAATGGAAGCCGACATAAAGGGGAGGTTCAGGAGCAGGAATAGAGAACCACTGAAAGGGGGCTGGGGGGGCAGCATTATTACCTAAAGGTTACCTGCTAAATGCTAAACGACTCAGCGTATCTGCTAACTTAGCTCAGAGAGTGTTTGCGTGTGTCTGTACAGAGTCACGTGACTGATGTGGTAGATCTGGCTGATCATAACATGTGTCGTCTATGGCACTCCTTAGCCTCAATGAACGTGCCCACCTACTGACTCGAGTCTTTAGGAAAACACCCTCCAACCTGGTACGCTCCAACTCTGTGCAACAGACTGTGTCACGTAAGTGTGTCTGACTCCTCCGATATAGCCGTATTAGCATTACCAAGATATGTTAGTTCTGGTACCATTAAAGTACACGTTATCTTATATAGCTGTGTTAGTGTTGCGTAGATATGTTAGCATTGTATCATTTTGTTAGCTTTTTATAGATTTGTTAGTGTCACATAGGAATTGTTACCATCATATAGTTTAGTAGCGTCACATAGCTTTAGCCATGCACAATTGTGTTAGCACTGCGTAGTTTTCTCAGTGTCACATGGATGTGCTTATGTCCTACAGGCATGTTAGCTTTACTCCTCTCTGTATTCCAGATGGCTACGCTTTCTCCCAGGAAGAGCATGGCGTGGTATCCCAGTCCCAAGTGGTCCGCTCCTACGACACCACTCGCCGCTCACATGCCCACGTGTAGCCACCCCAGCATGCTCCACCCCCCAGGCAGAGGGACTGCAGTGCAGCTGCTGGGGAGTTTGTCTCGGGTGGGACGGAGCGTGATGGAGCAGCACTCACTGCAGAGGCCTTACTGGAAGTCTGATGCTACACGCGGACAACCTTGCTGGGTGTGGCGTACTGGCTGGAGGGGGCCTGGTGTCCTGGGAGTCTGGTCCTCTCACAGAGGCCAGGGGTCAAACTTGGTTTTTCAATTTTTATTAAGGGCAGTCAGGCACAGCGCACTCCCAGTTTGCCAGATATGAGTACAGTTTCTGTTTATGAGTCTGTGTTGAGTGTGTGTGAGAGCATGTGTGTGTATGTCTGTGCGTGTCACTCTTCTGCGCACCCTTTCATCTCACGCTCCTGAGCCAGAGGTTTAACGCATCATTCATCGCCGCGGTGATGGTGGGGGGTAGCGTTTGGGGCCCTTTTAAATAAACATGAAGTACACAGGCCTGGGACGAATTCCTTTCAGGGAGTGTGTGTCGGGCACGCTGCCATGTTCCAGACCAGCCCCCCCCCCCCCACCCCAGAGCACTCTACACCCCCATTGCTGTCAGGCAGCCAGGAAACACAGGAAGTCTGCCTGAGATGAGGCCAGCAGAGCCCTGCACAGCACTCTCCCACCCATCAGGACCCTCTGGCCATGCCCTCCTGCCCGTCAGGACCCCTCCTGGATGCGCCCGCCAGCTTCCACGTTTCCCCTCCATTTCTCATTGTGGCACGTCTGTTTGTGTTTCGCTGCTTTGCGATCCTCCATAGACTCCCACCCAATGTACTGGACTGTGGCTGCATGTGGCCCCTCCCCCCATTGTGGGCCCCGCCCCTCCATGTGGAACCCTGCCCCATAGCACTCCTGCTCACTTCATACTGCCTAATAAAGTGGAATTTTGTCTCCCGGTGTGACCTTCTCTGCTGTTTTTCCTATTTAATCTGGACACTTGGGACCGTCATGAAGATAGAAGGTTGCAGATGGGCTGAGATGGGACTGGGCTTGAGCGCGCTCTGGCCAGGTCCAGTTACAGCGTAGGTGGCTCTGCCGTCTGGGCGGCTTTAGTAATGAGAAGATCTGCAATGTTCCGATATTAAAGCATTGCTCTGAGTCTCGCTAAGTGTCACTCATAGCTGACAGGGACCCTGATGCCGGGCCTCCTAAGTCTCTGGCTGTAACCATGGTAACAATGACACAGTGACCATGCCCATCCAAACATTGTGGGGAGGAGGGCTGGGCCCACACCGGATGGGTCTTGTTTCAGCCCCTGCTGTTCACGCCCCCAGGGGTCTCTATGGCAACCTGCCAGGAACATGGGCCAGCTGCTATGAAAACGCATGTGTGAGAGTCTGGGTGTGTTTGGCAGTAAATATCAGGCATAACTCTGACGTGTCACTTTGGGGACCCGGCCCCCTCTAGATTGGTGGGCCTGCCCTCCTCTTTCAGTGACCAGTTTCATGAATTGCTCTCTCTTCAGCTGCGGACTCTGGTCTTCATACCCGATAGGCTGCTATTGATGGCACAGACTCTGAGGTACACACATTCCCACTCTCATGCCTGACCTTTATAAAATCCTTCCCGCTGTGGGAGCATAGCGTGATTCACCCCCAGGCATCACGTCTGTGGGTTTTAGCCAGTTTCACGCAGGACGCAGTAACACAGGAAGAGCCCAAGTAACACCATCCACGCTAAATGTTTATTATAAAAAGCTGCTGGCACATAGGCCACACACAAGTGTGCACATCACTGCATAAATACAGTTGTGTCTCTGGTACAGTTTACAGTTTGCTTGTCCTGAAGTCTCCTGTCTGCAAAGTCTGTGTCTGACACATACGCTAATGTCTATGCTACACGCGTACCTTTAGCATCTGGGGAACAACGCCACTTCCAGCTCCCCCGGCTGAGCTGCTCAATAAGGTGTTTCTCAAGTCCACAGTTTCTCAGAGCAACTTGGAGAGCAGGACACAGTCCACTGACACTGACACACCCATAGATAAACTGACAGTCACAGAGGCAGGTAGAGAGGAGCCCAGGAAATGCAGGACTTGGCAAACTGGAGATACTCTGTAATGAGCTGAGCAGTCCTACAAAAGGCTGCTGATGCACAGGAAGAATCAGCCTCACACACACTCTACAGACACGCACACACAGGTAATGGTGTAAATCCAAAGTGAGTCACCCACATGCTCTTGTGTTGGGGAGCTTCTCACAGTCTGTCCTATGTTCACTTCATTACATTTACAGCTCTACTGGGATGCAGTGAGCCGACTCTTATATTACAGCACCTGCAATACCCATTACACAAAATCTGCAAGCTCCACACACTCCATATCGCACACGCTCTGTACTGGACGCATGTAACTCCAGACGCTGTGTACCACGCACATGTAATTCCACCCGCCAGATACTGCACACGTGACTCCACGTGCCGTGTACCTCATACATGTAACTCTACACTCTCAATAACACTCATGTAACTCCACATACAGCATACCGCACACATGTAACTCCACACACTCCCTGTACTTCACCGATTTACGTCCATACCATACACTCTCTTTAGAACATACTGCACTATGCACATATCACACTGTACATCTCAAGTTGCAGCTGATAAACACAAGGACATGAACACATTTTAACATACATGTGCAAGCACATCCAAGGGCAGATAAACAGCATCAACCTCATCTTTCACCATCACGTCTCTGTTGTACTGGGTACAAAAATAACTTTATACAAATTTACATGGCTTGCTTCAGCTCAGTCCAGGATGGGGCACAAGATGGTGCAGCAGGCCCCAGTGGACAGTCATCAGGGTACAACGGAACCCCATGGGGCAGTACAGTCTCCAGGGTGCGACGGTCCCCAGAGAACAGTCTCAAGAGTTGGACAGGGCCCCAGAGGACAGTTCCTAGGGTAGGACGGGGCCCCAGAGGACAGTCTCCAGAGTGGGACAGGGCCCCAGAGGATAGTTCCCAGCATGGGACGGGGCCCCAGAGAATAGTTCCCAGGGTGGGACGGGGCCCCAGAGCACAGTATCCAGGGTGTGATATGGGCCCAGAGTACAATCTCCGGAGTGGGATGCGGCCCCAGAGCACAGTCATCAAGGAGCAACATAGCCCCTGGTGGAGTACAGTCCCTGGAGTGGGAAAGGGCCTCTGGACAGAGCAGGGCATCTAGCATGGAACAGTTTTCTCTTGGCTGTGGGACATAGGTATGTCCACCTAGTTCCACATACATTAACACAAACACAAGTACACACATTGTGACCCCTCCCCACAATATTCAGCAGGGGGGGGGCATCCTTTTATGACTTCACTTATCACACAGTCACTGGTGGGTACTTCTGTTCACTGGTCACACTGGTGGGTGGAGGGAAGGGTGAGTGCAGTGGCTGGTAGCCCCCCTGGGCAGGGTCAAGGAAGGGAGGGGCGGGTGTGGGAGGGGCTGGAGCCAGGGGCTCGTGCTGCATGGCATAACCAATGAACTGTGGATGGAGGAACTGCATAGGTGGAGCTTGGGGGCAGCTAACCAGGGAGAAGCCAGCTGGAACGCTGGCATAGACTGTAGGGGGCACTCGTGGCATGGCTGGCTGAAGGGGTGGAGCCTGGCGGGGCCCTGACTGGGCAGAGGAAGAGCTGGAACTGGCGGCTGTGCTGGATTGGCGTGAGGAAGAGCCACGGGATGCCCCACCGCTCGGCATCATGGGAATGGTCTCTAGCAGCCGCCCCCCAGCCCCACCCGCACCACGCCCCCCTGATGACAGCTCCCGCTTGGGCCGCAGGCAGCGGCAGCAGCACACGGCCACTGCAGATCCAACCAGAACGAAGGCCACGAACACCGAGCCGACGATGAGGAAGGGCACGTAGATGGGCACTGTGGAGAGACAGAGGCGGCCATGTCAGCACTGCTGTCACCATAACTGTGCTCCCTGTCACTGCAAGCTGTAACTGGCCTAATTTCAGATCCTAAGCAATGAACCTTAAACTGAGCCAATTGGGATTATAGTCATATTTACCTGGGTATAAAAGACATTAAACTGTGTAAACTAGGGCCAATATAGTGCTGGGATGCATGCAAACTATGACAACAACACAGGGTGATTCATAATACAATATAAAAAATGAATTAATTACAATATAGTGCATTTCTTAAATCCTTCACTCATTTAGAAGCAAGTAATGAAAAATACTTATTGGGATTTGGAGATTAGGATTATTTTAATTACTTTCTAACTAACAGCCTCATCAGAGCAAACTGACCTAGAGCCCCATGAAGCCATAGACTGACATCCAGTTTTCCACAAGAAAACAGTGGAGAATAATCAGGAATACTCAGGAACATTTGGGAAAATTGAGGAATACTCAGGAACACTGAGAAGTACTGCTTTGGATACAGCAGTTTCAAGTGTACAGCAATGTGTGCGTCTTAAAAGTCCACAGCTGGACTGTCCTGAGGTTCTCACTGGTGGCCTCTGGGTTTCTGGAACACGTCCTTAAGTACTGTGCTACCTGGTGGCCCATGAGCACCAAGTGCCACAAGGCTAATGCAAATACCATTAAAAATCCCATTAGCACCACCATGGAGGACCTCCTGCTCCAGAACTCGGGGGGTTAACAGAAACACAGCTCCACGTGGGAGGCGTCTGTGAGGTAAGAGCTCAAGCATGACATCTTTCAGATTCAGTGGAAAAATACCATGGCCTGGCTGGTCCCAGATCAGATGTACACAGCTAGCATGGCGAACAGGCACATAGTCACACTCAAACACAAGCCCACTGCAGCATTCTGGTGCATGTATGACAACACACAAACTCAGTCTCAGGCAAACTATTAGCGATCCAATAAAGCCACTTGCTGGAGAAGCTCCCGTTTTCATTCGGAAAGCCCTGCTTCCATTCAGGAAGCTTTGCTTCTTTCGCTATCAGCCTCACTTACTATCCTGACTGAAGTGCTTTCACAGGTGAAAAGGCTGCCAAATTCAAGTTCATGTTATACTCTGCCTGAAGCCCCACGCACAGTATAACCTGAAAAGTTTATGTCGCCCAGCCGTCGAATTTTACATATAATTTAATGTATTTGATGGCCCCTGTGAAGTGCTGAGTCCCCTTTGCCTGGGTATCTGTGCCTCTACTGCGCCCCTGTGCACACACACCATTATCCCTGAATATAAATTTATAAGTACACATCTGTTCAGTAGTGTTAAGTTCAGGTCCAGAAAGTACAAATCCAAACCAAGATTTTGTTTCAAATAACCAGATGAGTACAAAGAGTCATAGTCACAGAGTACTCAACTGGCTGATTGAAACAAAATCTTGGGGATGTGTGGAATTTCAAGACCTGAACTTTCCACCCCTGCATCTGTTGAATGTAGGTAAATCTGCCCGTGCATACATTTCTAACTGCACCTACCACCAGTTTTTTGTGAATAATAACTGTGTGGGAAATGCACAGTGTTAAGAAGGGAAGAACGGGATCCGTACATCGTACATTGGTTTTCTTTCAGTGAACTTTAACCTTGAAGTGGAGGTTCACGGAAGTTAGGCCGGGCTGCTATTCTGAGCTGCATTGCCGCTGCTTCGCGATTTACGGATCCCTGTGAGCTTCACACACTGTCCTGTCCTCACTATTCTGGGTGTCTCCAGCGCTCGCGAATCGGCGGCAGCGCGCTGCAGTGAGCGTACCCAGGGTCTCAGTGCGTACAGTGTTGTCTCGAGCGCTGGCGCGCACACCACTGCACGAGCGTCTCACTGTTAGAACAAACGCAGTTATTTTTAGCAGCGCTGCACGGTTTGCCAGTTGTTACTGCGGCCGGTTATCTGCCTCTCCACGTCGCCTGCAGCTGTCACTAATAGCCAATGGGAAACTTCCAGGGTCAACGTGCAACTGAAACGTTAAAAGCGATCCTCCTGTCATTATCGTCTAATTGACAGATTAATACAGCGGTCACGAGCTTTTCATTCAACCATAAAAAACACTTTCTGTAATTAGGTAGTCTCGCATCATTTTATGAATACTTTGCTACAGAAAATTTATATGCTATACTTCAAGGCAATTTTCACAAATCAGCACCTTACTCCTGGAGGTATATAACTTGTATAACTTCTATCTTTAACATGCCTGCCAGGTGGTAAGATGAAGCCACGCCGTCAGCCCACCTGCACCGCCTTCTTTGTCTTCCTTACTTGCAGTGCCCGGCCCTGCTGCTTGCTTGTCGTCGTCGCAGGTCCCTTGGTCCAGCCGGGCGTCGCTGCTTGCACAGCAATAACGGAGCTCGCACTTTCCGCAGCAGATGATTGCTTCCTGACCATCGAAGCGCTCCGGGCACTGGAAACCGTCACGCCATGCGCCCTGCGGGTCGTGCCAGCCGTGACAGTACTCGCCGGTGGCCTGCACCTCCATGACCGCCAGCAGGAGAGTCGCGACCACGGCGAGAGACATCAAGGAGCCTGTAGTGATCATAATAGAACCAGCCCCTCGGGTTTGGCTGCGTGACAGCTGTGTGTCAGCCTGCGTGGTCTAACCTTGGAAAATGGACAGCCTGTTTAATGATGGACCGACAAGAGAAAAGTAAAAAGCCAACAGAAAGCATCCGAGAGGAGTGTTCTGTAATCCAAAGTGACCCCTCCCCACAATATTCGGCGCCCTTTGGTTTGCTTAAATAGCTACCCACCGCTGAACAACTTGAAAAGTTTGAAAAACAATTAATTGTGAATAGGAGTGATACGACCAGTGCGTTTTTCCAGATGACTGTGTAGAGCGTGCATTTTTTACAGCAAAGACTCAAACTACCGTTGAAATCAGAATCCATGCAGCCCAAATGAACCAGTACTGGCGCGGAAGTAATGCAGAGCTTGTCCCATGTCTTCCCAAGTAACACACGTCTCATATAACTTTTCCCCGGAGATGCACGGAAGCCAGCTCCGATTTACATGTAATCCATACGCGCCGGGATCTTCTCACGGACTGCTTCTGCTCTGCCCAAGAGACCAAGTCAGTTTTCTTAACTTCTATTCCATATGAATCTTTTCACCATCTCCGGATATAGGCAGACTGCGAGAGCTCTACGGCAAAGTCTTCGAAGGCAAAACACGGGGGACACTGGAAATCAAAGAGTCCGACAACAGGAATCTCCTGACGGCAGTGGTCCGTGGATAAGACCAGTACCGCAAACGATTCCTATTCAGTAGAGGGGTGCATCCAGTTGCGCTTGCGCAGTATAAACCCGTAATGTATTTGCCTAGTTAGTCTCAACCAGCCAAATGTCAGCGTAAACGACCCTGTTTTGCGGGACCATATAACTTATAAGTTGGTGGAAGGTCCCAGTGTACGGAACCCTAGTCCGCTCTAAGTGCTTCAATGTGCGAGCCGCGCTGGACTGCTCCGGGGCACTGTGTGGGAAGTCCGATGATGGAGAGAACAGCGGGGGCGTATGTGGTGCCAAATTACAAGTCATGCCTTTAAGAAGTACAGTATAGTACACGGTAGCAGCCGTGACTAATGACGCTGAAACTCTTATTTCCTACCCCGTGAATTTATTTATAATGTTCCCCATCCAGTGCATTGAATATTCAGGCAGATACCCAGTACATATCAGCTCATGTAACATTCTTACATTTTCGTTGGTCACTGTTAAATTACTTCGTTCATACATTTGTCTACTGCTACATATAATTAATTCCTTAATCACAGGAATTTGTTGAATCCGGTCATGCATCCACTATGTTTACAACAACTGCTTAAAAATTGCCAACACACCCAGCGCACATCCTGAGAAGTATGGTGTTCATAGAAGGCACGGTACATTCCGTTCACATCGATTCTACGCAGTGGTACAAACCACTATGCAATAAACTGCAAATAAACGCCGGGTTAATGGTCCAGTAGAAAAAATCAGAGCATAATTAACACTACATTTTAGAAATGCGATTTCAAAGATCATTGTCGTAAATTCTTCCGTAAGTTTAAAATGAAAAACAAAACCATTAAGTCCATCAAAAGTTTAAGCCTAATAGTGGAGTGGATTTTGTTAGCGGCAGCGCCATCTTCTGGGACTATCAGACGTTGCGTTTTGTTCCTCTGTGATACACTGATGTCTCCTTCTATTGACTCAGCAGTGGGTAAATTAGGTGCGTGGAGAAGTAATATCCAAGAAGACACAGATGAAATGGATTGGAATCAGGCTTATTTTAAAGCACAAAAACAAAAGATAAACACACGGTTCAAACTTCTGCAATATAAATGGTTAATAAGAATGTATATTACCTGTGAATCTCCATAATATGTCCAGTAATATTCCAGATATATGCACTAAATGTTTAATTGAAAAAGGAACCCTTCTTCACTGTCTATAGGAATGTCCTAAGATACATAAATTCTGGGAAGATGTTATCAAGTGTTTCTCAGAGTGGTTTAATGTAAAAATCCCTCTAAAGGTTAAACTCGGTGTGCTTGGAATTGTGCCCTTGAGAGGTAAAGTGGGCTATCCCACATGTCAGTCAAAAATTAGTTTAGTGTCCAATATTAATTATTGAGGGTCTATTTATCTTTTAAATATACAGAGATTTGTGCTACCTATGAAATATATGAATTGTAGGGTATAGGCACACTGATTTCTTGAAAAAATTTCAACTTTGGAGCTCATTTTCTCAAAACTTTGTTTTTGTGGGATAGCCCACTTTACCTCTCAAGGGCACAATTTACCCAGTGGGATTTACACAAACAGAGAAACAGATTAAACTACTAGACTTTGGCCTACTTCAAGCGAGGAGAGCTATTGCACTATGCTGGAAGAGTATGGATGCCCCTTCCCTGAGACTCTGGATAAAGGGACTTGCAGATTGTCCTGGCTTGGAAAGACTAACATATATTGCCAAAGGCAAATGAAAAGACTTTATAAATCTCTGGGAACCATATATGAGCATCACAGAAACTAGAAACTGGGCTCATCTATAGAGATGTGGAATATTTTATATATATATATTTTTTAAAAATCTCTTGATTTATGGATATTTCTGTGTTGTCATTCTGAAAAATTTACTGGTTTTTATACTTAAGTGTAATTTATGCAAGTTTACTGTGTGTGTGTGTGTGTGTGCGAGAGTGAGTGTGTAAGAGTTTGGGTGACCATATTTGTTGAAATGTTGAAATGTTTGTGTTATATAAAAGAAAATTCAATAAAAAAAAAATATGACAAAAAAAAAAACATTTTGTTCCAAAGGAATTGTTGGTAATATTAGACATAATTAATCTGGATATTATTAACTTCCGTCTGTATGTTTTACTGAGCAATACGTCCGCTGCATAAGACCTCATTTTCCTTTAATTGCACTCCTACAGGTTTCTTCTTTTCTACTTGGGAGTTTTTGATTCCTTTTCTCTGCTGAACTCTGGCTTTCTTTTTCTTTCTTTCTTTCTTTCTTTCTTTCTTTCTTTCTTTCTTTCTTTCTTTCTTTCTTTCTTTCTTTCTTAATTAAGAAGGAAATAATAGAATATCCTTTAATAATATCCAGATTAATTAATTAATCAATCAATTAAGTAATTAATTAATGAATCTGGATATTATCAAAGGATATTCCTTTCTTTCCTTCTTAATTAATCTGGATAGTATTTAAAAAAATCTTTCTTTCATTCATTCATTCATTCATTCATTCAATAATGGATGCAGCTTACCCTTGTCAATCGCCTTGGAGTGACTTCGGAGTGAAATTACTATTATATTCTGTATTTTGTCACTACACTGAATTTGTCCGTTATTTGCACTGCTGTTTCAAGTGAGGCGCCGCGCTACGTGATAAAACTACATATTCCAGCACGCTCAGCGCGCACCTGGGCGTGGCCTGAAATAATTGTAGAAAGCGACCAAACTAGGGGCGCGAATCGTCGAACACCGGCGCCGGAGAACAGCGAGATGGGAATCGGTCGGTGAATGTGTCGCTTCCGCTCCTATGACAGTGGTACTCGCAGCTTTAACACGGTATGTATGACATTAAAGCACATTAATCCGCTGCATAGGGCCTAGCGCGATTAGCGTGTTAAAGTGTATAAGTGTTTCGCGGATGTGCTGTAAACGCGCGGTATTTTTATACTGGCAGTAAGGCTCCTTCCAGCTACATGTACATGGCTTTAATGCGGTATGAAAACTTAATGTTTTCAAGTGGGACTGTTAATAAACCGGCTATAACTCTGCATTGTTCTATTTTAGCTGGGGAATGTCGTTTAGGAAGGCGACTCGGTCCGTCCACGGTTCCGGCAAGCGACCAGCCCGGCAGAGGAAGCCGCCCAGACCGAAGCAGGACTGGGTGGTATGTTTATGTGCCTGTGGCGTCCAGGTTATGGGCTGCCGTCCCGTGATTGCTTGCACGTTAGTTTTCCTTGTCCCATTTGGTCCTGCTGGATGCTTTTGACGGATTGGTGTAAATCAGGGGTCACCAACACCAGGATGCCCCCAAGGACCACATGAGTCGCCCGCGGACCCTGGCACAACTAAAATTAAATTTTATCCTGTTTCTATTTTTTTTTATCACATTTGCATGTATATAGATTTGAATATGTCAATATCTTTAAAAAAGCATTTAAACCATGTTTATTATAAATCAAGTTAAATTTAGGAGGGTGTTTCAAACTGCAAGGTAGCCTCAGTACTCGAAGTAGCTCTCAGTTTCAAAAAGGTTGGTGACCCCTGGTGTAAATGATCATGTTATTTAATATATAGTGCAGTGTTGGCATCTCTGACCTGATGCCTGTGAAGGTTCCAGTATAAATGCTGTTGTCTGCTTTGCTGTTAAGTTTTCCTCTGATTCAGACACGTTCTCAGTCACTGCGTGTTGATTAGATACGTTGTTTTTCATCAGAGCACTGTCCATGACCTCACTGTGCACCAGGCCACACCTGAAGAGCTGGTCAGTACTCCTGCGGCCTGTGATGATTGGCTTGCTCTGCTCATGTGACCCCTATGCCCAGTGTCTGAACACCATCTGTGCTCACAGTCACGACGCCATGAGCTGCATCGCTCCAGACATGAAGAGTCAGCGCAGTGGGAGCTCAGGCAGAGGGTGCTGAGGACCAGTGGGGTGGGTTGGGCTCACACCTCTAGCCCAGCGGTACTGTGAGTCACTGTGTGCACATGGCCTAAACCTCATCTCCCATGCAGGCGAGTTCTGAGCAGGACCGGCTGCGGGATGTTCTGGCCCAGTCCGATCACATGATGGCGATGGTGAAAGATTTATTTGGGGATGCTCCTCCCAGGCAGACCGGTACCCTTCCATCTCGGTGCTTTGGATTCCCACCCCTCCATTTCTGCTCTGACCCCATCCCCTGCTGGCTCTCAGGCTTCCCAAGTGTGACTATGGCCCTGGACCGTGAGCCTGTCTCTGAGCCGGTGCTGCTGCTGGATCCGTCAGGAACAGGAGGCCGTGGACTGGAGCTGCTGGCCCGTGACGCGGCTGTGAGCAGGTCTGTCTGATCTCTGAGCCTCCCTGACTGCGGGGGGTGTAATTTTGACTCTCCCTGCCAGCCCCTGGAGGATGGGCTCCCCCTTTGAGTCTGGTCCCTCCCAAGGTTTCTTCCTCCTTGGGAGTTTTTCCTTGCCACTGTCGCCTTTGGCTTGCTCACTGGGGGCTTTGGGTGCGGATGCTGTAAAGCGCTTTGAGACGATGTAATATTGTGATAATGCGCTATACAAAAATAAATTTGTTGTTGTAATGCTAGGCGTGTTCACATGGCTGTATTGAACCTCCAGGCCTTATGTCGCCTTCTGACCTGTGTCTGCGGACTCCTGCAGGTGTCCTGTCCAAGATCTGTGTCATGGCCGACCTCTCGGTCCTGGTGCCCCGGGGGTGTCTCTCGGCTGCCCCCAGAGCCCCTCTGTGCCCCAATACGGTATGTACCCTCGGTGTTTACATTCTGTGCTGTTTTCCCAGCTGAGCCCTGCCTTACCACCACCACCCCCCCCCACCCCACCCCCATCTGCAGCCCTCAACGCTACCCCTGTGGTCCAGAAGCTGCTGCCGCAGGTTCCCCCGGACAAGGATGACCCCCCTGCTGCCCTTGTGTCATATGTATTGAACGTGGGGCCTGTTTCTCCAAAGCCAGGTAATTACTGCTCATTGCTGTTGGACGGGCCTGGCTGTTAACTGGCAATAGCCACCAGCTGGTTTGTTCCTATGCAGGGAAGAGGACCAGCAGGGAGCAGTGTGCCAACTTCTCTAGGTTGAGCAGCTCAGACTTGCGCTCCTCAAGTGGAGGTTGCTCCAGTCTGGAGGTGCTGCAGGCCAGGCTGAGGAAGATGGAACTGCAGCTGGAGTCCTTGGGCCCTTCTGCTGCTTCAAGGGCTTCTGAGGACCAGCAAGGGGATGCCACCCTCAGTGGATTCTCCACAGCGCTGGTGGCCATCTTGGGCCGCCTGGTCCAACACCTCTGCAGGGTACAGACTGTGTGCGTCTGTGTGCACAGACACCCACAGAGGGGGTCTTCCCAGTCAGTGACAGCGATGTACCCCTTTGCCCAGAGCCATGAGGAGGTGCAGAAGGAGGTTACAATGAGGAGGCGTCTGGAGGAGCAGCTCGGAGAGCAACAGCAGCTGATTGATGCTCTTACTGCAGAATCTCTCCTGCTTCATCAGGACAACACCACTCTGCAGGTAGGTCTGGGTACTGCAACTCCCTCCTTGTTACCAGGGGATCTGCACAGCACTGAGCAGTCTGATGCTCTGTCTGACTACAGAAGCATGTGAAAGATCTGGACAAGCGCCTGGGTGCACTGGTGCTGGCACTGGGAGAACTGGGTGGACTGGGGCCAGAAGCTGAGCTCAGAGCTTGTCTCCATGGCTGTGAAGACACCTGCACAGATGCGCACAGATTGCAGTTGAGCAGTGCTGTGTCTCCTGAGAAGGACCTGCGAGAGGCGTCATCTCCGTTCCCAGCAGTACTGCTTTCGCCCCCCCGCCAGACTGACAGCTGTTCCTCCCACACTGAAGGTAAGAGCTACAGCCTGCTTTGGGGAGGGGAGGGGAGGGGGGGTGCTGAGTTTCTCAGTGCATTTCAGCTGTTAACCTGGCACCCCCTACAGGGTAGCTGTTGATTCAAAGCAGCTGCTCTGCTAAATGGCTGAGTTCTCCTGCTTTGCTTTTTATTTCAGTGGCAAGAGGTGAGCTGTTGCAGTACCAGGCCACATCCAGTGGGGGGCGTCAGGAGGTAGTGGAATATGATGAGTCCATGGCTTCCAGCTGCTCATTCATGAGCTTGCCTTGCCATGGCTTCGCCCACAGTTCCACCTCCAAGCTGGACCCGGCACCACTGCAGCTCAGGCAGGCGTCACAGCAGAATCCGCTGATCCCAGCCCTGAGTGTGGCTGGTAGGACTGCACTGCGCACAGCACAGGTCTGATATGTTCTGTCAGTCCTTTTAATGGGGAGACGTTTCACCATTGGCCTGTATTAATGTGCATCTTGCCAAAAGGAGGGACACTCAGTGGAACAGCAGCTCCTGGAGTTGAACAGGCGCAGTGTGGAGGCACGAAGCAGACTGCTCTCGCTCATCGAGGAGCAGAGGCAGGCCATTGGGGGTGGGGTTTCTCCCAGCATCTCTCCCATCCCCTCTGCGAGGCCCCCTGGGGTGTCCACCTTGCTGCCTGTGCCTGAAGCGGAGCTGTAGGTGTGTGGCCCGTCCAGAGACTGTCAGCACCGGGGGCAGGGCCAGACGCTTTCTGGTTTTGGATAGAGTACTGGCTGGCTTTCAGATTCACAGCAGGGTGCTCCGGCTTGGAGAATCACTGGATTATTAACCGAGTCCCAGTGACAGGGTAGCTGTGTCAGGGCGGATGCTGGGTGCTATCGATGGTGACCTTCTTCCCCTCTACAGGCTCTCTAGAAGGACGGGGCAGGCTGGGCCGCCAGGCAGTGTCGTGCTGTAGAGGACGCTGCTGGTTTGATGACCACAGGAGCTTGTTCATAGGACTTATTGTACAGTTATGATTAAATGTTTTATTGGCAAATTTGAGTTCTGTTCTCTGTAGTTCAATACATGCCACACCAGGATATTATGGCCATACTGGTTCTTGACTGTTGCATGTCTTCTTTTGGTACACCGTCCTGTCATCCTCCGAAGCATTCATTCAAATGTTTCTCAAACTTTATTGAACATGCAGCAAGCCATTTAAAAAGACTGAGTATGACAATTCTTCATACATTCTAAAGATGTAAAAATAACACCATGATTCTTTGAGGATACAACATACAGGTTTCCTTTCCAAAATATATTTAACTAAAAACTATTTTTGATTAGAAGTTAAAATATTTACAATAACGCAAACATTTTCTAGAGAACGTATGCGGTACGTGACCACAGAAGAAGGATCAGTTGTGTGTCTTATGCCCTGCAGTGTGAACACAGTCCAGGTCTTTAGGAATCCTGCGCTTGGGCTGGTTATGAGGGACACTGCAGGTCTGACAGCTTCGGATGTCTAACCTCTGTCTCCTACCACCATTCGCATTTTATTGTGGGTAAAGCGGCTTTATTGCAAACTGAAATCTTACACTCACTGAGGCAGCCTGAACGGTGTGTAGTGGCAGGGATCTCACAGCACCTCACAGTCACTCTTGGCCATGGCTGAGATCCAGCTGCGTTTATAAACAAATGTAACGTCACACTGTGGCCCCAGGCTCCTAAGCAGGAAGCAGACACCAGCCTCCTCAAGCTGGGCGGAGCTATTGCCAGCCAACGGTAGCAGCTTCAGCTCTGTCTCCCTCACCCAGACACACCCCTCCCCCTCCCATAGCACCTGCCCTCCCACTTTCCGTAGCTCTGCCAGGCCGCTGCTCCCCAGGCCCGAGACACGGATACAGCGTGGCTCTGCTGCCTGGAACCGCTGCCTGTCCTGGTAACCATGGCAGAAGAGGCGCACCAGTGCCAGCGTGGCATCCGAGAAGCAGAAACGAAACGTCTCCTCCAGCCCATCATCGATGGCAATGGGCCCAGAGACACTGCGCGCCCAGCAGAGGTGGGGCCCGCCCTTTGGCAGCCACAGTGCTACCGGGTGAAGCAGGAAGCCATGGTGCTCACCAGGCAGCAGGTGGCGCTTTAGTGTTTGCACCGTGTCCTCGTGCAGCGGCAGCAAGCCGGGCAGCTCCAGTGCCGCTGGGTTGAACTCCAGCAGTGCCAGAAGCCTTTGCCTCATACCAGCATCAAAGGAGTCAGACCCGAAGGCAGGCTGGCTCAGGGCACGCTGCACTGCCTCAGTGAGCAGGGCCAGGTCTGGTGGGGGGGTGGTACCTAGTGTCGTGGGACACACCCGCTCCAGCAGCCGCATCACAGCTTGGCACATGGTGTGGTACTGCGACACCAGCGATGGAGATGGCAGCGGCAGGCCGGCCAGCACGCGGGTGATTGCTCTGCAGGGCACACCACAGAAGCGTGTGACCCTGCGTAGCACACGTGGGCTGCAGCTGACCGCCACTCCTTGGGAGTGGGAAGGACTGTGCAGCTGCAAGCTGTCCCGCTGGGGGTACAGGTCCCGCAACAGCTGGGCCAGCACTGGAACAGCCTGCAGGAGTCCCCTAGCTCTGCACTCACCATCCCAGCACTCCTCCAGCTCTGCCAGCAGCTCTGCCTCCGCCCGACCTCCGGCCACACCCCGCAGCTGCTGCACCACTCCCAGAAGCCCCTCCCATGGCTCCGCCCACTGCCACACCCACGGCTCCTCCACCATCTCTGCCAGCATGTCCCACATCAGAAAGGTGAAGATGTGCCCTGCTCTGACGTGGGTGTGGCTGTCCTGCAGGAGGCGTTCTGCTTCTCCCAGCAGCTCCAACAGCAAGGTCCCCCTCCGGGAGAGCTGTATACCTGCCAAGCAGCAGAAAGAACACATTCGTTCTGAAAACAGTGTGCAGAATTTTGTTACGGTTTCCGGGTTGAACGATGTTTCCCCAGAGACAATGCAACGGTGTGCAACAGACTTAACTAGAGGTACGTTTTCTCTTGTTTGGTGGGTGCTACTCAATCAGCAGCAACACTGATATAAGCCAGCTGCAATGCTTGCATAACACAACACAGTACTGTCTCCGTTTAAGTAAAGGTTGGGCAACCCTGATCTTGGAGTGCTAATATTCAGCAGGTTTTCCATCTTACTTGGATCACAGGTAGATAGTAACTTATTCCCAAAACCTGCTGGACAGCAGCACTCCAGGATCAGGGCTGCCTACCTCCAGATTAAAAAAAACAATTTGCAGCTTTTCATCAGAGCTGAACGTAGCACAGGTTTAACTGGCTGGAAGCTGCCAGAAAAAGCTGCTTTGAGAGGTGCAAGTAGGGGGTCCATATAGAAACTCCTGGGGAGAGGAAGGATGATTCAGTGCCAACCTCTGTGCAACTGGCACCAGTCCGAGCAGAGTGATTGACATGTTGTGTAACACTGCTGCACACGTACCCTGTGTGTCGCACTGCTGCAGTCTCTGGAGCAGCCGGCCCACGTCCTGCGTCTTTTCCAGGAAGAGTTCCACCAGTGCCGCCAGCTGGGCCACGTCGTCTATGCGCACCTTCTCCAGGAGGCGCTCTCGCACATCCCCCCGGCGCAGCCCCAGCACCACGCCTAACTCGCACATGTTGAACTGTGGTGCAGCCTCTGTGGCCACACCAAGCAGCGCCATGGCCTCCTGCAGCACATCTGTGACACATGGATATGTGATCAACATCTTGCCTCAAGCTAGTCAGACAAACCCCCATGATAACTCCACCTACCTTTTCCTTCACTGGCTAACTGTGTGGCTTCCCAGGACCCCACACGGTCAGATGTCAGACTACGTGGCATGTCCTGTGTCCATGTGTCTCCAGTAGACCAATCCGTCACGGCAACGGCTCCGCTCTCTGCCACAGCCACAGAGCAATGACCGGCGGGTGTCTCACAGCATGGGGTCGACCCCCAGCCCTGCAGCTCGGCGCCCAGCTGCGGGTCCTCCTGGCACAGCGCCTTGTAGAAGGCAGCACAGGCCCGCTCACCCTTGGACAGGCAGCTGAGCAGCAGCCGTTGGCTCTGCTGGAATGGGGTGGGCTCAGCTTGCTGCGAGTCCAGCTCCAGCTGTGTCAGGATCCCACTAGAGAAGAGCTGAAGCGACACGGGCAGCACGGACACCCCCAGGCGCTTGCACAACACCCCCAACTGCGTTCGCAGCCTGCACACTGAAAAACAGAGGCACACTCACTCACACTGACTCATGGTGCAGATGGGCTGACGTAGACACTGCTTCCTAACCTGTCTGCTCACCTGAGGGTCCACACTGGAAGGCTGCAGTAAACAGGAGACAGAAAAGCACATGACCCCCTTATATGCAGAGGGCAACCCCACCTGGGCAGGAGGGTGAATTGCACAGAAATCTCCTCCTATGGCAACACTACTGCCCCCTACTGTATGTCTGAGCGTGTAACATGGTATAACAGAGATGCAGACGCAATCCAAGGAGCACGAGTGGCTCACCTTCCAGTCCGCCTTGGAGGTCTGCAGTAGATACAGGAGAGAGACAGACCATAAGTACCACGTGAGCAGACCCTGCCCCACCCTCCAGCAATGGCGGTGCATTGTTACCTGTGCAGCTATGCAGCCAGGTGCGCAGGCGGGGGTAGTTGCTCTGACATGCCTTCAGGCAATCCAAGAACTGGCCAGCCTGCTCATCATCCATTTGGGCCTGGACCACCTCCAGGAGGCGCCGTGCGCGGTCGGCAGCTGTGCGCTCTGCCTGCACCAGCTGGTAGCTGTCGCGGGGCAGCAGGTTCTTGGCCAGCATGCGGTCCAGCAGCGGTGCTGTGTTGTACAGCGCGTCCACCAGCAGCTCCTGGGCTGCCTGCAGGTGCGCCTTCACCTGGGCTGCTTGCAGGGGCGGCGCCGGTGAGTCTGCCAGACCCACAGCCATTGGGTTAACCAAGCACAGAGCTTTGGGGGGGGAGTTTAATTATCACAATCGCTGGAGCCTCTACGGAAAAGCCCATGGGAAGGGTATTTGGATGGATAGTGGAATATCATTCTTTCCATCTGAACGGTTTTATTTTTGGGTCTTTCCATGTCAAATCATCACACTCTCGGACCTCATCGTCACGGATTTTAACGAAACTTGGCAGCTGATATGGTCACATGAGTAACTCAAGAAACCTAAATTGGGCGAGTCGTGGATCAATATTGAGGGAGATTTAAGTGAACAGTTTTAACTTTTTTGGGGGGGGGGCTGTGAATTGGACTGGCTATATATACTTCAATATAAGCTGCACAGAAGTGGTCCTTAAATTATTTTAAAGCTAATGTCCAGCTCTATAGATTGAATAAATAATATGCCGTCTCCATATGAATAATCCATCCATCCATCCATTTTCCAAACCGCTTATCCTACTGGGTCGTGGGGGGTCCGGAGCTGATGCCGGAAGCAATGGGCATGAGGCAGGGAACAACCCAGGATGGGGGGCCAGCCCATCGCAGGGCACACTCATACACTCTTCACTCACACATGCATTCCTATGGGCAATTTAGCAACTCCAATTAGCCTCAGCATGTTTTTGGACTGTGGGGGGAA
>JAODJX010000083.1:23655859-23669802 GCA_026776945.1 Isichthys henryi
GCAGACATCCATTCTGATGAACTGTCATATGCCCCCAGCAAGATTACACTAAGGGAAATTGGTTCGCTTTTCAGCTAAGCTGACCCCTCTGGGCTCCCGGTCTATTTTTCTACCCTTGGTGTAGAAAAAGTGGGGAAAAGGATTAATTGACAAAAAAAAATACTGATCTCAGGAAGGTGTGTGTGATTCACACGCTAGTTTTAATCTAAATCAAAAATGGTGACGCAAAAATGTTTTTTAGGGAATTTGTCAAGTTAAAATGGAGCATTCCATAAAACAATGGAGGCCTCTATGGCACAGTAAGGAGCTTTTCATGCAGACCTGTGGCAAGAGGGACCTGAACTTCCTCAGGAAATAGCGGCAACTTAAGCCTGCCTCTCTGGTAGCCGTGCACCCCCCCGGGGGCCTGTAGACCTCCCAAAGGCCACCACCAGCCCCTGGGTCATTCTGCTGATGTTAAGCTGCAGCTGGTTCTGCTTGTAGCACTTAGCAAAGTCCTCCACCGAGCTCCTGCCCTTTTCTTATGAAGCCCACTTTTGGCGTGTCATCTGAGAAGTGACCTCTCTCTGTCCGACCCCACCCGCTCCCCAAGAGCTGAGAGGTGGGTGGGGCATGACCATCCCCAGGAAATCAGATTATTGCCTATTTTTCTGCTGAAGGGCGGCCGCCTGCTTCTGATGATTGACTTCTCTCGGCTCATTTTCTTCATTTTTTCCTGTCCCTCCCACTCATGAAACACCCATCACACAACATGCGCAAAAAGGATGCACAGTTTGCTGAATTCATTTTGGTGTACCATCGAAACAGAAGAAAAACAGAAGCTTCCTCCTCTGGGTTATAAACCTCAACAATTTTCAACCGCCTGGACATTCCAGCCCCACTTAAACGCATAATGCTCTGTGGCTGGCTTGTCTGAACATCTGAGTTTTGTTAGTTCAGTGGTAAGGGGTATCTCAGATGCCCAGGAAGCCTCAGTACCAGTAGAGTGTACCATCAAGCTGATTCAATCCTTTGGTCCCCTCACCACTAACACCATGCATACACACACTGTTCTATAAGATTCTAAATGTACATTAGCTTCTTAAGGTACTGTTATGTTGTGTGTATTGTCTGATCTCACCCTTCGTGGAATTAATAAAGTTCATCTTATCTTTCTGCATCTTATAGCCAACTTTGTTTTGTTGCAACATATATGTTTATAGCTGGTGCATTATGATGCCAAATGAATGGTGTTTCTGGACCCCCTCAAATTAGATTTGGGAATATCCTCTTCGGCTGGTGCGCACTCCCCACAGTTACCGAGCAAAGCGGAGACACGGAGCACCTTTGCTCTTATCTCACATCCGGAGTGAAACCCCCGCAGATCGTTACTTTAACATCAGCCGCCACGGACGAGGTGGTCAGACCCTTAGATGGTGACAGCCGCAGAAAACACGTATTTAACCAGCTTATTCTTTTTAATAAATGCGTTGTGTCTATAATGAAAAACAATGTTCTTTTATTTATGTATTTATGTCTTTAAAACAAAAATCAAGACTGTGCCGAAATTTTATCAAGTGATTTAAGAGTGAAGGATACTCTTCTTCTCCTGCGCTTCCCCCGTCTCCGGGACCTGAAGACCGGGCAGTGACCGCGCCTCCATCCACCACAAAGATACAAAGGGCACTAGCGCCCGTTATGCGAGGGAGACCCGGGAAGGGGCTGGAGCCGCGCTCCTAGCCGTATATCTGCGCACAAGCCTGCGGGGGACAAGAACCGCTCCCGGCACAGGGCGCTATGTGGAAACAGTAAAGTGCGCAGAAGCTGCCGCTGGCCAGAGATCTTCTGAAAACTAACAGGTGTGTACCGTTATAATCTGTGCTATGGTGATGGGCGCTATTGAAATGTATACTATTGTAAAATTCGTAATTGGTGGACTAGTTTTTCCTCATGTTACTGAACATTGCTCGATCATAATCCGGTCTCGTGCTCCAGAAGTCGTCCGAGCTGGCTATCAATTTACTCGGGTAGGGTTGGTGTCTTATGAAAGCCGTGACAGTGCGTATAAATTTTATAATTTAAGTCGACTCGCAATTTAAATTGCAAATGTTGCGCACTCCACGACATTAACATTATAATTTTAAGATGGACAACTCAGTTTTCATATCTTTGTCATCTTACTAGTTAAATAACCAGGTTTCGTGCGACTTTATTGTGTTGTTCTTACTGTAGAAAAAACTGTTTGTCAGGTAAGCCGGCGTCAGGCAAAGGAGGCATTGGAGACTCGGCAGTAATCGATATTTATAGGGGCCGATAATTCCGTCAAAATAGTGAAGTTAAAGGACGTGCTGGGGCTTTTCATCCTCGCTAAGGGAGGTGGAGGGTCCCGTCCTAAAATGTGACCGTGTGCTCACCAGGATCATGTCGCTGTTTGCTGCTACTGACGCCTTCTGGAACAAGTCAGATAAGCTGAATGTGACTGGAGTCCAACAGGAGGTGGGCCGGAACTACAGCGCCCTGCTGTACGCGCTGCTCATCTTAGTGGTGGTTTTTGGGAACACGCTGGTTTGCCTGGCGGTGCTGAGGGAGAGGGCCCTGCAGACCAGCACCAACTACCTGGTGGTCAGTCTCGCTGTTGCCGACCTGCTGGTGGCCATCCTGGTCATGCCCTGGGTGGTTTACCTGGAGGTGAGGGGGCACAGCAATCATCTTTTTACTGTGGTGTTATTGAGCCTGAGATCCTGTAGATTAGACAACTTTCACAGTCAGCTGCTGTGAATAAGCTGATATCCATCACTTCCTGTTTATTCATGCCTTCTTGCACGTATGTGTGAAGGTGCTGGGCGGAGACTGGCCTTTCAGCCGGATCTCCTGCAACATCTTCGTCACCCTGGACGTCATGATGTGCACAGCCAGCATCCTCAACCTGTGTGCTATTAGCATCGACAGGTAGGTCTATCCCAGCATGCACTGCTGCTGGGTGCCACACTGGTACCTGTGGAGCGGCTCTGCTTGAAAGCGTCTTTCTGCAGGTACCTGGCAGTGGTGATGCCCGTCCTCTACACCGCCAGCCGCAAGTCCCGTAGTCGAGTGTCAGCCATGATCGCCACCGTTTGGATCCTCGCCTTTGCCGTTTCCTGCCCCCTGCTGTTTGGATTCAACACCACAGGTGAGACAAGTGTCCTGTGTACACACAGAAACAGCATTATGTGACTCTGGAGCGACCCTGTATTATAGTGGGGTACAGCAGCAGCCACATGGTATAGATGTGCTCAGGGCCACTGTTGACTGTGCTTGCGTCCGCCAGACAAAGCCAGCACTTGTTCCATCTCGAACCCTGAGTTCGTCGTGTACTCCTCTGTGGTGTCCTTCTACCTGCCCTTTGTGGTCACTCTGGTGGTGTACATGCGCATCTACGTCTTCTTTAAGAGGAGGAGGAGGAGGAGAATGACCAGCTGCGGGGCCAGCGTGAGAGTGCAGGTACATGTACGAGTGTCGGAGCAGCATATTGATGCTTGGGGGAGCAGTGAGCCTGCACACTGTGAGTGAAGTACTCTGGGCACTGGGTATCCGGGACAGCGGCCCATGTTTTGGAGATGGCAGCAGAGTACTGAGACAGACACAGTACAGCGTGTGACACACAGGGCTGAGGGGGGAGATCAGTGTAAGAGAGAGCATGGAGACAGGGGCAGCGCATGCTACGTGAGAGACAACAAGGGCAGCTGACCGTAACACTGTCTCTCTCTACAGGAGGAGTCCGTTACGGAGAGAGAGGTGTCCTCCATTGGGGTCAAAGTGGCAAGGAGGACCAGAGTGTGTGTGTGTGTGTGCACATTCACTTTTGTGTTTAAAATCTTAAGCTGATCACACTGCAGTATTTGCATAGCTCATGAATTCCCTTGAATCTGCTACATCTACAGAATTTAATGCCACACAAAAGTGGATCTTAGATGAAAAACTAGATTCATAAATGTTTTTCTGCCATTTTCAGCCTGTTACTTGCATATTCCCAGGTAACTGTGTTAAAATAAAACCCTGTATATTAACTTGTAAATTTCACTGCGTCATGTTCTTTGTATTTTGGTCATTTTGGTTGTTTGTTAGAAATTAAAATTGCATAGATCAGATAATACAGATGCAATCGTAATGTCACACAGGTATCCCATGTAACATTTATTGTCTGTTACTTCCTGTGATCCCTGCTTCCTTTCAGCGGGGGCCACAGGTCCTGCGCAGCCCTCATTTCCTGTCCACTTGCCTACCACACTGGAAGCTCAGAAGCCCCACCATGGAGGACAGACGGGCAGCAGAATCGGCAGACTCCTACAGTGTGAGCCAGGCATCGTTGCCGCGACTGGACATTGAGCTCCACCAGAGGGAGGCTCAGGAGGAGAGCTTGGCAGCAGAGAGCAAAAAGGAGGCAGACAAGAGGAGGTGGGAGGTAAAGAATCTACCCAACGGACAGACCCAGGTCTCTCTGCACGCTGCCCATAGGGGTGGGAACATGCAGACGCGGGAGAAGAAGGCGACACAGATGCTGGCCATCGTGCTGGGTGAGTATGCCAAGGTCGTGTAAACATCGCGAATGGCCACGGCCATCTTTGCCATTTGACCAGTGCTGAGACTCCTTGTAATCCAGGCGTTTTCCTCATCTGCTGGCTGCCCTTCTTCGTGACCCACATCCTGAAAACTCACTGCACGGGCTGCCATGTGCCCGACGAGCTCTACAGTGCTGCCACCTGGCTGGGGTACGTCAACAGTGCTGTCAACCCCATCATCTACACAACATTCAACGTCGAGTTCCGACGTGCCTTCATCAAGATCCTCTCCTGCTGAGCGTGGACCCACCCCTCTCCCCACTGCTCACCTGGGACAAACAGCCCGGATGACCGAAAATGGCATGTGACTTGCTCTTCTGGCCTGTGGGAACCAAGGACATGGAGAAGGTCCTCAGTGATTGAACGTTTACCTGTAGAACAGAAGCTGAAATTCTCCAGAGCATGGGGATCCTTACCCAGTCGGTTAAAGGACATCGACCCAGAGGAAAAGGGTGATGATAGTACTGGAAGCCCATCAGGGCTCAGCCCACAAAGCAGAGGGAGGAGAGCGCCCCCTGCTGCCTGGTGAGAACCTGCACCTACTGCAGGACGACAGACAAGGACCTCACCTCATTACCCTCTAGGTGGTTTGTGCTTTTCACTGTGTGTATTTTTTTGCTAACTGGGGATCATAAACTCAGCCTTCAAAAAACGGGTAATGGGAAGTAACTATGGGAACAGCCCTAAGGACAGGAAGTGACCACAGGAGGTTCCTTGTGACATTAACAGCCCTGGAACATGAATAGTCATACACAGTAGGAGTCACTGATCAAAGACATCACATCTCAAAGGGAGACATCTCTGGCCTTCCAGAGAGACCTGCCAGGTGCCTGACGGCAATCATGGGCTGCTTAACACCATGGGCTGTGGGGGG
The DNA here is from genome assembly GCA_026776945.1 of Isichthys henryi. Classification (NCBI taxonomy): domain Eukaryota; kingdom Metazoa; phylum Chordata; class Actinopteri; order Osteoglossiformes; family Mormyridae; genus Isichthys; species Isichthys henryi. The sequence goes on from JAODJX010000083.1 coordinate 23,661,311, forward strand.
TTTGGGGTCAGCTAGACTTCCCGCCTTGATGTGTTTGGCAATAAAATGTTATATGCATGTTGACCACAGGCGCTATGTGATGCCATCACTGACACAGAAATGATTATGGATGCTGGTCTATGTCTTCCACGCTCTTTCCGGAGAGGACATGTGGCTGCTCACAGATCACACGTCATGCTCTGTCCCTGTTGGGCTTTGCTGACCTCGGCTTACTCCTCCCTCCTGGTGTCCTCATTGGTCTATGCTGCTCAAATACCTCTCCAAAATTGGCCAATGAGGACAGGCGCTCTGTTCCCAATCTCACACACCAATACCTGACAGGTAATGACCCAGGAGAGGGTTGTCAGCTCAGTACCCGCTCCTCACAGCCAAACCAGCCCGTGGTGCCACACCCTGGGCGCCTCCTACTGGTCAAGCATCAGTACAACCACAGCAATTTATTTTCTGAAAAGAACAAGTATCCGCCAGTGCATGGCCACCGCACACACGTAATGCATGGCTGTCTGCATACCGCCCCAGCTTACAGTTAAATCTGACTGAAGGGCAGAGGTGTCTGTGAAGACAGAGGGTGATGAATGCTGCTGTTTTTTGAACGTTTAATTAGACTCTGCTCCAAGTCCAGCCACGGTCCTTATTTGACATGAACATCTGCAAACTCAGCCTCAGTAAATCTTGCGGCAGGTAATTCTAACTGCTCTGTGCACCTAGTTTGAATCGTTACGGCTGCCCTCCATTGGCTGCACAACAAACACAGACATGCCTTGGGGAACCCCAGTTACTGTATGACTTGCAGCACAGTCACTGGATTCAGGGGACCCAGCAAATCAGGCCTTAACCTCTTAAGGTTGCTGAGGTGTCCTGAATCTCAGCACTGCCACATCCCTCACTTTGATGCAATAATACACCACGAAAAACCATTTAAAATGTTATTGGGCACCTTAAATGCTTTAAGCTGTGTTCTCACCCTGGTAAAGCTCACAGCAGATGCACAGATCACAGGGGTGAGAGATCTGTAGGACTCGCCGCACACATTCTACTGGTCCGTGCGCATCGGCCCATGAAAATAATGCTGATTCGTTCCTCTGTGGACACGAAACTGATGCACAGAGTGCAATTTGGAAATGACAGACAGCAGGAAAGGGGCTGAGAGCTTTCGGAGATATGCCTGCGGTCCGTAATGTCAGCAGTCTGTCGGAGATCAGAGGAAGCCATCACAAGCGCAAGCAGACACTCCCCAGAAAGACAGACATCCAGCAGAGCTGCTGAGCACAGATTACACCCCTAAGCTGCTCCATGAGGCACTTTCCAGCAAGACAGACGCACAGTAAACGGCTGAAGATGGCAGCACAGTGCTCCTCCCCCCAGACAGGGTTGACTGTTTGCCAGCATTAGAACACTTTGCTCAGCATTCTGACTGGTTTTCAGCTTCTCGTTGACTTACTCTCCCCACACAAGCCTCACTGTGGCGAAATGAACTCCTAGCATAATATCCCACTGTCCAGCGTGCGCTGGTGGAGCGGACAGGACAAGAGGGAGCCTGACCCTCGTCGTCACTCCAGCCCAGAAGAGAACCCATCACCAGCATCACCCCTTATTCAGCCGAGACCATAAAACATTCACACCATCGCAGGTGCTTTCATCCTTTTTCGCTGTAAAAACCATTTACATTACAATCAGTAGTGAACCAGAAAATCAGAGGTGACATTTTATTAATCATTTAAAAACAAACAGTTCATAAGTTGGTAAAAATGCTAAAAGCATGGTCACTGTACACCTGGGGGGCGGGGTCCCACATCCAAAACCCCGCCCCTGAGACCCCTGCCCCCTCACTAGCCGCTCCTGCTGCGCCCCAGCACCTGGCCTTTCAGGGCCTCAAAGCGACCACTCTCCAGCGCCCTCCGCAGGGCAGAGAAGAAGCCACCATAGTGCGCCAGGTTGTGCAACATCAGCAGCACACCAGCTAGCAGCTCCTTGGTGACCAGCAGATGGTGCAGGTATGCCCTCTTGTGGTTCTGGCAGCAATAACACTCACACCCTTCCACCAAGGGCCGGAAGTCATCCCGGTACCTGCAAGTCAGACAGAAAAACGGATGCAAAGCTGCATGACAACACCGCCCCCCTTGACTGAAACAAAAGTGCAGGCACTCACTTCTCCTCTTTCAGATTCATCTCAAAGCAGGTCATCTGCTGCAGGTCTGCCGGCTCCTCAGAGTCCTTCATAAGCTCCTGAGTCTCCGCGACTCCATTCTCCTCCTGCTCTGCAGAGCCACAGATCTCATCATGCAACACTCAGACCCAAGATCACATCATACCAGTCGGCCTGTGCTCAAACCAGCCACATCCACCACCAAGTATGACCAAACTGTAAAGGCATATACATTCTGACCTGCAGGGGGTGCCCTACCTTTGCTCTCAGGATCAAAGTTGACATTGAAGTCAAAGTTGAGGGCACAGCCCCGCTCGGTCACAAGAAAGGGGAAGAAGCCCTCAAAGAGATCGACGCCTAACTCCACACATGCCAACACCTCATCAGGACGGCCAACACCCTGGAGCAGCCTGCAATACACACAGGCACATAGCACCGGAGTAATTAATCATATGACCAGGAAAGCCAGCAGCACAGTTCATATACATGTGACTCTGCTACTCCCCCTGTAGTGGATCTGTGCTAACACAGCACCGTTTGCAGTAGTGAGCCCACAGCCACACACACCTGGGCTTATCCTGGGGCAGCTCTTTGGTTACTGCAACAATCAGCTGGTGCTGCAGCTCCTGATCCATGGCCCTCGAGTGGAAGCCATCCAGGACAAAGCCGCTGACGGGCCTCTTAGCCGTCTCCCGCGCTGAGCGCAGCCGCTCCTCCAGAACGTCGCCTCCCTCGATCACACCGAAGATGTGGGCCTCAGCCAGCTCCTGGGTGAGGGGGACGCACCGCTCAGCGCCATCACGGGGTTGCCAGGCCCACACCACAGTGACAGGGGGTGACGGGGTACCTGAGCCTTGTGATGCAGCAGCAGACACTCGTCCAGGAAAGCCAGTGTCCGCTCCACGGATTTGCGGATCCTCTTTAGCGAAGTGCCGGCCTGCTGGGTGTCTCCGTCCGCCAGGCTCTGGTACCAGTTAGGCCGAACGGCAGCCTGAAGTGCCATGTAGCGCTGGACAGTGAGTTCCATGCGGCCGCCGCTGCTCCATATGGACACGGTCTGTGGGCCGCACGTGCATGTCAGAGGGTGCGGTGTCCAGTCAGAGCACAGTGGCCCAAGCACAGAGAGCCCTCACCTTGTTGGTATTGTAGCCAGTGGGGCACAGGGTTGCGGGGTCATGCAGTGAGCAGAAGAGCGCCGTGTCGTGGAGACCTGCAGGAAAGATGCCAGCCACATGGCTCAGCGGCGCCATCTGGCTGCCGGAGGATCTGCACACATCCATGGGGATTTTGCGGCCAGACCGTATTCATCTTTTAATCACTCTGTTCTTCATCTCACCTCATAACACACAGCGGGGGGGGGGGGGCAAACAAACAGTGGTGTGTGATACCTGCAAATTTAGCTGCACCCTCTTGGAAGGACTCTAGCACCTCCTGATGCTCAGCCCTAGAAAAGCAAGTGAGGGACAGCCAGTTAAAGACCTAGGGAGTAGCAGGATAGAGAGGGCACAGCCAGGGGCTGTGGGGCCCAGCTGATGGTAACAGGCATCATCTATATGAAACATGCATCACATTTGTATGTCTGTATAATGATGCACTGATTATGAGAGTGTGTGTGCGCATCTTTTTAATTATTACATTTGGGGGACCAGATTTCCCCACAAAATGTTAAAACCCATAACTTTTCACCATTTTTTTTTTTTTTATAAAAATCTGCAAATACAATCAAAAAATGTAAAATTCTAAGACTTGTATTTTGTTTGGTTACTTATGGTTAGGGCTGGATAGGAGTTAAGTTAGTCATAATTGGGATTTTAATGTTATGCCCATAGAAATGAATGGTGAGCCCCCATAAAGATATGAATAAGTGGAGTGTGTGTGTGTGTGTGTGTGTGTGTGTGTGTGTGCGTGCGTGCGCTCACACGGAGGCCAGAGGCAGCAGGGCGCAGGCAGGCAGTGCCCCTAGTGTCCTAAGCGTATCTTGCGTGAGATGCGGCACAGAGCAACAGCGTGTGTACAGCAGGCACCCCGGCAGCTCTACGCTGTGCTGCCCTCTCTCGCCCAGCCCGCTGAGGATCCCCAGCCGAGCGCCCCGCACCAGCCGGCGAAGCTCCAGCTTCATGCTACTTTCCTAAAGGGGGAGGAGAGGCACGGTCAGAGCGCGTCAGACAGCGGCTCGCTCCGCGCAGAAAAGCCCGTCCTTGTTTATCGGCTTGTAACGGCGGTTATCATCACTTCCTAAGAGTAGGGCTGCCAACTTTGGTCAGCTGGCTGGAATGAAATTTTGAAGTCTACACACACACGCACACGATGTAGCTAATTTTAGGTTTATAATGGAATAATATCGACATGCCGTCAGAGTCTGAAAGCACAAGTGTCACACCAGATGCCTGAGAGCTGGCAACTCTAACCGTGACAGGGACACAGGCAGGTAGATCAGAACGCGTTAACTCTGTCGTAAACGATGCACCAAAAATCCAATAACAAAATAAGAAAATACGGCAATAAATGATAACAAAAAGAATCAGCTAATCGAAATGAATGAAAAACGGGGAATTAAGTCAAACGTGTTAACTTTTCACATTAACTCACCCAGCTCGAACGGTTTCACGTGTAATACCACTCGACGCATGATTATGAGCATGAGCTTTAGCAACGCCCGCTTTTTACATCATCAACAATTGTCCAAGCAGTCGCGAATGGGACAAATCTCTGGCCCACGACTGGCAAAAACAAAGGCAACCTTTACCTGGTTGTTAGAGGTCTAACAATAGGACTAATATAACAGATTGATATTTTGTAGACTTTCGTACTAATTATGTATTTACAGTTTCAAGTTCGACATTGTGCGAGACGTCGTTGCTATGGTTACTCGGTAACGCTTTAGTCTTGCCTAAATCTGTGACTTGTAGTTCTGTTATTGTTTTAAACAAGGGTATTACAACGGATGGATCGTTATTTGGACTACAATACCCAGGATGCCACATCGAGCAGTATCAACTGTTAAGATAACTGCTACATTACCTACGGTACTTCGGAACCGATAGCGCACTGGTTCCTTTTCCGTGAATCTAGCTCTTCTTGGGCTCTGTATCTTTAAAAATACTACAGGCAAATTCCAGAAAGCAGAGGCAGAAGAATCTCAAGCCACATGGCACATTTCGTGCCGAAGCCGGACCTCTTTCGCTGGAAGAGAATTCACCAAGAATGAAACGCATACTAAGGTAAAGAAACATCTTTTGAATGAATTCCAGTAATTTTCTGCTTCCACCAGAAACAAAGTAACTTTCATCGTCTAGTACATTACATTTCGGTTTCGTTTAATTCCAAAACTAGGCGAAGGTGAACAGAGATGACATTGAGCACTGGAGGCAGGTAAGAACGAACTTGTAATTGTTCGCGAGTAAAGTGTCAAAGAAAGGGGCATTATACCACATGATCATCTCGGCATGAGGTCCAGCTACTGGGGAGGCATGTTCACGTGTTCAGATCCCCATTTGCCTTTAGCTGTCGCTCTGTAAATACACCCCCGCTGGTCGCGATGGTGCCGAGCAGGGTTAGGACTGTCACTGTGGTCCCGCAGGAGGTGGAGTCCGCCTCGCAGCTGGCCATATCCCAGGTGCTCTGCGGCAGGCGGAGAGAAGTGCCCGGCGTGGGTGGGCGTGGCCAGGCCAAAGCTCTTCGTAACCAGGGGCAGCTCCGTGATCACGATGCCGCCTTCAGCGAAGGTAGGCTTGTGCATGTCTGCGCCTGTCTTATTTAAACACAGGTCAGATGGCACCCTCACGAGTCCTGCCCTCTGCAGCCCAGGCCCTGCTGAGTGACTGGATGAACAGCAAACTGCGACTGGAGCTGGAGGTGGGAGAGGATGAGGATGAGAGAGACACCGACAGCCCACTAACATCACCTTCTGAACAGCCGGGATTTCTGCAGGACACCAATTTTGATGGTTAAGTGGAAGAGCAATTGCACACATTGAGCGTGCACATACACACACAGACACACACACACACACAAAGCTGCAGCACTTGCCTCTCACGTCTCCTGCTGTTTTGTTTAGACCTGCACTCACACCTGGAGCAGGAAGCAGACAGCTCCACAGCGCACACACTCCTGCAGGAGCTCATGCAGAGGACAGCAGTGGATTGTGGGATACTAGAAGAATCCCGTCTGAATACGGAGAGAGAGAAGAGGAAGCAGACGGACCCGCGCGTCACCATGGAGATCCGTCATCAGCGGGTTCGAGAGAGACGGACATGGCTGGATGCTGAACGAGAGCGGAGGTACAGAGAGGAAGCATTGAGGAGGGAAGGGAGGAGAGAGAGAGAGAGGAAGGAAGGGAGTAGAGAGGCACACCAGCAGGACAGGAGGAGGCAGGAGGCTCTGTTGGAACAGGAGGTGGTGCGTTTGCGCAAAGAAATGGAGGAGAAGAGGAGTTTGGAGCAGCGGATGAGGTACAGTACCCAGAAACCCCTTCTCTGGCTGGTCCATTCAAAGTTCTGGTTCTGGTTCTTTTCCACACATGGAGGCCCTAAGACTGTGCTGTGCTCTGGCAGGGAGCAGGAGAGGATGAACAGGAACAGGTCAAACCATGTCTCCTGCCTGTCTGACCCGGGCCTCTCCCAGCACTTCCAGAATTGCCAATCTAGTATGCAGCAGGACAGGCAGCGGCTGCACAGGATGCAGGTGGCAGAGTCCAAAGCCCAGCTGCAGCGGCTGCGAGTGCGTGTTCGATCGTGTGTTCGGTCGCGTGTGCGTGATCAACTGTGGAGGCGGAGTTCCGCTGATGCCCATTCATCGCCCCTTCTCTCTATGTCAGTGTTTGCAGAGTCACTTCTCAGCCTGGTACCGGACGGTGCTGCAGCAGCGCCTGTGCATGGGCAAGGCAGCGGCTCTCTCTGATTGGAAGAAGCAACAGAGAGCATGGCGTACCTGGCGTCTGCGGGTGTGGCAGCAGCAGGCACGGCGAGAGGCTGAGGTGGCAGAGGAAGAGCTCCGCGCTGACAGCAGGTAGGCCCACAGCACCAACAGAAGCATCCGGCAAGACCCTGACCACATTGTCTGCGTGTAATACCTCAGGTGCTGCCAGGTGGCGCTGGAGAGTAACCGACGTCGGCTGCTGAGGTGGGGCCTGGCGGAGTGGCAGGCCTGGGGCTGTGCTCGGCAGCAGCAGAGGGATCTGCAACTGAGGCGGGAGGAGACACGGCGCAAGATGGCTGCCTTGGTCATTGCGGCAGCGGCAGGAAAGCTGGGAGGGGGGCAGCCTTTGACTCCACCCCCAAGACCTGGAGCAATGCACTCCACGAGGCAGGTGAGTGGGAGGACCACCTGTCTCACCTTTAGCATTATCATCGTCAGAGGGGGTAAGGGCTCTATGTTGCTCCTTACAGGCAGGGGACGCTGATGTCCTACCCACACAGCACAGTGGCCCCTGTAGGCTGGACGGGGATGCGCTGAGTAATGGGCTAATTTGCCAGCAACAGCAGGAGGGCATCAGCATTAAGCAGTCCGTCCAGAAGAAGGAGCATCAGAAGCAGAGAATGCTGGGATTAAAGCGGGAAGCCAATCAGGAGCAGGACACCGAAGGGTCCAGGTAACTGTGACCGTGCTTTCAAACCAGATCAGTGAAGACCATTGTGATTCATTGTTAACCAGGGCAGTAATTTCACATACAGCAAGCAGAGGTTCCTGAGGCAAACCAGGGTCTCCCGACCAGTACCCAGAATCCTCCAGGTTCCCTCTACCCACCCCCACCCTGTGGTCAGAGGTCAGTTACTGTCTCCTTCACCTGTAGGGAACAGAGTAAATATTACACCACACAGGGGTCTAACGCATTGTGTCGCCTCCCAGCTATGGAAGAGCGTGCCAAGCTGCGGGCAGAGCGGCAGAGGGAGGTGCAGGAGATGAGGAAGAGGAGGGAGGAGGAACGGCTTGTGAGTGAAGCACCGTCCTCCTCAGTGGGGTGAAGGCCGCATCTACTCAAGCTACCTGACCCCTCTGTCTGCTCCCAGAAGCAGCTGAGAGCAGCCGAGGAGGCACAACAGAGGGAAGAGGAGGAGGAGAAGCAGGCTGTGGTGGAAAGGAAGAGGGAGCAGAGGAGGCAGGAGAGGGAAGTACGTATAATGCAGCGGGGGGGGGCAGAGGGGCCTTGCTGCGTAAGCCACCGATACACGTCCAACTGGATGAATAATCAGGAGAAGCATGTTTGTACATCTGTCACCTCGTTTACCACCTCAATCCCCCAACCCACGGGTCGTGCCTCCCCCGGGGGGGGGGGGCGGCCCCCCCCCCGGCGGGGCGCCGCGGGGGGGGGGGGGGGGGGGGGGGGTGGGGGGGGCGGGGCCCCCCG
>JAODJX010000083.1:23670155-23680344 GCA_026776945.1 Isichthys henryi
CCTCTACGACTGAAGGCTCTCCCTCCCCCCTCCCAGCTGGCCATAGAGCACCATGGCCGCTCGGTCCAGAGGGCATTCCTGCTCTCCTGGGTTCGACTTATGAGTGAGTGCCAGGCTGAGAGGGAGGCGTGTGCCGACCACTTCCACAAGCACCTCCTGCTGTGGAGGGGCCTTGGAGGCTGGCTGAAGGTGAGCAGGCACGCAGACGCACACAGTCACACACAGGTGTGCGCAGTCACACACAGATGTGTGCAGTCATACAGTCTCAAGCAGACATGCTCAGATATGTACGCAGTCACACACGCTCCGACCTTTCCACCCTGACTCCCGCTTCGGTCCCAGCTGAAGAACCTGGCCTTGACCCAGACGCTGCGAGCTGATGAGTTCTTCCGTCTTGGGACCCTGAGGAAGACACTGGCGGCGTTGCTGGTTCACACGACCCGAGAAAAGCTGGTTGCCTGTGAGCAGGAACGCCGAGCCTCGGAGTACAGTGACAGGTGAGCCCGAGGTCACGTATGCGTGGGGATGTCATGTGATGTGTCATGTGACTGACTCCCTCCTGCAGGCGGGTTGTGCGGCGCTGCCTCCAGGCCTGGCAGACCCTCCCCGGGCTGCTGCGCAGGGAGCGGGAGAGAGAGCAGCGGCGATGCCGGCTACGCAAGCGGGTGGCTGAGATTCTGCCCGACTTCAGGGCCTTGTCCTCAGCAACTTCCTGGGACCTGGGGGTCCCAAGCCACTCTGACTTTTGACCCCCAGCAGCTGGCAGTTCGACTAAAGACACAACCTGTTTTCAAAGCACACTGCTGATTTATTAGACTGGCAGGATACAAAGCAGAAAGAACCCTCCCCCCCTCCCACCCCCAAGAGTGGAGGTGACTGTGGGATATCCATGTCAGGGCCAGGCTGCAGATCCTTCTCTCTCATATGAAGGTGTCACGCTGTGTCTCATGGCAGCATAGAACGACACACATGAGCTGCGTGGACCTTCCAGATGAACTGCATCTCCACAGACTTTCAGAAAAGGCACTAACTCAGGGAGGAACGTCAGAAAGTGTGTGCAGAGAAACCACAGGATTACGCCCCAGCACCATTTCAATGTAGTGAGCAGCAGCTGGCCTGTGTGTGGCTCATGGATCATGTGACCAGGACTGGGGAAGGGGCGGGGGTGCTATGATGCCAAGATCATAATGCCAGTAAAACCAGCTCTCAAAAACTCATATGGCTCATCTATTCCACACAACATACTGAAGCAAGCAGTATGAGGATGACGCTGTGCAGCTATCTGGTCAACACCAGAAGTGGTACAACAACAAAGTTCAGAGCAGTTCACACCAGGGGCAGCAGGCAGGGGGCTCTACACCACATCAGGGAGCTCTGGGAACATGGGCTCCAACGACAGGTGCATCGTGAGGAACTCGAGCCAGTTGGTACGGAAGCCACGTGTATGCAGCCCTGTGTCGACCACAAGGCCCCAGAGGCGCGTGCGGCCCGTCTTCTCTCGCAGGGCGAGGCGCACCTCCCGTTCTGTTACGTTGTAACTGATGTTGATGAGTTGCAACACCAGCAGGTGAAACAGCCCCCCTGTCACCACACTGCTGTACCAGGCACAAGTGAAGCACAGCGCCGTGCTGTGGACAAACAGAGAACTGCAATTACTTAAACTGAGCAGGAGATGCCTTGATAATTGTGAGGTCGCAGGGAACAGGACAGTGAGGTGTAATGTCTGCAGTAAAACAACTGTACACTGGGCCCTGCGGTAAAAATGGGCCATTGCCTCCCCCCTTCCAAATTCACACCTAGGGCCTACTCATGCCCTTGCAATAGCTGCAGATGATGGAATTTAAGTAGACTTCAAATATCATACCCATCATGCACTGTAGTAGTTAGCAACTTCCACAAACATGATTTTTTTGTTAAATGCACGGCTCGACAACATATTTTGATTACAAAGCATTACAAACTATTTCATTTCAAAATTGTTTTTCGTACCAAATATTTTTTGTGTTGACTCCCACCATAATGAGGCTGTATTCATAAAAATGAGAGATATGAAAAGTAGCTTGTCACAAGATTGTGTAAAATGTATGACATTAACAACTCAATTCTCATAAATGTTTCATGTGTGAGATTTGCAGTAGGAGGGGGAACTTGGTGACATGGGGGTGAGCCCTGGGGCAACCCTGTCTACCAGTCTGCCCCTATGTGTCTGTGCCAGTTTATATTAGTACCAAATGTCCCTACAATGTAATAAAACATGTTACATTTTATCTTGTGGGGACATTTTTCAGGTCCCCTCAATATAAACCTACATATAAAATTATGTAGTTGCAGTCAAAAAACTAAAATAGCCAAAAATGTTGTACTTTGCTTGGTTAATTATGGTTAAGATTAGAGCTGAACAAGGGTCAGGCTTATCATAGTAAGCATTGTTATGAGAGGAATGATTACAATGATAGGAATATATGTGTGTGCCGGTATCTCTGTCTCTGAGTGAGTGTCTGTCTGTCTTTGGGTGTTTCTCAATACCGAGAATGATCATACTTGTGGTCTTTGCAAGAGCAGTTTTGCTAATTTACCTCCTAAGAATGCATTTGGGATGTAATGAATCTTGAGATTGTTCTCATTTGGCATGGATGCAATCAACGTATCCTTAATATCTGTAGATGCAAAAACAACATTCTACAGTCCTCTGTATTTTCGTTCTTAGTATTGGATCTGGTCTTCGGCAAGGGAAGATGACATATTACGGGTATGCAAGAACACAAGTATGTTTAAGTACGCATACTGAGAAAAACCATCTGTGTGCATCTCTTCCTTTCTCTGTCTGTGTTCACTATGTCCCTACCTGTACTGAGCATACACGTCGGGGCAGTAGAAAAGGGCATAAAGCAGGTTCTGACGTGGACAGATGCTACGCAGCACCAGGCTGATCCCGTACACCGACGTCAAAAGGAAGAGGAGGAGCGTCAGCAGGAAATTGCGATGATTGGCCTGACCCACACAGCTGTTGATCCTGATTGGCAGATCGATCAGACAGTGAGTCATGGGCTGTCAGCTCAGCTTATGGTACATCCGCCTGCTTCGTTATGGAACGATGTGACAGGGACAGACTGATTCACACTCTACCATCACAGACATTGTGACGTCTCATCTCTTTGTTATGTAAGGCCTAATTACCCCACACGTGAGTGCGCCCATCCCGCGTATCAGTAAGGACATAGAGGAGACCTCCCAGAATTTTGAGTGACAAAACTCACCAGACGCAGTGGTGGTCCATGCGATAAACGCAGGCGCTGCAGATTCGGCAGTGCCCTGACCGTAGGGGGCGCATTATCCTGCAGGTGGGGCACCAGTTCTTCTTCAAGCCATTAGCTTGTGCCGCTGGCCCTGTCCCCTGCCCTGGGGGAGCTGCCCGGCTGGCAATCGCCACCGCTTGGCAAGAGCCGTTGGACTGGCTCTGCTCGTCCTGCTCAGGCAGTCTTCCGTAGTAAGTCACGGTGCTGTGAGCATCGGCGGGGCAGGCCTTCACAAATCCAGGGTCCCGCTTAGTGCGGGCCAAGGAGATCAGAGTGAGGACCATGCCTGTTGTCACGGTGACTAGCTGGGCTCCTCCCACATCACCCCGTGGAAGGACCTCGGTGAGGAAGAGGTAGTACATATAGGCCAAGGAGAAGAGCGCCAGGCTGAGGAAGAAGAGAGTGCGGCCTTTACGCCGGTGCGTGACGTAGTAGTACCAGAGCACCAAGACCGGCAGGGCCGTCAGCACCACCATGCCTGCCAGGAAATGCAGTGCCGCCAACCGCAAGAGCACAGGGAGCAGCACCAGGGGTGGCACCACGGACAGCTCCACCCGCTTGGCCCCCCGCAGCCAGGGCACACGCAGTCGGTCTGTCACCACGGCGACCACGCGGGACAGTGAGTCAGCCTTCTGAGGCTGCCGCTTCAGCCATCTGCGAGCGTATAGGCAAGGGAAGGAGTATCAGTTAAATCTTGATGCCGTGCGGGATTTAGCCTCATGAGTGCCCCCTGCTGCCCGTCACCTGTCACAAGCCTGGTCCAGGTCCTCGCAGTCACAGCAGCAGGCCGCCATGTGCTGCCGGTCCCCCTGGCGGTCCACATACTCACAGCAGCACAGGGGGTCGTCTGGTTCCGGTGGCCTGACCCTCCCCCTCATGGTCCCACTTCAGCCAATAGCACTGCAGCATGGGCGGGGCTAACACACCTGCAAGGGGGAGCAGCCAATCACACGAGTAGCAATGCCAAGCAGACAGGAGCCCTGTGAGAGAAACAAAGTGGGAGTGAGTAGCAACAGCTGTTGTGGAGAGCAGGAGATGGCATACTGGCACACCTTCACTGCTCCGTCCTGATATAAAAATGCAGCTACCTGGACTGCAAGGAAGCAGTATGGGACCAGCGCAGGATCCATAGAGAACTAGCATGGGACTTGTGCACAACTAGTGAAAGACCAGCCTGGGACTGTTACATCTCAGGGGCTTACAAATTAGGCCACGGCTGTTCTGATTTGGTTATCAGTAACAATCCTTCTTCGCCAGAACCATATCCTCGTGTAAGAAACAAGGTCGGACTTGTCCCAGGAGAACCACTAACTAGGACAATTCATTTTGTTGCCCATGAACTTGACAGCAGCAGCAGTGGAAACCGGAGATAGCGACTGTAAGCGGGAAAGCTTGTGGTCTCCAAATGTGGCGAGTGGCCCCTCACAGGCTGGAAGCCAGAAGCTGGGTCACTTAACACCCCGCATGCCTGTTAGCTCAAAAAAAAACAGTTTGAGAGCCATAAAGAGATGCTTAGCAACAGCTAACCCTTCCTTCATACTTCACGAATCACGTAACACATCCGCCGCCTCCAGTTACGGTCAGCTTAACGCCCCATTCAGGCTGCCAGTCCTGGAAATCAGCGCTTTGTGGTATCCTGTTACAAAGTGTGTATCCTACGAGACAATTTAAATTTGAAAGAAAGCCAAACGGGATAAAAAAAAAAATCAGCTATGCTTCTATATCAAGACACGGACTGATGTTAAGCGTATGAGCTGAATATGGATCGATAGACCTCCCACTTAACACGCATTACGCTGAAAGCAAAGTGATCAAGTTACGGCGCCTGCTTATTGTTTGCGAGAGCAAAGGCAGGTAAAGTGACGCCGCCTCGGGGAAAGCCGGTCAGGCGTGGCGCTCATCCCGATTGACTGGGACTGAAGTGTGCATATATGGCCATGCTGGTGTGTGACAGTTCCGAAGTGTGCATCTGCGTCTGTGTCCCTCAGCAAAAGTTAAGCCGAAGTATAGGCAGCATGGCTGGGCGCGCACAAATCCGGAGGAAATGAAAGCGAAACCGCATCCACCAACGCGGGACTAACCGGCTGACCTTTATTATTCCGGCTCTCGCACACGTCCCGGCACCTCTACGTCACTCATATCGGCAGCACGCATAGAGCCGAGGCAGGGCACGGACTCCTTGGCCGGCTCCAGGACCCACCTTGAGCGTAGTGGCAGCGGCGGTGTACTTGTTGCACATTAATGGTAAATCAGCGAGGCAGGGCTCCGGACGTGTCCGAAGTGTGGGCGACCTTTCGTCTGACAGCAGAAGTCCACCTTTCAGCACAGGCGGGGGCGCGATGACTTGAACTCGCAGATTGCGCCCGCGGTCCGTGGCGAAGCGGAATCGGATTCGGAGCCGAGGTCCGAGTCAAAGTGGGATCCGGGAGGAGGGAACGGTGTATGGGTGTTCTCCGCCAGGCGACGATACGCCTGCATGCAGTGTGTACTAAGTGCGAGTGAAGCAGCTTCCTCCCGCAGACTCCTGACGTCAGTGGCCGCTAACCCTTTACTGTCCACAGGTGAAGATCTCACAGCTCTCCGGGGTGGAGATGTCCCAGCCGGGCAAGCAGGTCTACATGAAGCGTCAGCCCCGTCAACCGGCTGATGACGCACATCCCAGGGCAAAAACAAATAAACCAAATTAAATAAACGGCAATTATTTGAACTTTGGTGGATTCTTTTTGAAAAATAATCTTGCTACTTCTGTGAATGGTTGAAGTGGCAATGAGCTCCAGGGGCACTGTGGACAACAGTGCTTTTATTTACTTCTTTCAGTGTCACTGGTTTTAGTTATGTACTTTTTTAATGAGTTCCTGTTTATAGGGCAGCTGTAAATAGCAATGTAATCACTATTTTAATATTCAACAGCAATAACAAGCGGGGCAGTACACTGATGGCCATATATGCATATTTATGCAGCGACCGGTGACCAGAGCCGGTAGGACAATAGAGCAGACAAAGCAGCGCTTAATATGGGATCATATTACGCACTACACCCCCCCCTAGGAACAGGATGAGTGAGGGCTCCAGCTTCCAGCCAGAAGCACCTTAACCTTGAGCCGCTCAAAGAGCCCAGAATGGAGGGTGTCATCACATGACTGGCAGAAAGGCCCCACCATCACACAATTAGACACACAGATGCGAAAACCTTTATTAGGGTCACATTTAACTATGGAACTGAAAGAAACACGCACGCTCCCAATGCGGACAAACACAGACACAAGACGGTTAAACAGAAACAGCAGACGGAGGCGGCGGCGTGAGGCTCGTTAAAAATTCAGGAACGGAGGATCGACCTTCATCTTAAAAAGTTCATGTATAAAATCACAGGCACACTTCAGAGAGTGTAAGAAATGGGACAGGAGGACAGAGGATCACAGCCTCCATTTGAACCGGACTGAATTACTCACCAAAACAAAAATACCATATCTAAAAGCTAACTGAAAACATGCTGTCTGTTAATCAAAATTTAAAATTATCACAGTCAAAGCCCAGTGCTGGTGTCGGCTTCTGGTTCCACCAGCAGAACCAGCTTACAAGAAACACACCTTCAGCTGGAGGTTATAGTACAAAAGACGTGGGACACTTATGACTCGTCATAAGTACAACACGCTTCATTCGAGAACGACATGGAAGACCAGCAGACCCATATTACACACTTCTCCAGGGGCAGGGTTGCACCCTTAATGTGTGGCTCCAATATGGAGGCAGGGCATCAGTCTGGAGGAGGAACTTCAGTCTGGGAGGCCAGTCTCATTCTGTACCTTGAAACTCTGTTGCAGAAGCACCAGAGAGCTGCGCAGCTGCAAAGATAGAGGGTCGGGTTAGACCGGCACAGTCAAATCACATGACCTGTTGCCTTTCACGAGGCCCTAGCGGAAAATAATCAGGCCAACGTACCTGTTCCAGCAGGTCGATGGAGTCCTGCAGCACAGACCTCAGCAAGTGGGTCTCCTCCATATCCCTGAGAGGAGGATACCGACGGGGCTCTGCTTCTGGGGGTAGACTGGAAGACAGAGAGGTGAGGGTGAGCACAGGGCCCATTGGGGAAGCACAAAGAGGTGGCTGGGATGCCAAGGCTCACCTGGACTCCACCCTCTCCCTGAGGCGCTGCTTGGTGCTCAGGTACATGCGCTGGGCCACGTCTTCCATGGCCCACAACTTCAGGAAGAGGCTGAGATTCAGTACAGTCAGGATGAGCAGTCTGGATGAGGAAAGGGGATCCGTTAGGGCCATGCGCGGGGGCCACACACCCACGACTTGCCAGACACACTCACATGAAGCTCATAGCCACCACAATCATGCCGATGTTCCATCGTTGTGGACTCTTCCTCTCCAGGGAACCTGAAGGAAGGACATTGTTGACAGCTGTGTCACCTGTGCGTGTGCATATAACCAGAACCACAGGCAACCGTACGCGCCTCTGCACCTGAGAGTCGGTCCCGGTGGAGATCTGCCTCCACACCAAACTGCTTGCTGGCTTTGAAATGCTCCGGCACCGAGTGGCTGTAGGTCTTCCTACGGCGGCGCACGCCACCTGCCTTGCTGTCCCCACCCACTGGCACTGACTCCACCTCCTCCAGCAGCTCCGCCTCTGCAAAGGTCACACTCTATTATGGCCATGAGCTGGGAGAGCAGGGGGCACCCTGCTGGCCTCGCCATAAGGGCCCCCACATCCTCGGAAGGATTTCCCAGTGACGGCACTAAAGGAGCCACCGCGACTCTGCTAAAGGAGGGCAGACACAGTTCACATTCAGCTCCAGTTTTCAGATGAATCTAGAGCACTGCAATGCCAAATCTGGCCAGATACACAAATTTCCCAGAATACAAAATGCTAAACCCAGTAAATTTGATTTATTTTATGAAGGATGTGAATTATGCTCTCTGCTGGAGGTTCAATTCCAGATTTTTCCAAAAACAGAGGAGAGCATAAGTGCTGTAGAGGGTGCGCAGAGCCCACCGGCACGGTTGTGCTGGACGTGAACATGAGCTGGACAAGGCCGAGTCCAGCCTGCCCCCTTAGAGGCCAATTAGCAGCATCAGCAGTGGTCTAATGAGATCATGCACTCTGCCCCTGGGCCAGGAAGAGATGACACGGCAGCAGGGAAACAGGGCTGTGGAGGACGCCAAAAACACCAAGGCAGAATGCACTTATGGAAGACATCATACAAGGACATCTGTTATATCATATACTGAAACTGACACAAAAAGCATTAAACTAAAAAGGTTGAAGTTAACATAATCAAAACAGATAACTTGCACTATATTCTAAAGTCCAAGACCCATCGAGTCTATTTCCAGCTACCTGGATAGGGACTTCTGTTTAGCCACAAATACCTGCAGCCGAGTCACGCCGAGCTTCCATTTAACCACGACTACCTAAGGCTGGGTCACACCAAGCGTCTGTAAACCACAACTACCTTTGGCCAGGTCATGCCAAGTTTCCATTTGACCAGGACTATATACGGCCAGGTCACACTACAATCTCCTGTTCGAGTTCGACTACACGCTAGGTCATCAAGCAAGGGCTCCACTGCCCTGTTTGGGTTGTTCATTGACACTTTCTCCATGACCTGAAACCATCAGCTATAAAAATGTCATGTTGTTTAGGTTTCCCCCCTCACTGTTCCTCCAGGCGACAGAGGCTGGTTTTACAAAACCAGAAGAATAACATCCCATGTTTTAGTTTACCATCAGACAACAAAGACAAGAGCATGCACCGAGATGTCGGAAATAGTCCGCCAGGCCACTCCAGGAGTTCTTGGCAATGAAGGATTTGACCAAACCCCAGGGCTGTCTCTTGTACTTCACGTCTGTGTAGACCCTGAACACAAAGAGGCACATTGAGCACCATGGTAGAATCAGATGGGCGCTCGAGCCTGAGAAACAGTACAGGAAAAAGGACGGCCAGACAGGAGGGCAGGCAGACAGGCAGCTCACCTGAGGTGACATTCATGCTTGGAGTTGTGGGAGATGCAAAAACGGTTGAGCGTGTAGAAATAATCATGGTATGGAACGTCATGGGTATAGACCTCCGCTTCCACCAAGTAGTGCTGTCCAACTTGCGTGTCCCTGTAGAGGGTCTGGGGAGGCGTGTGGCAGATATTGATCAATCAATCAATCAATCAATGGAACAATCTCGCTCTCTCGCGCTCAAAATTCGTTCCTGTATACCTGGGTCTCCGTGGCTGTGGTGGACTTCCCTATCAGTGGATTATTGATGGTGACAGTGTAGTTTAGTGTTCTTTTCATGTTACCAGAGGCATTCTTCTGCCAAGGTGTGAAGGTGATACCTGGAGACAGATGAAGGAAATGATGCTATTTACATTGCTTGTGGGACGACTGGGTGACATTGTGATCATTTCCAGGTGATCCTGCTCAACTGACAGGGCACAGACAGGAATTACCTGTCACCTTTCTGGCTGCCATGAACCTCCGGATGAAAGGAGAATCTGTAAAGAGCAGCTCAAACATCTTTTCTGCACTCAGGTGGAAGAGGCGGTTTATATACACTTTACCCTGGACAGGGGCCGGACATACAGACTCATCTGCAGAGACATTAAAGAGAAGGACTCATTAAACAGGCCAGGGGGATGCTTGGACGTGAAGACACTTACGGGTTGGCATGATCGCTCACCATCTTCCACACTTTCTGAGCTGCTGCCCTCCGTCACATGGTCCTCATTATCATTAAGGTCCAGGGTTGTCTCAGGGCATTTGGACCCCCTTTCTGAGCCAGATCGATCCAAAGGAGAATGAGAACGTTTAGACCCCCTTTCAGGGGTGGTTTGGTCCAGAGGGGACTCCGGGCGTTTGGACCCCCTTTCCGGGGCGGTCCGGTCCAGAGGCAC
>JAODJX010000083.1:23680444-23716060 GCA_026776945.1 Isichthys henryi
CTCCAACCGTTTGGATGCCCTTTCTGGGGCGGATCGGTCCAGAGGCACCTCCAACCGTTTGGATGCCCTTTCTGGGGCGGATCGGTCCAGAGGCACCTCCAACCGTTTGGATGCCCTTTCTGGGGTGGACCGGTCCAGAGGCACCTCCAACCGTTTGGATGCCCTTTCTGGGGTGGACCGGTCCAGAGGCACATCCACACGTTTGGACCCCCTTTCCAATACATTCCGGTCCAACGGTGAATCTGAAGTCCGGTGGCGGGATGCAGGAGAATGCGAGCCCTCCTGTAAAAGCACATGGTAACACCAGTGTCAAACAGTCCAATTACATACCCTGAAATCTACCCACCACCAACTCTTCATGAGACTGACTGGATGATTTGTCAGCCCAGAAGACTGAGCTTCGGATGCCACTCAAGCCCTTACTGTGCTCACGGAGCCCCCTCCAGGCAGAGATGATGACTGTGGATCCTCTCCAGCTGGGGAACTTCTGCCCCCTGATGGCAAACTGGTTGGTAAGATACGGAGGGAGGTGGGTCTCTCGCGTCTCCCAGCAAGCTCCTCTCCAGCTGCTCGTGCTGCCATGCTAAGAGGATGAAACGCCATTGAAGCTCTGATAAACTGCCGACTGCCCTGTTTGCCTGGACAAAAGTGCCGCATCCAGAAAATCTAACCCTGTGATATTTCAGAAACTCTCTACCACCCCTGTAGATAGTGATTACAAAGTTGGTCTTATTACTAATTACTAATTGTATAGGGTCATCCTGGCTCAGTCCAACAAATATTTGGTATCATCCATACTTGACCATCTGAGAATTGAACCATTTTGTGGCATTTCATTTGACCCTGGGCCAATATAAATATTCCAAAATTTCTTTAACATATCTCATATAGTTTAGGAGTTATGGTAACACCTAGGCACCTGAAAAAAATATTCTAGGTTCCCTTTACAACATATAAAAATCTGAATGGTGTTTTGCGTTCTAAGGGTTTTATTTACAAATTGAAGCTCAATAAAACCCCTAAAACAGAAAACACCATTCAAGTAAATGGAACCTAGAACTTTCATATGACATAATGAAAGTGACAATATTTTTACAACCCTTTGAGATTTCGCACCTCTTGACAGATTAAAGTAATAATGTTTTTATCTTAGGCT
This sequence comes from Isichthys henryi, assembly GCA_026776945.1. NCBI lineage: Eukaryota > Metazoa > Chordata > Actinopteri > Osteoglossiformes > Mormyridae > Isichthys > Isichthys henryi. The sequence continues at coordinate 23,681,601 of JAODJX010000083.1, forward strand.
GGGTACATGGGTACAAGCTGGGTAAATGAATACATATTTGGAATCAGGCCAAGACCTTTATATCCACAATTTTCCTCAGGTGCCTATGTGTTACAGACATCCGAAAAGGGCCACCAAGCATTCTTGCAAACAAAAAAAAAATCTCATTGAATTTGAAGCCAGTGGAACTCCTAAACTACATGAGGCAGGTTAAAGAAGTTTTGGATTATTTATATTGGCCCATGGTAAAAAAAAAAAAATGCTGCAAAATTGTTCAAATCGGAGATGGTCAAGCATGGATCATTTGTTTTGTTGAGTTACTCTATTTTTTCGTCACCTCATGAATTACAACATTCCACGGTACAGAAGAGGCAGATAACCAAGTATTACAGGGTCATTTAAACATTGTGAAGAAACATATTGAGTAACGTTTTCCTCAACATCCATCTTCACCCTATAAAGTTCCCATAAACAGCATAAAGAAAAGCAGTATGTTCACCTGGTCTGGTTCATAGCCTCAGATACCAGAACGTTCTCCATGTCCTCACGGCTCAGGCCCACGTCACCTCCATAGTGCAGCAGGACCATATGCCAGAGCTCAGGCTTGGTCAGGGGCTGAGGCCAGTGAGGAAAACACATACAAATGATTAACCAGATAATCCATTCTCTCTTAACACACACATTCAAACGTAATCTTTAACAAGTATCTGCTTTAACCCAGAAATTCCAGCTCTCCTCCCTCCCTAAACACTTCAACTAATTATTATGCTGACAACTTCATACCACAGTATTGTTTAATCTTCAAACAACAAGTTAGGACTACAAGCGAGTGTTAAATCCGACTCTCTCCCAAAAGTTGCTCATAAGCTCCCGAGGGTGGGCGCTGTAGGTGTTACCGACAGGAAAAACACCGAAACTTAGTACCCGAGCGTCCGTTTCCCCCAGCCCCTCCCCTCTACACATTCACTATAATTGGTTTAAAGAGTTTATTTAGCTTTCGAAATGATTAATTGTAGCAAGCGGCGAAACGGCCGTAATTGTTAAAACTGTGATCATGAAAACGGCGGACAGTTTGGGAGGAAACAATCGCTGGCAGCGAAACGTACCGCGGATCCGGTGAAAAATTCTCCCAAAAGCGGAAGGTCGAACTTCACTGCGCTGCGCAAACGTTGGATATGCAGTGGGTGGCCAGAGATGAGGCAGGTGCAGCACCGCGGCCGGTGGATCCCTGACGCGGTGTTTCAGGAAGACCGTGTTCACAATTTCAGAAACAAAGTAACCAGTGACGAAAACAGCAACACCCGCCCTACCGTCTCCACCAAACAGGTGTCATTACAAAACCTCTGTGCACAGCACAGGCTGACGCTCCCTCCAATCTGTATCGGAACGACGCTTCCGCAGTGGCAGCACTTATCCCCGCCAGGACGTCGTCCACCTGCAGCCGTGAACGCGATAAACCTGAGCGCGTCAGGGGGGCTGGCACAAGGGTGCACCTTCGCCCCACCTACTGACACCCACACGCGGGCGCTGGGCGGGACAGCCCATGCAAACCTGCCGGACACCGCAGGCTGATCGGGACGCGCCCTGGAGGAACCGCCGGTGCACGAAAGATACAAGTACAAAGGGTGACGCGGCAGTGCATATGTGCCCGTAAATACTCCCGGCTGTATTAATGGTATTTATAGGGTTGTTTACCACGGCGTAGTCCCCCGACCCTCAGCCCCTGGAGCATCGGTCCGCACGGCCATAAATGCCGCACTGAGCCAGTTGAACTGCGACCACAGTTACATTATGCAGTTCAACCGCGAGAATAGGGCGGCTCTTCGCCTGTCTACAGCTTTCTAATAACCTAAAGAGGAAATGATTTGTATTTTGCGTTATCTCACGTAAATCAGGCACCGCATCCAAAACATGTCAGACTGTGGCACTTTGACTTTGGCTTGTGACAATGCTGTATTTTGTCCTGTCGTATTGGTGAGATACGATAGCGCCCTTTGACAGCTGAGAGACTGAGACCCCACAGGTGTGATTCCTTCCTCTCCTTACCATGACGTGCACAGAGGGGTTGATTAGTATGCTCTATGAAGAGAGTAAAAATACTGATTTCGGATTGGTTCCTGGCATAGATGACCTGTGTTGTGATTGGTGGATCACCTTGTCCAGAAGCGAGTTCTGCCACATCCTGAAGATGCTTTGGAAGCTCTTCTCCCTCGATGAGAAGGATGTAAAAAAGAACTATGGGGAGGACAAGAGACACATTGTCATGGAACCGCCGTCCATCAGATAGGGGTGGGCTGTGTGGGTGTGGTTACATGGCCTCCAGTCCATCATGCCTCATGCTTTTTGTGTGTGTGTGTGTTGCTTAGCAGGTTAGGGTTAGTTGCTGTGTCTGTCATTGTAAGTTGGCCCGTTAAGATCCCTGGGCTGACAGACTGATCTCCCCCCTCGGCCCTTGAGTAACCTCCAGTTGCCCCAGGCATTGCCTTGGATAAAAAAAACACCTGCTAAATGGACACAGTGTAGATGTGTGCATCTGTGTGTGTGTCCTGCTGCTACCTTCTCAGCATCAGCACAGATCTGGATGGCATTAGGAATGAAGATGGCCGTCTTCTCCCGGGACACGGCAGTGATGATTTTCAAGGGCACCTTCAGCTATGATGGAGAAGGCAAGAGGTCAGCAGAGGGACGGTGAGGCCCCTGACAATGAGGCCCCTGATGCCAAGCTTGTCACTCCTCTCCATTCTTCTCCTCACCGTTGTGCCCCGAAAGACATTGGTATGAAAGCACAACCAGCCCTCTGAGAGGTAGAGCCGCCCTTGCAGCAAGATGTCTCTCTGGAGAGCGCAGGCGCAGTCTGCATGGCACCCAGGTGGGGAGGGAGGGGCTGTGAGTGGAGTAATGCATGCAGTGCTTCAAGTGCAGCTAAACTGTGACTCACTCTCTCACCCATTACGAGCATCTCAGACTCTGGCAGGTCTTTGAAGAGCTTCCTGAACTCCTCGCTCCGCTGTGTGTAGCAGGTGGGTGGGGCTTGTGGGGAGATCGGGCACTGCACAGGGGGCCACAGGTGGGTAAACAGCATGAAATACTTTACAATGAAATACTGAAGTTAAATGTGTTTGGGGGGGGGGGGTCATTGGCAATGTGACATGATTTTTCTGCAAGTTACATCACTATGAAATGATGACCTGCATGAATATACATAACATCCGCCAGAATCAGAAGCTCAAAGCTTTTGCATAATATAGATGTTCCTGTGAAAAGTGTCACGGAGCACCTGAATTTGGTTGTAATTCCATGATACTTCCACTAGATGGAGGCAGTCCATAGAGCAGGAATCAATATAATTCGTATTAATTACATTGGATTAATATTGGATTGGATTAATAAGGGTTTAATGGGATCTGCTGTGTTCTTTGGGAGATGCAGGTCATGACTCTATAACTTTGAGTGTATTGCAGGTTCCAACCTCAGCTTCCTCTGGGGTGCCCTTGCCGTCACCCTGGCAATCATCGTCACTAACGGCATCAAGCCACATCCCCTACCGGGCTGGCTGGGTCGTCAGCCCAGGAGATGTTCTGATGAGATCTGAACCAGTTTTGGACCTTCTCAGGAAGGAAGGAGATGGGGTCGGTGGCAGTCCTGTCTCCAGCCTTAGATGGACTTATTTACTGATAAGTCAGGCTGCTGCTCATCGTCCATAATCTTGGTAAAGAAGGAAGAAACATTGCAGCAAATAGCACTGTAGAAAACAGGTTACGATGCATACAGCACATTCATACGAGGAAGTTATGTAGATATATACAACACCGAATGAACTAAACTGTAAAAGTTAAAGGTGATATATAGTACATGGATAAAATGTCACGGACTATTATATTTTCATAACGCGCAATAAATTATTTTGCAGACTGTGTGAGATGTAGGTCTAAAGCACGCAGTGAGACTGTACTGTATGTAGTCGATCCATATCAAACAGTGAATTATAGTGTAAATACAGAAGACGAGTAAAAAATATTCAAATTGCACAAAAGTGCAGCCTGCGACCTACCTGAGCCGGTGAAACCCCGAGGATCAGGTATGCGGTGGGGATCAGCTCACTCTGTGTTAGAAAGCGCTTCAAGCGGCTCGCAAACCCGGTTTCGCTTACTGTGCCTGTGTCGGGAGGCGCATGTGTGGGAACCGGTTTATCCTGCCCGAGACCCCGGGGGATCATACCCTCCGGCCGTCTTTCACCAGGGCGGAAATAAACCTCCGTGTGGAGGTTATGAAGACGAGGAGGAGTCCTTTAAGATCTGCTAAAAGTTTGGGTTTTACCTCACCCACCATTTGGGCTTTAAATTACAATGAGTCAGTAACTTGCGCATTGATGTGGTGTAACGGGCGTAAACAGAACGATGAAAAGACTTAAGGCTGATTATACTTCTACGTAGAATCCGCGTCGTAGGCAGCCGCTCTTCGCCCAGAAATGTAACTGCAGGCATCAGCTGGCTATGGTCAGAACACCCAGCGAAAGCCCTGTGTGCCATAAATGATTTGTCCCTGACATAAATGTGCATTTTTACGGTTAGTTGCGTTTTAACGCAAATTTAACCCGTGAGAGTGATAATATTTCTAAAGTAGTCCTTGTCGAGATACGTATGGTCGAACAGCCTTTGACCTGAAAACAAATGTACCGTAGCCGGTTATCCGCTTGAAATCGGGTTTATCCGCCGCGTGTTCGGCGCACTTCGGTCTGAAACACAGAGTCCAGTTTAAGCTTTAATGGTAATGCCTTTAGTGTATGTTAAATATATGTAAAATTATGCACTGTAGTATTATGCCACAACAGTCCGTATTGGTTTGGAAACTAAAATGGTGAAAGTGAGTGATTACTAATCACTACAGTAATTTATTGTTAGACTTTACGCAGATGTTACATTCTTTTTGCAGTTAGGGCTCTCTTTTTGACACAGACATCCGGAACGCTATACTTTGCACTCCAAGCACTTGCCATGCTGATCCAACAGGGATCACTGTGCAGAATCAGCTCTCACTCCCATTGCTACAGCACAAACGCTAACTTCTTTACTTTTACTAGCAGACTGCAGCTTTTAGCCATGGGTTCATGGCGACCCTACTGAGATTCATCCTCAACACTGGTTGCATCACATCCAGTGGCTACATGTTGCTAAAGGCAAGCCTGAGCTGCCCGTTTAGGGCTCCACTGACAGAATGCTGCCATACTGGATTGAAACCAGTTTCTGATAGGTATTTTTGCTATTTCTATGCATATAAGGCAAGGACGTGAATGAAGTTGCTTTTCAGACTGTGAAGGACAAAGAAAGAAAATCAGAGAGGAATGTGTCACACCCCTGGGTAGGACGAACCTGTATCATCACACAGACACAGTCACACGTAAATACAGACACACACTCTCAGACATACAGATACACAAACACACTGATACAGACAGAGACTAGGGCTGCTTCTCAGTACCAAGAATGCAAAGACCATACTTGTGGTCTTGGCAAGACCGGTCTTGCAAACTTGCTTTCCCGGACCGAACTTGGGGTCCAGTGTATCATGGGATTGGTCTTGTTTGGCGAGGATGTAACCAATGTATCCTTGATATTTCTGGTGGAGCAACACCAACATCTGGGGATTTTTACCGTTCTCTGTACTTCTGTTCTTAGTATTGAACTAGCCTTCGGCAACGGAAGATGACATAAAACGGGGACACGAGAACTGAGCCATCTATATCTTCGTGAGCACTCTCCATTCATTTATATGGGCATAACCTTAACCCTTGCCCAGCCTTAATCTTAACCATAAGTAACCAAACAAAATGCAAAACTTTTGTAATTTTTAGTTTTTTGATTGCAGTCACAGATTTTTATAAAAATTGGTGTTATACTTGTGGGGACTGAAACTGTCTCCACAAGGTCGAAATAAGTTTTCATCAATGTGGGGACGTTTGGTCCTCACAGTGTAATATATGTAATATCCCTGTCACACATGCACACAGACAGCCGGAGCCAGCTCAGCACCATGTTGGAATGAGAATCAGCCATCAGACAGTCGTTTATTTCATTGTTTGGGACTTGACACATGTACCACAAAAAGAGTAAACTATGGACTAAGCATGTGCTTCACACACGGCAAAAACACAGGACAGCACGATCAAGAATACAACCATGAGGAAACAAGTAGATTGCTGGCAGGGGGGCAGGCCGCATTTGAAGCCTGCAATAAATAAACCACTTTATGGGCAACAGCAAAAATATCCAGGAAAGGGGTCCAAGTGGGGAGCCACACGAATGCACCCGCACACGCACAACACTGGAGAAGCCGAGGGCTCCCGACTCCACACGCATATGAGCAGCGACGAATGACAGATTCACTGGAACTGAAAACGCACACGCTTGTGGAATGTGGCTGTGTGGCCAGAGCGCTGCAGGGCCCCCGGGTGCTGGGGTCCGGGGGTGGTCCCACTCAGTCCTCCAGGCTACGGAATGCGTTCTGCATGTCCTCCAGGAGCTGCCCGTAGTCCTGCTTGATTTTGGCCTCTCCATCCTTCACTGGGTCCTGCAGAGAGGCACGGCGTCAGGACTCTCCTGCAGAGTGATGCCCCCCACCCCCTGCCGCACATGTGGCCCAGGGACTCACCTTGAACTTCATGGAGCTGATCCTGTAGAGGATCTCACTCATGTGCTCGCGGATCATGGCCCAGGTGATCTTACTGTCGCTCTGGGCCGTGCTCTCTACAGCGTGCCGCGCCATGTCGTAGAAGGCGATCATGTTGGACAGCATGCCCACTGTCTTGTAGAAGGGGCAGAACCTGCCAGAATGGGCCATAGTCAGTCCCTCAGTTCGGCACTGTTAGGTCGGCCCGCTCGGTTCGGCACCGTTAGGTTGGGTCCCAACTCGGGCCGCTCACCTATCGTACGGTGTATAGCCGTTTTGCTGCAGGAAGTCATCCTTGATCAGCTTGGCCACCTCCAGCGTGATCTTGTCTGTTTCTGCGAGTGAGGCCTGTTACCATGGAAGCAGGAACAGAAAGGAAGGTGGGAACAGGTGCTGTTAGAACGTCCCACGAACCTGGCCACCTTTAGCCCCACTGCCCCGCTCAAGTGACAGCCCACCCCCACCTTGCCCACGAGCTGCACAATCTCAGCCAAGTCCTCCTCCTCCTGCAGGATCTCCTTGGCCTTGGTGCGCAATGGCACAAACTCGGCAAAGTGCTTGTCATAGTATTCATCCAGCGCGCGCGTGTACTTGCTGTAACTGATGAGCCAATTCACTGACGGGAAGTGCTTCCTCTGGGCCAGCTTCTTATCCAGACCCCAGAAGACCTACAGGGGATGGCGGTGTGTGAGAATAGTGAGAGGGCAGACACCCAGCTCAGCACCATCTCGGAATGAGAATCAGCCATCAGACAGTCGTTTATTTTATTGTTTGGGCCTCAACCTCCCTCCACCCTAACCCTTGTATCTCTGTCTGTATAGGATTACCTGCACGATTCCCAGGGTAGCAGATGTCACGGGATCTGAAAAATCACCACCAGGGGGCGACACACTGGGAGGGGGAGAGACAAGAAGGCCTGGGTTACAGCAGGGCAGGGTTTGCCTCACACAAGCACCAAGAGTGCCACCTGCTGGGTAGAGTGTGTACTCACGCCCCCACGATGCTGACGCTGCCCTCTCGCTCAGGATTGCCCAGGCATTTCACCCGTCCCGCTCGCTCGTAGAAGGAGGCCAGCCGTGCCCCCAGGTAGGCGGGGTATCCACTGTCTGCAGAAAGTCAATGGGCACGAATAATTCCTATTAACGATCCAAGATTCTGCTGGAGTGCCATGGTGCTCCAGTGGGGGGCGCACTCACCAGCAGGCATCTCTGCCAGACGACCCGAGATCTCCCTAAGGGCCTCAGCCCATCGCGAGGTGGAGTCAGCCATCATGCTGACGTTGTAACCCATGTCTCTGAAATATTCTGACAGTGTGATTCCTGTGGATGCAGAACAGGGTGTATGACATCACTGCAGGACACAGCACACTGCTGACACTCAGAGGTAAGATGGTGGAACTGCATTTTTAGAGAAAGACTGAACAAATCCAGGGGTTCCCCCAACTCCGCTATTTTGCTTTATATTTCAGTTACCCACAGTCAACCATGGTCCCGAAATATAAAATGGAAAATTCCAAAAAATTAATAAGCTTTAAACTACACATCTGAAATCTCGTGCTGTCCTGCCCAGGATGTGGATCATTCCTGTGTCCAGCATAACTACGCCGTATATCTGCCCATTGGTCACTTAGCAGCCATCTTGGTTCTATTGACTGTCAAGGTATCGCAGTGCAGTATATTGTCACAATTGTTCCATTTTGTTAGTAGTTATTGTTGTTATTGTTACTATTGTTCTTCTATTGTGCCTAGTTTATACATTTTTATACCTTATCATAGGTATATGTGCAGGAAAAGACAGCAATATTGAGTTCGGTACCGTTTGTGGCTTCAGGTATCCACTCGGGGTCTGAACATACCCCCCACGAATAAGGGGGCTTTACTGCATAGAAATGCATCACTTCTGGATTTTCTCACAGGTGTGGCACAGCAACACATGGATTTAGGAGCTTGATGACTACTCACATGGGAACAATAAAGAATTAAATGTATCTAATAATAATTAAAATGTACTTCATTGATCCCAAGGGGAAATTCAGTGACATCACTGCTTCCTTGACAGGGAATTGAACCCAGGCTGGACTGATGAGGGAGCTGAACCCACGACAGCCAGGAGATGCCTCCTCCCAACCTGCCCCCTCCCCAGCCATGACCCATCTCTGTAATGATCCAAATCGGGTGCTATCTGCATCACATCACAATTTTTTTGTCTTGTCTATAAATATGTATTCCTATATTTTAGTATTCTGTTATCAGGATATTTAGGTACATTTCTGTAAAGCTGTTTGCAGTATGTGTACCATCTTTGCACTACAAGTATGTTCGTCTGTGCACTGTTATCACTGTTGTATGCACCAGAATTTCCCTCAGTGTCAATAAAGTCAATCGTAACCTTAATCTTCATGACGACTTCACAGTGCAGTGTGGTCCTCAACACACTGGACGGCAGGCTGGTCAGCGCACTAATACTGTGACAATGTTGTGATCCCACCTCTCACGTCCCTTCCCACACAGCATAACAGACATCTGATCGGCCAGAGACACACTCATCCTGGATGAGCAATAATAATAATATTAATAATAATAATAATTTTAACAATTATTAATCCCTGTAGGGAAATTGTCTTTTTTCTTCCTCCCTCAACTTGCTCTTTGTAGAGTAAGCCGTCTGCGAAGGGTAGCTACCTGTTGGGGTGCCCAGGGAGCTGGCGGTTAAGGGCCTTGCTCAAGGACCCACAGACGTACTGAGGCTGGGTTTGAACCAGTGACCTTCTGATTACAGGCACACAGGCTTAGCCCACTGAGCCACACACTGTAAATAACGCAGTACCCGTGTAGATGGAGGCCTCTCGGGCGGCCACAGGCATGTTGGAGGTGTTGGCCACCAGTGCTGTTCTCTTCATGATGCTCTCCACCTTCCCGTCCACCTCCATGGTCAGCTGTGGGGGGCGGGGCCATCATCAGTGAGCATCAGTCATGACATCTCTATTGTCCAATCAGCTTCGTTCATTGCAGACCCCCCCCGCCCCCCCCGCCACTGACCTCAGGGAAATCCCTGAGAACCTCTGACATCTCATTGCCACGCTCCCCGCAGCCCACGTAGATGATGACATCACTGTTGGAGTACTTGGACAGGGACTGAGAGATCACAGTCTTGCCGCAGCCAAAGGCACCAGGGATTGCGGTGGTGCCACCCTGGACGCACCTGCGACCCGCACACACAGCAGATTGGCCCATGTGACGTCAGCGGGACACACAGCACGGCCCGCACAGCGGCGAGGATACTTACGGGAAGAGGGCGTCCAGCACGCGCTGGCCCGTCAGCAGGGGGTGGTTGGCGGGTAGCTTCTCGGTGACCGGCCGCACCTGCCGCACTGGCCACACCTGCACCATGCTGAACTTCTCTTTGACGCCCTCGAACTCCAGCTCCAGCACCACGTCCTGCGAGGGCGGGAACATACACGCAACGTGGTGCGATGAGCAGACAGCACCCTCAGCGACAGGCAGGCACGCGGAGGAGGGAGGGGCACTCACAGAGACGTCGTAGTTGCCTGGGGGGGCCAGATAGGTGACGGTGCCACGGTTGCGGGGAGGCAGCATGATCTTGTGCTTGATGAGTGAGTTCTCGAACACAGAGCCATAGATGTCGCCCCCGGTGATGTGGCTGCCCACCTAAGCATTAGAGTGGGAGAGATCATACCCCGGCATACCCCTATGTATACACACCTCCCACTGCAAAGCTTAAAGCCCAGCCCCAAACCCATACCTGACCCGATGAGGGTCATGGGGGAAAATCAGCAGCAGCAGCTCCTGAGCTGCCTTTACAACATGGATCAAAGACATAATGCAGACAAAGAACTCAATGAAGGAATGAAGAACAGACAGACAGGCAGACACATGGGCAGAGTGACAGACATACACACAGACACAGACAGATGGAAATATAGACAGAGACACAGACATACAGGAACAGAGAAACATACACAGTCACAGGCAGAGACACAGGCAGAGACACAGCCAGTCACAGGCAGAGGCACAGGCAGACAGAGGCACAGGCAGACAGAGGCACAGGCAGACAGAGGCACAGGCAGGCAGAGGCACAGGCAGAGACACAGAAACAGGCAGAGACACAGCCAGACACAGGCAGAGGCACAGAAACAGGCAGAGGCACAGAAACAGGCAGAGGCACAGCCAGTCACAGGCAGACAGGTCGCTTACCCGCAGGTTTTTGCTGGGGCTGAATTCCCACTTAATGTCTCGGTTCAGAGCCCCAATGTTCACACCACGGGGGATGTAGATGCTCTTTGTCAGGTCATTAATGTCCTTCAATGGGCGCTGGATGCCATCAAAGATGGAGCCCATGATTCCAGGCCCCAGCTCCACAGAGAGGGGCTTCCCTGTGCGGAGAACAGGGTCCCCCACCGACACGCCAGCTGGGTGGGGCTCAGGAAAAGGAGGTATGGGACATGGGAGGCACTGGGACGGCTCGGGTCAGGTTTATATAACATAAAGGATACAGGTCTCCTCGTACACCTGGATGGTGGCCATGTCCCCCTCCAACCGGATGATCTCCCCAACCAGTTCGCTGTGGCCCACACGCACCAGCTCGTACATGGCGGCTCCCGCCATGCTGGACGCTGTCACCACTGGGGGGGGGAGGGGTACACAAAGGGACACAGGTGAGGCAGGTGACGCAGCGTGAAGACGGAGTGGGGCGGCACGGGAATAAGTACCCACCTGGTCCGGACACACCATGCACGTAGCCAAACTGGCCCTCGCGCTCCTCATCGCGGATCTTGGGCAGCTTAGACAGGTCCATCCTGTGTCTGGGTTGGGTGGAGAGACATACCAGGCATGAAGGGGGCAGCAAGTGAGGAGGCCACCTGCCAGAGGCGTGTTTGGGACACCCTCAAGGCCAATTCACACTTTCACATTGTTCCGCATGCGATTTCGGTCGCTCACAGGCTGACGTGACATGAATTTGCCCCGGAAGGCATGTAGCCTACAATTTTTTTTTGTCTAGCAGCGATTATAATAATAAAATAATAATAATAATAATAATAATAATTGATACTTTATTGATCCCTGTGGGGATATTGTCTTTATGCCTCCCTCAACTTACTCTTTGCAGAATAAACTGTCCGCGAAGGGCAGCCACCTGTTGGGGTGCCCAGGAAGTTGGGGGTTAAGGGCCTTGCTCAAGGACCCATAGACGTGCTGAAGCTAGGTTTGAACCGGTGACCTTCTGGGGTCCCAACTAATACTGTTGCAAAGATTTCAAAATACCCCGATATGCCATGTTATCTTAATACCACCCAATCCTAGACTTTACACTGTTCATAAAAATTAATCCATTTCACTTCGCTGCTTGTATTTATGCAGCACAGACAACAACCATCCGCATCCACAGCCAAATGTAGCATGAACACAAGCTGCCACATGCATCCAGAAGAAGTGAAGCATGGACTAGGCTTCGTATTTCTTGCAGATTTGGGTGCTGGTAGAGGAACGCTGAGCCCTACCCACAGTGGTGATGTCCAGGCTGCGGGCTGCAGCTACGATTCACACAGCTCAGAACTTCCTTGTCTCACAGGAGACCCAGGTCTCTGCTTCCCTAAACTGCCCATTCCAACAGCCTTTGCCCTTCAGAGTACAGTGACAGTGTGACTGATTAGTCAACAGAAGAGAAGCAAAGGTGTGCCGTCCCAAAGCAGGGCTGAGGAAGACACTGAAAAGCAGAGTGACTCAGGGAGCTAGATTCCTGTAGCATGGATTGGTAGGGAAGTAAAGTGACATTGAGATAGACATAAATTCAAAAACATTGTGAAATCTCTTTAAACTTTCAATGCAATATCACAATTAATTTAAAATGAATGGTTATTGTTGACACCACAGCACACAGTGCACAACAACAAAATGTGTCCTCTGCATTTAACCCATATGTGACGTCGTGACATAGCAAGGGGCAGCTAATTCAGCGCCCGGGGAGCGAGGCTTGGGGTCAGTACCTTGCTCAGGGTACCTCAGCGGTGCCTTGCTGGTCGGATTCGAACCAGCAATCTTTCAATTACAAGTGTGGTTCCCGAACCATTAAGCCACCACTGCCCCATTTAAGCAAAATATTCATGAGGACAGCTGCAGTGGACACAGGGTCTACATAAAACAGGTACAAAAACACAGTCAACTTAGTTCATTATCACATCATAATGTGGCACAAAAGATGAAGTTTTGTGACAGTTCACAGTGCCACTCCGTAAATGAACCGGCCATTTCCTGTCAGGGGAGACTTCTGTACAGTGACAGAGTGTCAGGCAAGACTGAAGTGATGAGCTGTCATCATGGGAGTAATGGCTCAATGCCACCACACTTCCTCAAAAACCATTTCCAAGCTCCTGTCTTGACCGTGAATCATGGAGAAGCCATGTGACACTGGTCATGTGACAGTAGGTGCAGCATTTCTGTAGCATTTTCCTCTTTCCCATTTGTTAACATGCCCAGCCAGTCTGAGCAGGGGACACACATATGGGGGTGTAGTGGGTGTTCGTAGGGCCGAACATGACACTGTACTAAGGGGCAGTGATAGCACAGTGCTGCTGATTAGCAGTCAGGATCAAGTACTCCTCCATCAAGTCATACTTATTATTTTTCTTCATATTAGTAGTATTAATAATGACACCAAGGCACCAATGCATAAGGGAGTGTGCAATACTAATTAGAATGACAACCCCAAGTAATTTAACTCGCCACCCAAGAAACTCCTTCCGTGACACAAGCGTCTGCGCCCCCGCTTCACGTGACCGTCACGCGCGCTTCCCCGTATTGTCATATAACTGCGTGACCATTCAGGTCCTATATTTTGGCATCATACATACCCCTCCATGATGATAACATGTAAACAGACCGCGATAGTGCGTAAAAAGCATAAAGACACGGCAGCATGACCGTGCAAAGTCAAAGTAATGCCCAACTGCAGGGCCATATCATAGCCATTTCCTGACTCTACTACATAACACGCAGACCTATAAGTGTATTTAATATTTAAAATGACTCTAATTAAGGCATTATGGTATTTGCAATAGTTTATTTACTGAAATCAAAAATATTACTGTAAACCCAAAATAATGAGTGGCAGCTGGTTTAAATGTAGAAGCCGATGCTTAAATGAGATCCCAGGGCCGTCCGTGTCATTCAGCCCGAGACGCGGGCGAATGCGGCTAAAATACTCGCCAGTTGTAACTCTTACCTAATTACATACGATTTATAAATACATAATTTAATCAGGAGCGCTAACACAGCACCATCATGAACGGACAGATTACCTTTGAAGCGAAGGGGTCCGAACAGCTTTTGCCTTCGTCGGCTGGAGAAGCGCTGCGATGCGGCTGCGACGGGAAAGAAGCAGTCAGCTGATCTCCATCCAGCGCAGGGTTTACGGAACGGAAACCGGCGGAAGGAGGCGAAAAGAGGCGGAAACCTACGGAAGGCGGCGCCATTTCGGCTCATCCGAATCACTCAAGAACAGCTGGTTATTCACTCCCCCCTTACCGTCCTGAGGATCCTCCGCGTTTATTGGTGAAAAGGACAACGAGACAACTCACGGCGTTTTAGTCTTAAGTTGCCTTGGCCTCAAAGGAAATTCATAAACCTAAAGCACTAATGTGTAAACCTGATTTTACAGTGCTCCATATTGGTACAGATTCCATGTTTTCCCGCATGTTAGAGACCTTTGAATGGCAAAGTCTATAACGTATCCGATACTGAGAAGTATTATATCTGCTTCTTGTATGTCCCCGATGTTAACGTGATTATTGTGGGTTACTTTGCTATTCGTTTTAAAATGAACCTGTATGAGACCAGAACAGGTGGCTGCTCATTTCGGCAGGCCCCCCGTTATTCATAGAGGACAAACTCTAACTGATCTTTCCATATGTCCTTGTTCTCGTTCTCACTAGAGGCGTAGGGACAGGGTCGACAAGGCAGGCAACTGTCTGGGGCCCCCGAGCTGGACCGATTAAAACTAGATTGCAACGACAAATCTGCTTTATATGTGTATTTTTAACAGTAAAGTTAAAATAAATTTTCTATGGTGGTATTATTGATCTAGACTTCACGCTAAAATAATGGTCATAAATTTTACCATGCCAGTCGGGGTGCGTTAAAGTGCCCCCTTTTTTGCCTAGGGCCCCAGTGCGATTACTCCGAAGTCTAGGGGCTGAAGGCGGACACGAGAAATTACTTGGCTGTCTCTGTCGACCGACTCTCACCGCAGAGCCCAAATGGCCGCACATCTTCTTCTTTACTTTCATGATTACGAAACACAAATGCAGGAGGACAGGGGGTTGTGTCGTTGTTGCCCAGTGTTTCCCTAAATGATTTCGTTTCAAAATTCAACGTGTAATGGTTTGCCTCGCCCCGCAAAAAGCACCGTAATTCGCATTACTGTGGAGATGTGACATTTTAAAAATCACCCTCTTTTCATTGTGCTTCCAAATATTATGGTCATGTTGTAATGGAACAATAACTACATATCAAAATTATCACAGACACATTACGCATTCATGAGCCAGGTAAGCGGTCTTGGTGTGTGATTTATTCTTGTTTTTAGCACGATCCTTCAATGAGACGGACCTCGTTGGGTCACGTGACGCCGTGACGTGAGCACACAAATGTCGTGTACAAAATTATTATTTTTATTTTTTATATATTTTAATATGCACGTCATGATGCACAGCAAATACGCGCACTGTTTATACGCGGCAATCGTGAAAGTAGACGCCCGTTCCGAAGCGCACGACCCGACCGGCCGGTGTCAAAGGTCACGGCCCCGTCTGTGGAGAATTAAATGTTTATTTTCCGCGCGGTGGCTCGTTTTTTTTCCCGCCCCGCTCACTGTCGCGTCGCTCCGATTTATCGCTGTCCCTCGAGTTTTGTTCCCCATACGTTTTCGGGGTACCGCTTCGTAGGCGCTGGCCCGGGGTCAGAGTTGACGGGGCGGCCCGGGCCGCGGAGGCAGTGCGGCGGCCCGTCCATGTGGAGCTGCAGCGGGAGGCGCCCGGAGCCCGGACTCACTCTGCACTTGAGCGCTCGCACCGTCCGCTTCGCACCGCAGCATAGGGAGCCGCGACTCGCCCCGCTTCGACATGAAAGGGTGAGTAACGTGTCCGCAGTGGCGCTCGGCGGAGGGACGATTCTTTAATGCCCGTTTTTCCGGGCGGGTGGGGGAGGTGGCGGAGGAGCTCTCCGTGCGGCGGCGCTGGAGGACGGAATCTGCCCAAGGCAGCAGACTCATGCCTCCGCTCCGCGGTGCGGCGCTCCGGTCGGCCATGTGGCTCTACGCCGTGCTGGATGGCGGGGTCCCGGCGGCCGGCCTTCCGCTCACCGGCCGCCTAACCTACCCGGCTCGCTCCCCTTTGTGCGCCGCCGATTCTACTGGGGTCCCGCAGGCCGGCTGGTCGTGATAGCGAATACGCGTAGCCAGGTTGCCATGTGCCGCTTTAACACTGTAACGCCGCTCTGTCTAGGGGGGGGGACACTGCCGGCGGAGGTTTAACGAGTTAAAAGTGCGTGTGTGGCCGCTGCATGTTCTCCAAAACGAGAGTCCGGCCCAGGAGAACACGTGGAGTAAGAGGGCGCCGTCACACCGCGGCATGGTTGCTGAAAAACCAATTAACCCGGTGTCTTAAAATCAAAACTGTCACTTTCAAAAGGCGGTAAACTGCGAAAAGAGGTCATTTCTGTAGAGGGGTAAAGGGTTCCTGAGCTGGATGACCTGTGATTTTCAGTTGTCCATTTTGGGGGAAGGGGGGCGTTTACTGTAGTCATTTGCCCTAAAAATAATCACTCTGCTCCCGCACCGTGGCCCCGCCGTCCGTGCACTAAGGACAGCTGTCATTTCGCACCATCTGCAGCTCCACGAATGCTGCGTCCAAAACGGGTTTGCTGCTGGTAACGTGATATACAGGTCAGCGTGATAACCCAGCACGTCCAACCCCCCCCCCCCTCCTCCTCCATCGTGGTGCTGGTCGGTCCTCGAGCTGCCTCCGATCATGCTGGTTGAGTGGTACAGTTCTGTTCCAGCAGCCGGATCGAGCTGGGCGATGTGACGCCCCACAACATCAAGCAGCTCAAGCGGCTCAACCAGGTCATCTTCCCTGTCAGCTACAATGACAAGTTCTACAAGGATGTGCTGGAGGTGGGCGAGCTTGCCAAACTCGGTGAGTCCCGGCCATCCCCAAGCCCCCTTCTGGGCACCATACACCGTCCCATTCCGGCAAGATGTCCTGGTTGACCTCTGACATCTGTGTGACAGCCTACTTCAATGACATTGCGGTGGGAGCTGTGTGTTGTCGTGTGGACCATTCTCAGAACCAGAAGCGGCTCTACATCATGACCCTGGGCTGTCTCGCCCCCTACCGCCGCCTGGGTATAGGTAAGTGTTTGGGGGGAGGAGGGATGACTTCATGGGTTACCGTTCTCCCTTTGAAGTCGTGGGATTGGATGGGGTCGTACTTCAAGGATTACTGTCCTGCCTGTGAAGTTGTGTGATTGGATGGGGTCATGGTTTCTGCCAATGCCTGAGGAGCATTGCTTTTCTACAGGAACGAAGATGCTGAACCATGTACTGAACATCTGCGAGAAGGACGGCACCTTCGACAACATCTATCTGTAAGAAGCTTCTGGAGGCTTGGACCTCAGAGTTGCTCTGCAGATGTTACCTGACATTATCCCTGGTGGGATGTACATTTCTTAAAACAAAGTCACCGTCATCAGATTGGGATCTGATTGACTGAGAGAGGAACTGTAGACACATCTATGGATTGCAGTGTGTTAATTATGGGGCCTTAGCAGAGCTTCAGAGTTTGCGGCTGCTGGCGGCTCAGTGGTGGACTCTGTTACTGTATGGTTAAGAAAGCAAAGTCAGAATTTTGGTAGTTTGAGCCTTTGAAGCTCTGCACCCTTACTCTAGTGTCAGATTGTTCCCTGTACATTAAAATAATCTGAAAGCTTGATAAATTTACAAAAAGCTTCTAACACTTTTGGGATGTCCCCTACACGTCCAATCCCCTCAGTAACGAGGCTGATCTAGTCTTACCGTTTTCTCTCTTCCACAGTCACGTCCAGATCAGCAACGAGTCGGCAATCGACTTCTACCGGAAGTTTGGCTTTGAGATTATCGAGACGAAAAAGAACTACTACAAGAGAATAGAGCCTGCTGATGCTCATGTCCTGCAGAAGAGCCTGATTGGCCAGCCAATGCCCTCTGGAGGGGACCTGCAGAAGGCTAACTGAGGTGTGGCGTTGCGCCACGCTCCATGCCGCCGACACGGCACTGCTGCGCCCACCCCAAAAGGAACAGTGACCGGTGCCCATCGGGCCGGACGCGACAGCTCGGATGATCATTTACCACTTTCCAATGGACATGCAACAGAAAAAATACTCAGAAAAATGGTTACATTCTATTTTGCAGAAAAGGAGTCCTTATAAATGTTGGGGTTACATTTAATTTCTTTTTTTTCCATGTAGAGATTTGAGAATCCAGAAGTGCTCCAGAGGGAAGGATTTTAAAGGCTGCTTCTCCTCTCATGCGGTGAAGGTTTTCCAGTTTCGGTTTTTGCGAAGCGCATTTCTTTAGTTATCAGAGAGGGTCATGTTGCAGTTAAGGAATCAAAACGAAGGCCTCTGTCTTGTGACCTCAGAGCCGTACTTGGCATGCCGAGCCCCTCATTTCCCCCTTGCCCCCGCCCATGGCAATCAAGGGACAGTCACACCCGGTCCTTGTCCTTATCGCATGGGTTTCTGCTCCGGAGCAGTGTCTGGCTGCTGGCCGCATTTGTGGACTACGCCTCATGCGTGCAGATGGGGATGTTGCTGGTGGAGGGTCTGTGTTCAGTTGAGCAGAGTATCTGTGTCCCTATGGCTGGGCGCCCTGCACTTTTACTTTCTGAATGTTTTTCTTGATTTGTTATTTAATTGCCCCTGAAATTTGGACCTTGAGTTGGTTTTGGGGGTTTTCCTGGGTGTGATTTAGTTCTGACGGGGTTAGGTCTTTAGAAATGTGAAGTGTAGCGGGACACCAGCGCCCTCTGCTGCCCTTTGACGTGTGCGGACGAGACTGGGACCATCACTGACCGGTGACCCACATCTGCAGTCGCTGATTGGATAGCTGCACAAATGCCTGGCAATACTCATGTTGATGGAGTCGCGCAGGCTCTGAAGATTCACGGTACGCTTGATTAACATTGGTGGGCTGAGTCCCATTCAAAAATTGGCCACAATTTAAGGTCAGTGAAACAGGCAGATTTGGTTTGATTCTGCCGTTCTGGGCGTGCTTGGCCCAGTATGGCAGGTTGCACAGCCAGCCCCGGTTCTCAGTGCCCATTCGACTGTAGGTGTGTGAACCCCATTGCATCTGATTGGAGAACCAGTTTGGCTCAAGCCAAGCCCAAGAGAACCCAAAACTTTAGCACATCTGAACTGGGTTCTCACCCTTCCTGCTGTAAGGAAAGCATGGGATACATTATCTTTCTTTTCTTTGAAGAATTTTATCTTTTTCTGGAGCTCTATATTAAGACTTTTTAACCTCTAAATAAAAGAGTACTATTTGCATTACATTACATGATCTTGTGTTTTTTTTTTTTTTTTTCCTTTTGGGTAATGGGTTGCATGTGAACACGCTTACTGAGTGATTGGCAGTAGCATCGTAATATCTAGAAGGTGACGGACCTGGAACTCTTTGGGCTCATTCATGTTTCAGCCACTTAAACAGTATACGGTCAATACTGGTCTGCGTGCTACTCCGACTGCACACTGATCACAGCTTAGAAGCTTCTGGGTCCTGTGATTTAAGCATTCCTGGAGTTTAATTGTGCTCTCTAGGGAATGTCTGCACACATCTACGATCAGCCTTGCAGAGGTTTAATGTCTTGAGTCAGTGTGTCCTTCACTACACAGCTTCAACAAGGCTGTCCTGCAGTGCTGTGAAAAGAGGGCTTATTTACAGGTGAATACTTCAGAAGAGAACAGCTCTCCCTCTCATCAGACACAGAGCCTGACTTGACAGAAATTTAAATTTGATACATCTTAATATATAAAATAACCTTGCACGGTGTGGTTGGCATGACAGCATTTTTCCATTTAATATATATTCTGCCCATACTTTTTTGCTTTAAATGGTTGTTACACTGGCTCCGCCCTAGCGATTTACTTTAGTATGTTCCCCTTTAAAAAATAACATGGATGTTATTTCTAAAACACTTCCTCTAAATCTCAACCCATCCTTCTTATCCCATCCTTCTTGTTGAAAGGTCTGCCCCACACTGCCTCCATTGGTGGATGACTGTGGAAATACAGGAAAAGCTGTTACTCTATTGGTGAACTAGGACGTCGATCATATACGTCATGTCTAAATATTCGTAGTTCGTGCGAGGCCACAACTTGCTGTTTCATTGGATGTTTACGACCGTTCCCCGATCAGGATTGGTCATTTTCCTGTTGTCCCGCCTTCTTTTTCTCATCGCAGGAATCGGTGTAGGTTGAGCGGAGAGTTGATTTCCAAGGAAAACCAAAGTTTTGACAGGGACGTGGTCATGAAAATGGGGAGTCTGCAGGTTAGTAGCCCTTTTGCACCCTGTTACTCGGCTGTACGCGCAGTTCCGCCCGGTGCTTCGTCTCCATGCACTGTCTGCTCGCCCAGTCCCGTCTTTTGTGTACTTGTTCGCCGACCTGGAAGCCGCTGCGGCGGAGGGTTAGGGTTAGGGATGCAGCGCCTCTGGGAGGCGGACATTTCGCGGCTGTGGTCATCGGGTTGACGGGGGGCTGCTGCCCTGCCATCTCCGCGGTGCCGTCTGTGTCTCCAGGCACCCCGCACTGTAACATATATGAGCATAAATGACCGCGTCGTTCTCCATGGCAGACGCTTTAATGCCTGCATGAAAGCCTCCCGGGCTCCAAAGCTGCAGAGAGCAAGGGGCTGTCTGGCTTGCTGTCAGCCACAGGGTGTGCGATCAGAGCCGTTACCACGCAGTGCCTCAGCGGCCAGGATCTGCTGAGTTAGCCTCTGTGTGTTTATGGTCATGATCAGGTAAATTGGCTATTGTGTCTGGTCATGGTCATAGTTCAGCGAGTTAAGCTCTGGTCAGCTAAATCTAATCTATGTGGTGTACATGTCAAATTAGCTCTGCTTTAAAATGCTTTAAAACTTATTGGGTGCAGTATTCAGCGTTCCAGCCGGAGGAGGTAGTATTCAGACACCTGGGCAGAGCAGCGTGAGGTCAAGCTCAGATTAGCAGAACGAGGGAGGGTCTCACACTTTCAAGCTGTTAAAGTAGAATTTACACAGCTTCATATTTAATGCTGACACTGACTATAGCCACACAGAGCCTGAGGCAGCTGGAGAGTGAGATATGAAGATGTAATCGGTGGTTTCTCCTGTCCCCGTGTCCCCCTGTCCCCTGCTGTGTCTCCATAGCTGTGTTTGGGTCCAGATCTGGCGGGATCTATCCAATCCTCATTCTGAGTGGGCGTAGTGGCCATGACGTAAGCATTTTCATCCCCTCTGGAGTGACCTGTGGATGAACGGTGAGTCTAGGCATGGAGGACAGCTGTCTGTATCATGTGTATGATCAGGTGGATGAAATGG
The DNA here is from genome assembly GCA_026776945.1 of Isichthys henryi. NCBI lineage: Eukaryota > Metazoa > Chordata > Actinopteri > Osteoglossiformes > Mormyridae > Isichthys > Isichthys henryi. The sequence goes on from JAODJX010000083.1 coordinate 23,702,880, forward strand.
GGTCAGTGCACAGGGGTCTGACACGTGCCATGCTCCCCAATCTCTCCTTTGGCTCCATATTCCCCCATGACACAAGTGAAGGCTTCATGCTTCACAGAATGTGAATGCTTTCTCTGGTAGCCTTGTGAGTACTTGTAAATGATGTGTGTCATGCAGACGGACAGCGTGTATCAGGATGCCAGAGATGACAGAGAATGCGAGCCGTCCTCACAAACCCCAGAGGTGAGTGGTTTCTCTTCTGTAACCAAGGGCTGAATAGCTGTGTCAACACCGATTTAGCGAGGATGGGGACCAGCTTCTCTATTACATTCTGCCTAGTTTGTGCTCTAGTGGAGTGAACTGGGAGGGCAGTGTTGATGTAACAACCCATGTGTTCATTTCTGAACGTTGGGGACCTGTGTGGTGGCAGTAGCTGGCTATGCTGTCATAACAATGCTGAGAAGACATGTCGTATTTCTCTGCTTACAGGAAGAAAAACAAAGAAACGCACAATGCTGGTGAGTGTCACACTGAACAGAGTGTGTGAGCCGATGGGGGAGTGTGAGCTGATGGGGGAGGAGTCAATGGGGGAGTGTGAGTTGATGGGGGAGGAGCCCTGGGGATTTTATGGTATAGGGGTGGCTGACGATGTATTTTGTCTTTGGCCTGCAGTGGAGAGACATCGAAAGAAAAAGATCAACGCTGGAATTAACCGCATTGGCGAGCTCCTCCCCTGCTCCCAAGCCCTGAAACAGGCAAGGCAGTGTCTCCGTCACATGGGCAGTGGTGGCTTAATGGTTAGGGAAGCGCACTTGAAATTGAAAGATTGCAGGTTCAAATCCCTGACCAGCAAGGCACCACTGCGGTACCCTGAGAAAGGTACTGCCCCCAAGCACTGTTCCCTGGGCACTGAATTAGCTGTCCCCTGCTATATCACAACGTCACATATGGGTTAAATGCAGAGGACACATTTCACTGTTGTGCACTGTGTGCCGTGGTGTGTCAACCATGACCACTAAATTTGAAATTAATTCTAAAATTTTCCTTTAATACCAGTAACCAAAGGTGAGCCCACTATGGAGTTGGTACCCGGTCCAATTCCCTTGTGTCTGCCCCTGACCCGAATGCTGGTACCCAAAAGTGACCCTAATGCGGGGCCGGTACCCAGGGTGACTCGTATATGTCTGCATCTGCTGCAGAGTAAGAACATGATTCTGGACCAGGCCTATCGCTACATCACAGAACTGAAGCAGCAGAATGACACACTTCTACTCAATGGTGGAGACAAGGTACAAGGTATGTCCACATCTCAGTGCGTCTGGGTCTTCTGGAAAGCTCTCCATGTCGGAGGGCAGCGGGGATGTGTCGCCCCGGGGCCCCCTAGCCCACGTTTGGGCTGCTTTTTGGTCTGTAGGCTTCATGTTGGTGGTTTAATCCCAAGTGGTAGACAGTGTTGTGCTGTGAATGCTAAGTTCACATTACATGATATTAGCTTCAATTTTCCGGCTCGCCAACAAAAGTCCCCATCTTGGGAAAGTCAGTGCTGGATCACTGTTTCTGAACTGTGTTCCGAAGTGTTCTAACCTGACTGCAAGAAGCAGTGAATGCAGTGATGAGCCAATCAGAGCGCAAGACATGGGGTGAGGGGAAACCTGAGAGAGGTCATTAAAAAGTTGTTAAAAAGTTCAGTTTGTTTCTTAGTGTTCTGGGAAGAGGTGTTCAGTAAATGTTTACGGTTATTTGTGGCTTGAGATATACTGCCAGTCGAAAGTGTTTGCACACACGAAGATTCTCTACATTTGCATGTTACTTAGACTCAATTTACTCAATATTTTTTGCTAATAAATAAATGTACATTATCTTCACCCTTTGAGTGCCGTTATAAGAAAATGCCCTATCTTTGATTCATCAGAGTAACCTCCTCTAGCAATTATAACTGCAGAGCAAATCTGAGGCATTCTTTTTCCATGGACAGTAAATCCTGCTCTCTAAGCTCCATCAAACGCTCTTGGATTATTGTCCGCAGGTGTGATGCACTACTTGCCTGCTTCACCTTGACCTTTCTGTCCAGTTCATCCCAAACTAGCGGGTTCAGTTCAGGTGACTGTGGTGGCCGGGCCATGAGGTTCAGCTTCCCTTCTTTTTCTATCCTTTTCAAATAGCCGCGAGACAGTTTGAAGGCATGTTTGTTCTTATTGTCCTGTTGCCTGAATAATGTCTGACCACTGAGTCTGTTGCCTGATGGAATGGCATGTTGCCGTGCTTAGCAGTGGACGTTATACACCGTGGCAGCGTCCTCTTCTCAACACACATCACACCTCCTGGAAGAACCGCAGATTTCAAACTTCAATTTATCAGTCCACAGCACTTTATACCAGTTTTCTACACACCAACTTCTGTGTCCTTTGGGCGTATGAATGAACATTTTCCTCTTGTTAGGAACCCTCAAAAGTGGCTGAAACACTTTAGTCTCACCTCCCTCAGTCTTCTGCGGACAGTTGAAGATGTGTTGGTGCCATGAGATTCATTCAGCTGCACTTTGATTTGTGGTGCCCTTCCCCACAATCTGATGAATGCCTGTTTTTTTTTTTTACCTTATGGGGACCAGTTTCCTGGTTTCCTGGTCCCCATATGGGAAAACTGTATTTTATAAAAAATCCGTGACTGCAGTGAAAAACAAAAAAATGCAAAAACTTGTTTGGTTACTTATGGTTATGTTTAGGGCTGGGTAGGGGGTTAAGGTTGTCATAGTTAGCATTAGCATTTTCCCATTGAAGTGAATGAGTGGTCCCCAAAAAGATATGATTACACGACTGTGTATGTGACCCCCTGTTGCCCCCTGTTGCTGATCAGTCATGTAGTGTATAAAGTATGACAGTACAATGATCTGACAACTCGGATAGTGTGAACTTGGCATTAAGCGCAGGTTTTGTTTTCTATGCATCCTTCTGAGACGGGAGCCGCATTTACGCAGTACCAGGGGTGGATTAATTAATTGTCTTTGGGATCCTCTGGGTCCCTAGGCTGTAGCCTGGTATAGGCTGTGTAGTAATTGGACCTGCACAACAAGGTACCTGTCCCATGCTTTAAGCCCGTCTGTCCATCTGTCTGTCCACTGCAGCGGAGGAGATCCGGAGGCTTCGGCGCCAGCTGGACGAGCTCCGCAAGGAAAGCGCCCACTACATGGAGCTGCTGAAGGCCAACGGCATCAACTTTCTGGACGACCCCACAGTGCACTGGAAGGGCAGGCTGGGCCGCACCCGGCTTGCCAAGGTCACCCCAGCGCACTTGGTCCCCGAGGGCATAATCGTCTACTCCAACGGGAATGTACTGTGCCCCGCAGGGGAGGATCCGGCTGCCTCCAGCCAGAATGCGGGGAAACAGTCTGGTGACATCGTAGCCAACCAGCCGGTATGCAGTGTGGCACCTGCATCCAGGACCAAATTCTGCTTACAGGACCCCCCGGCCTCTCCTGCAGCTCAGCTCGTGCCTGTTCCGGGTCTCGTGGCTGTGGAGCAACACGCGAGTGACCCTCAGGTCATCTCCAAGCTGCCCGGTGGAGTGTCCTACATCGCCGTCCCTGCCGTCTGCCCCTTGTCGGCAACTAGCTTAGCCACACCCCAGCCCTCAATCTCCACGGCAACGCATGGACCTGCACCCCGGGTCACTCTCCCTCTGGGGCCCCTCGCAGTCCCCACCCTGCCCTCAGTTCTTGGTTCCACGTCACAGTCGCAGGAATCAGCCCTGAGGACTCTGGCCTTGGACTCTTCTGCTGCAGTCGCTCCGGATCAGGGCCCCCATTCACTCAGCACAGTTACCCTCCCCCAGAGTGTCGGGGACAGCCATGCGCTCAGGATCGGCAGCACCGGAAGCACGCAAACCACGTGGACAACGCTACAGCTGGGTCCAAATAGTGTGCAACCTTTCTGTCATGCCATAGTCAGCACCTCCTCTCCCACACAAACATGCAACAGTACCGCACACAGCTTGCAGGGGACGCTCATGCGTCCGACTGGCTCTGTTACCTCCATTCAGCCTGTGCTGGCACAAGCCCAGGTCCAGAGTCCCCCTCCTGTACTGGGCTCCCCTCAGGTCACAGTCCAGACCTCTATGCAGGTCCCGCAACCGCCTCCTGTTCACGTCCCGCTGCAGAGCACTGCACAGGCTCCACTCCAGGCTACACCCACTGTTCTGCCCCTGCTGCAAACCATGCAGGTGTTGCAGATGCGGAGCAGCATAGCACCTCCCGCTCCCCAAACCCCCAGTAACACCAAAGTGGTCATCCTCCAGCCAACCAATCCACCTGCACCACAGGCAGTGATCAGGGAAGGTTTAGCCAATCAATCATCTTGTCAGCACATTGTCATCATTCAGGCAAATAATCAAAATTCCCTACAGCAGAACCCCAGCGTGAATGGGGCCCCGGTCGCAGTTCCTCTAACACAGCAGATTGTTACGTCCAGCTGTGCGGCTTCCACTACTAATGTGCACACGGTTGGCGGAAAGCATCTGGTGCACATTCTGCCACGACCACTAGCTCCGCCCACATCTAGCCCAGCACCACCCGTGCAGGCACCCCAGACCATAACAGTGAATGGGCAGGTCTTCGCTCTGCAGGCAGTGAAGCCGCCGGCCGGGTCATCTGTGAAGACTGCCCTGCAGATTGTCCAGCCTACAACCAGCGAGGACCCAAACACCAACCTGACACTGCACAGCCTGGGGGCACTCGCCAATCTCAACCAGAGCATTTCACACGTGTCCAATCAGAGCCTGCAATTCAATGTGACCCCGCCCTCCTATCCCCTGACCCCGATTCCTATTCCCGTCACCACAGCAGCAGTAAATTGTAGTCCTGCTTTGGCCACCTCTACCACTTCGATTACCAGTCCAGTTGGGGGCCCTGTGAAGGTATTACTGAGGAAACCCGGGCCGGCCATAGCAGCAAAACCTAAATCAAGACGCACTGCCTCTAAGAAGGGTGTTTCAACCAAGAAAATGGCACCTAGACAGAGGGATGATTCTCTCCCTCATCCCAGAATGGGAGCAGAACAGAATCTGCCTGCAATTGAAAAGCAAATCCAGTCGACAGAGCCTTCAACATCAACCGCCATGCCAGAAAGGTGCTCCTCTACCAGATCTACAGAACCTGCCCTTCAGCAGTCTGAGGAACTTAACAATGTGCAGTGTGTCACGTCCACAGTAGATGGAACCTCTGGATCTGGTGCCAGTTCCAGTACTAGTAGACCCATAGTTTCCACTTCAGGTTCTCCAGAGTGTATCTTTGCCGTTAGCCATATGACTTTGACACTGAATGGACCTACAGTTACTAGTGAGAGTCCTGCTCAGAGCAAATCCATAGCATCTACTGCAGCTTCTTCAGAATGTAGTAAATCTGTGGTCATCTTCACCATTAGTGGACCCACAGTCTCTCCGGTGAGTGAACCTGTAGTGTCCGGTGCAACTTTGACAGAATTCCCACCTGCTGTGAGCTGTGTCAGTTCCTCAGTCAGTAGACCCATAGATTCTCCTGTGAGTTCCACAGTGAGTAAACTTCTAGTTACCAGTGATGCTTCCACTGATGGTAACCACAAAGTGCCCAGTTCTAGCTTTACAGTTACTGGGCTGAGTTTGTTGACGGGCACATCAGTTAGTCATCCTCTTGACCTTCAGGACTCTCTGACTAACGAACGCCCAGCACTTACTGCCTCTTCTTTGGCCACCCTCACAAGACCGTGTTCAGTATTCACTTCCTCACCTGCTCCAAACGTTCTTCCTCCACTTACTGAGTGTGCAAAGTCCACCCCTCCTTCTCAGACTGTGATTTCCCCATTAGAACCCACAATGTTGTCTCTGGCAGCGCCCCAGGGTAATACTGTCCCTACAGAGCCAAGCATGAAGATTGCTGGAAGAGATAGTGACCCCAGTGGACACAGGGTATCTGGTGAGGAAACAGATAAAGGGGTTCCAGGAGGAGAAGAAGAGCTGTCCAGGAAGGCTTCGGCTCCACCACAACATGTGTGTGAAATGGAGCAGGACACTCTTGGGCAGCCCCTGCTATCCAGCCGACAGACGGAGTCCCCTGTGTTAGCTGGGCCTGGTGGTGCTCGTGGGTTCTCTGTGGCATCTATGCTTCCCCCTTGCCACGGAGTGAGCGCACCTGGAGTCTCCTTTGCCACCTTCACCTTCACGTCGGAACAAGCAGAGATCTTGGCTATGGCTGCCAGAGCTATCTTTGAACAAGACAGTCCTGGGAGGAGATCTGGAAGCTGTGGGATGGAGAGTCCCACACCTGGCCTTGCATCAGGTCTCACCTCAGGTCCCACATCAGACTGGGACCTTGCAAAAGCCCAGCAGACCTCCCACTCCAAGGAGAGGTCAACAGGATCCCAGCCCAAGCTGCCAAAAGTAAGCGAAATTACAGCATCCAGGCCTCTTTCCGAGGTCTCTGTTGAGTCTCTAGAGGCACCGGCTAGGGAGCTTCTGGCTGCTTCCTACCCACAATCTTCCCAGGCCCATTCCCAATCCTCCCAGTCTCCCAGTGTTGGTAGCCTCAGTGTTAATAACTTGATAAGGCCTACTAGTTCCTGTCAGCCCTACCCCTGTTCTCCCAGCTTGCCCCAACAGGTATCAGCACCGTCACCCGTGGTCCCCTCTATGACCCAGCCCCCTGTTCTCCTCCCACCCTGCTCTGCCTCGGGACAATTATCTGAGTTGACTCCCTCGAAGACAGCCCTCATGAGGGCAGTGGGTGCCGAACGCCGCATGAAGGACTTGCCCAAACGCACCGCCCAGGATGACATGATGGTATCGGGCAGCAAGAGGCCAAAGCCCTGCTCTGCCAGTGCCGTGACCCGAATAGACATGAAGGCTGTCTCTTCAGATCATGTGCAGATGATGCCTGGGCACCTTCCTGCTAGCTTAGGAAGCTCCTCTGCTCCTGGCAACCGAGCTCACCCCACAGATGGGATCAGCCCATTGTTCCCTGGGAACAGCTTCATGAACACGGTCCTAAGGCAAACTGATAGCCATTGCAGTTCCCAGGTGCTCCAGCAGGAACATCTGCAGCCGAGTCGCAGTCAACATGGCAATGCTGGCCACCACCAATCAGGAAATCCTTACCTGAAGCAACAGGAGCAGCAGCAGCTTCAAGGCCAAAGGCAACATCTGTACCAGCTGCAGCACCATTTGATCCAACCTGACCCCACACAGCTTCATAGCCTCCACCAGAGGGTACTGCAGCAAGATCAGCACATACAAAAAAAGCGGGGAATGGTCCGAGGAGGTCAACAAGCACCAATCATTAGCCTTACGCAGAAGCAGCATCATGTGGAGAAGAATGGAGTGCAGCATCAGCAACAACAACAGCAACCACAGCAGCAACCACAGCAACAGCACCATCAGCAACAACAGCAGCAACCACAGCAACAGCACCATCAGCAACAACAGCAGCAACCACAGCAACCGCACCATCAGCAACAACAGCAGCAACCACAGCAACAGCACCATCAGCAACAACAGCAGCAACCACAGCCACAGCACCATCAGCAACAACAGCAGCAACCGCAGCAGCAGCACCATCAGCAACAACAGCAGCAACCACAGCAGCACCATCAGCAACAACAGCAGCAACCGCAACAGCACCATCAGCAATCACAGCAACAGCATCATCAGCAGCAGCAGCAGCAAACACAACAACAGCATCATCAGCAACAGCAACCACAGCAACAGCATCATCAGCAACAGCAACCACAGCAACAGCATCATCAGCAGCAACAGCAGCAACCACAGCAACAGCATCATCAGCAACAACAGCAGCAACCACAGCAACAGCATCATCAACAGCAACCACAGCAACAACATCATCAGCAACAGCAGCAGCTACCACAGCAACAACCGCATCATCAACAACAGCAACCACAGCCACAGGCTTCCCACTCAATGCACCAACACATCCAACAACATCTCCAGCAGCAGCAGCACTTTGGTGGCCGCCATCAAGAGAAGAACCACCTGCACCCTCAGCAACAGCCACGGCAGGACCAGCAGGTCACTCAGAGCCACAATGTCATGCAAAGGCTGATCAGCTCCAGGTCTCTGGAACAGCAGTTGACCCCACAAGCTGGTAGCACTGTGTCACGTTCCTCTGATATGAGCTGCACCCCGTCGCGGCAGGAGCGCCATCGCATCTCCAGCTACTCTGCAGAGGCTCTCATTGGGAAGTCTTCGTCCAGTGGCGAGCAGCGTCTGGGGCTCCCCCTGCAGGCCCCTCGCTCCGCCCAGGACCAGCCGGACATGCGCCCCTACCTGGATGTGTCACGAGGGAAAGGGACCCACAACCCACAGGGGCGGCTTCCACCAGAGCACCCGGGGCCCGGGGAGCTGCAGCGCGTCTCTGAATGCGCCCCCTTTAAAGCTCTGAGTGGTGGGCAGCACACGCTGGCCGGCTTTGAAGCACAGGCTTCTAAGCCTGGCCCAACGGCACACCGGGCTGTGCAAACGCAAGGCTTCAGGATGGGATCCAGCGTAGCGGGGGACCGGCAGCCTCGGGGGCCATACCCTGGCCAGCAGGGGGTGCCTGTGGGCACCGGGGTCCAGCGAGACCACGACAGCTGCCAGCAGAGCTTCATGCAGAGCCTCCTGGTGCCACAGGTAGAGCAGGTGGGCCACCAGAGGGCGCCACAGTGCTGCCCCCCCGTCAGCATGGACTACAGCTGTGTGTCAGGCACCCCAGGGGGGGACCTGCAGGCTAAGGCTGGCAGCCCCAGCGTGCCCCCCGTACAGAAGCCACCTGCCATGCGGCTCAGTGACACCAGCAAGGGGCACATTAATGCACAGATCGGAGGCAACATGCACAGTGGAGGGGTCAGGGCGGGCCTGCACCCCCCCGCATCCCACAGCAGCGCCGAATCCAGTCTCCCCACTGCCCCCCCCACAGTGGCCCGGCCGCTGAATGCAGTCAGTCAGCGTTCCCGCCACCTGGGCCCGGACACCCAGACTGGGAAGCTGCGACCCACAGAGCGGTCTCGACCCAGCACTCTGCGGCCCGGGAACCCGTTTGAGAGCGAGGGGCACCTGGCCCTGCCCGCAGGGGGCGGCGTCCTGCTGGGCCGGCAGCAGCCGGGGGGTGACGCACGCAGGGGCAGTATTGTGCGCTTCATGGCTGACAGTGTGCAGGTGGGAGGAGATGGCTTGGTGTCCGACCAGCATCTGACTCAGAATTTCGGCTTCTCCTTCATCCCAGACAACGCCCCCGGCATCAATACCAACCCCACCTTCATGCCACCGGTGAGCCAGCCCAGCACAGCCCGCACCCCGGCCATCCTGCCAGTGGAGCCCCAGGCCCCACTTTCCTCCTTCTACCCCTCATACTCCCCGGCGGCACACCCCAGCCTGCCCAGTGACATCCAGCTGCAGTACTTCCCCAACCAAATGTTCAGTAGCCCCAACACGGAGAAGGCCCCCGGGCCACCACTCAACAACCGTTTCGGCTCCATTCTGTCGCCACCCCGCCCAGTGGGTTTCGCACAGGCCAGCTTCCCCCTCCTCACCGACATGCCCCCCATGCCCATCACCAACTCCTCGGCCATCACCCCGCATCTGTCCAACTTCAACCTGACCTCCCTATTTCCTGAGATCGCCACAGCGATGCCGGCCGATGGCTCCACCATGCCCATGTCCCCACTGCTGTCTCTCACCAACACATCATCCTCGGACTCTGGGAAGCAGCCCAACCGTCCCGCCCACAATATCAGCCACATCCTGGGGCATGATGGGACCTCTGCCATCTGATGAGGCCGGTTCTGTGGGTGGCACAGGGTTAAAAATCCAGCCGTCTTTTGTTCAGGGTGTTTTTCTTAACTTTTACATTTTTTTTTATTTTTGACAATCCTCATTCCTGTGGACACTGCTGTCACCTGGCATCTGACAACCACCAGGGAGTTGGAAAGACCTTCAAAAATGACGCATGACGGTGACACTGGCCATAGCGATCTAACATTTTCTTTATAATTTTTTTTAGATCTCAGAGTGGTGGGGTGGGTGGGCTCATTTTATACAAATGTTTACAGTTGTATCTCCTCAGAGAGGAGGCCTGTGACATTTTTCAGCAGCTATAGCACAAACCGTGACTGTTTCTCACTAAATAACCAAACTGATATCAGGGTTGATTTTATAGCAATTTGGAGCTGTGTGTAAAATGTAAAATTTCTTATTTATAACAACTGTTAGTACATCATGTAGATACCTGTAAATATATAAAGTTGATTATTAAAGATTTTCTAATTTAAAAGGGACAGTGCTTGTTTCTCAGGTGAATTCCTTACCTGCGGTAACATGAATGTGTTTCTGAAATCGGCCTGTTTGATTTCGAAGGGTTCAGTGTGTGTGCTGCCCATTCTATCGGCGGCACAGATTTAAGATTCTAGATAGTTTTTGCAATGCAATCAAAATTCGTGAACATCAGGGGTCGTAAGAGAAAAGATGTGGCTTGAAAATATGTAATTTAATTTAGCGAATTTGTTAACCCCCCCCTGGGAACTTACGGCGATCCGTGGCCTTTGGGATACTGGCTGGGGACTGGGGTTAGGAACACCACTGTCTATCATTGACATATTCGCTGTGTTGTTCTTCACATGTCCACACGGGGGAAGCACAGCACCGCACTGGGCCAGTATATAAATATCTCCACATTCACTGTATGCATCCAGGGTCACCATTATCCATAAGTGTATAAGTGTTTATGTTGCACTGCAAAACACGTTTTTGAAAGCGCTTGTTCCTTTGCTCACCTGTTTCGGCATTTAACCTGGTGGGGCTTCCAGCCAGCGGTGCAGTATTTCCAGAACTCGGGACTATGTGAACATACCGGAATTGGTTGTGGTTCAGTGCAAACACTGAACACAGAGACTGCAGTTATCAGGACACAATGCAGAAAGAAATGAAGGACCAGTGCAAACATGAAAGGGTGTTAAATAAATAAATAAATAAATAAATAAACATACATACAGTGCACACAGGCAACACGGTACACTTGAAGAGTGATAGTGGTATATGTGTGTAATGTGAAATGATGGCAAGTGTGCAGCATAGTAAGCAGTGAAGAAGAAGTGCAAATGTGTTCGGCACATTGGCTGTAAGGAGTGGTTATTTGAGTTACTGTTGCTTTTCTGTCAGCTTGAACCAGTCTGGCCGTTCTTCTGTGACCTCAAATAACAAACATGTCGAACCCTGAACCCTCTGATGGGGGAATCAGCACCTTACCCACGGCGCCACTCTGCTATGATGAGGCTCAGTTTTGACCTCCTTTCTCATATACTTTTACTGTTGTAGTTTTTGTTGATTGGAAAAGTTGTCTTATTAGGTTCTTGCTTTGTGAGAAATATATTTGTGTAGCTCCCGCTCCAATACTGCTTATATCTGTGCTTTCATTGGACGCTCAGCACTTATGCCTAAACAAACCGTTCGTTGAATATTTGCCTCATCTGCTGTGAAATCAAGCATGCAGTAATACCCAAATACCCCCACTCTGCCCTTCACTCCCAAGGGTGTGAACCAGCAGTATGGAGGCTGCATGTTTCATGCTGTAGTTTCACATTTTTAACTTTCTATCCAAAAACAAACTGCTCCTAGCGTGTGAGCTCCTGCTGGACCCCCACCATCCAGTTTGCCCCTTGCCTTGGGCCCTGTGGTTCCTAGGATAGGAGGAAGCCTCAGATTCACTCTGCACTGAATCAGCAGCCACAGAAGACAGCTCCAAACCATTGATGGTTCAATAGAAATCTTGTTACTATGCCAGAGAAGTCATCTTTGTTTTAGGTAAGTGATCTGTGGACCTTCTGGAACAGGTGGGCTGGATGGGTTGCATCTGAACCAGAGGGAAACTAGTGTATTGGGGAGGCGTATGTGTAGAGTAGTTGAGAAGTGTTAAAACTAGGTACTGGGGGGCAGGAAATTTAGTTAAGAATATAGGTGGGGGAGATGGAAAGCCTTAAATAATAATGAAAGTGAGCACTGTAAAAGGCCTACCCTTTTCGGTCTGTACTTAAACGCTAGGAGTATTAGAAACAAAATTCATGATTTAGAGGCTTTAATTTCATCAGACACTTACGACATTATGGAAATATCTGAAACATGGATGAGTAACAATGATGGAGAAGAATATAATATGGATGGTTACATGTTGTTCCGTAGAGACCGGATAGGCAGGAAGGGAGGTGGTGTTGCAGTATATATGCAAAAGAAAACTTGCAGGCAAGGGAGCTCACTGATAAAAATAAAAGTAGAGAAGCTGTATGGATAAAACTAGATGCTAAAATCTCAAATGGCCTAATTGTCGGGGTTTGTTATAGAGCATCTAATGTAGCTGCAGAGGAAAGCAGAATGTTATGATGATATCAGGATTATGAGTAATAAAAATGATGTGGTGGTTATGGGTGATTTTAATTTACCTGGGATACAGTGGGACACAGTCTCTGGCTCTTCTGTAAATGAACTTGAGATTGAAATTGGAATTGGTACAGGATTGTTTTTTTACTCAGTTTGTTAATACCCCTACCAGGGGAAAAGCCATTCTCAATCTTTTTTTCTATAAGAACCAGGATAGGATTGGAAAATTACAGGTTTTAGAACCACTGGACAGTAGTGATCATAACATGGTTAAATTTGAGGTTAATTTTAGTGTCTGAAGAACAAAGTCCAAAACAAAACTATACAATGTTAGGGAGGATAACTTTTTAATGGTATGAGACTGAAACTAGAAGCTGTAAACTGGATGGAGTTAAAAACAGTTGAAGAGGCATGAGAATTTTTTAAACCACATTGTTGCAAGTGCAAGAGGACTTCATACCTGTTTTCAGCAAAATTAAATCTAGGAAACTGCAACCAACAACATAAGAAGATGAGAAATTTACAAACGAGTGGAGGCCATTCGGCCCATCAAGCTCATTTGGGAAGAACTTAACTAATAGCTCAGAGTTGTTAAAGTCTTATCTACGTAGCTCTGATTTAAAGGAACCCAGGGTTTTAGCTTGCGCTACACTAGCAGGAAGACCATTCCATACTTTAACTACACGCTGTGTAAAGAAGTGCTTCTCAAATCCATTTTAAAATGTTCTCCCGCTAATTTCTACTTATGGCCACGAGTTCTAGTATTTAAACTAATATTGAAGTAGCCATTTGGCTGAACAGCATCCAGACCTGTTAGA